>OZ030006.1:149333145-149790653 GCA_964023405.1 Apodemus agrarius | reverse complement strand
TGACCTAATTAAGGCAGTTATGAGAGTCTTCAAGCCAGGAAAATTAGTGACAACCTTGTTAATCAGAGCTCTAAAAGTTGCATATGCTTATTATTTAAATTTTTTTAAATTGCAGCTTGTATGTATGTCTGTGCACCACGTCTGTTCCTGGAAGCCACAGAAACCAGAAGAGGGCATGAAAGCCCTCAGAACTGGAGTTACACATGTGGGAGCTGCCAGGAAAGTGCTAGGAATTAAACTTGTGTCCTGTGGAGAAGTAGCCAATGCTCTTAACTGCTGAGCTATCTTTAAAAACAAAACAAGAAAAAAAAAAAAAAAACCTAGACATGGCAGTGCATGTCTTTAATCCCAGCACTTGGAGGCAGAGGCAGGTAGATCTCTGTGAGTTTGAGACCAGCCTGGTCTACAGAGTGATTTCCAGGACAGTGAGAATGACGTAGACACTAGAGTAAATAAATTTGATACGTTCACGTGCCAGGAGGTCAGAAGGCAGCTTTCTGGAGTTGGTTCTCTTCTACCATGTGGGTCCTGTGACTAGAGCTCAGGTCCTCAAACTTGGTGGTAATGTCGTTATCTGCAGAGCCATCTTGCTATCCCTGCACAATTCTTTCTTCAGCCTAGAAGACTGAAAGCTTTCAACATTCTGATTGCCAGAATGCTGAAATGATTAAATGAATGTCTAATGATTAAAATGAACACTTCCTGAGCGCTGAGATGAAAGGCACCCCCCCAACCTGTTACTAGTTTTTTTTTTTAATCAGTTGCAACAACAACAATTAAGAAAAACGAAGGAAGCGGGGTGGTGATGGTGGTGGCTGCGCGTGCCTGTAATCCTCTGGGAGGCAGAGGCAGGCAGATTTCTGAGTTTGAGGCTAGCCTGGTCTACAGAGTTCCAGGATAGCCAGGGCAATACAGAGAAACCCTGTCTGAAAAAAACCAAATCCAAAAAAGCCAAAAAAAAAAAGCCAAAAAAAAAAGCCAAAAAAAGCCAAAAAAAAAAAAAAAAAAAAAAAAAAAAAAAGAAAGAAAAGAAAAGAAAGAAAGAAAAAAGAAAGAAAAGAGAAAAGAAAAAATGAAGGAAAAAACCACAAGGGGAACAAACTCACAGAAAATCATGGCTGCTTTCTGGACGCTGACGCTGGGCCTGCGCTTTCCAAGGCTGGTACCTGTAAACTGCAGAAAGTGCTGGGTACCATGGTCAGGCTGAGGGCATCATGGGGACCCAGAAAGAAGGAGAACGGTAGACAAAGACACAGGACTCTAGGTTTAATTCAAGAATGAATAACTTATTCTTCTGATGCTTATGTATTGTTTACCTGGTTATCAGAGTAGCACTGTGAGCAGAGCTGACCAAACAGTGTCTTTTCCCCTTATCTGAGTTCTGCCTTCCACACTTCCCTGCAAATAAGTATCTTTTCCCCTTATCTGAGTTCTTCCTTTGGTATGTCTCTGTCCTTTTGGCTTTGTTTTGCACCAGAGAAATTCCTTCTGGGCTGTCTCATGCCTGCAGTCACTGGGCTACATCTGGGTAAGGTCTGTGCTTGAGGAAAGAACTACCGATTACCAGGACCCCAGCGCCTGGGGTTAATGATGGGCAATGATCATTTGAGTTGGATGAATTACCTTCGTGAAGGAGTTAGGGAGCTTGCATGCAAGCTCTCTTCTGCTTCTATTCTAAGCCACTCCTGCTGCGAAATGAACATTCATGCAGAAAGCCATTATATGAATCTTTACAATACTTGTGAAAATGCTGATTCTGTTTATGCACAGTATATTTCTGCAAACATCATCCAAAATTCCCCAGAGACAAGGCTCTTGTTCTCACTGAGGGTTGGCCTTGGCTACCCACATGGGACTGTTCTATTAAGTTGTTTTCAGATTTTTATATCCAGTTATGTACAGTTTCTAGAGCACATTCTATATTAATGTTATTAAAAATAAATTTCTAATTCATACAGTGTGTTTTGCAACAGTAATTTAGTTTCCCCTCCACTAGTTGACTTCTCATAAAAATGATTACTAAAGGGGTGGTGGTGGCACACACCTTTAGTCCCAGCACTGGGGAGATAGGGGCACAGGCAGACAAATTTCTGAGGCCAGCCTAGACTACAGAGGGAGTTCTAGGACAGCCTGAACTATAAAGAGAAACACTGTCTACAAAAACCAAAAAGGAAAAATAAATATAAAAGGAAAAAGAAAATGATTGCTTATTTGTATATTGCTGTCTTAGTGACTGTTCTTACATTTGTTGTCTTATCATTGTCTTCTTTCCTCACTATGTTTTCTCTTGCCACCCAAAACAAAACAAACAAAAAACCTCAACCCAAAAAACAAAAAGTAACAACAACAAAAACCCAAAAGGCAGAGAAAAAAAATCCCAAAGACCAAAAACAAACAAACAAACAAAAACAAACAAACAAACAAACAAACCACCCCAAGCCATCCCAATTTAAGGCAATACATTGTTACATTGTGGGCTTATGTACTAATCTTATACCCCAGGTCCCCAGCCAGGCATGATCCTTTGGCTAAATTTTCTTTTAGGGACATGGGGATGTCTCAAAAAAATAAAAATTAAAAAAAAAAAAAGGATTGAGCCTCCTGTGGTGATTGGTAGGGAGGATTCCTGGAGATGCAGACTGTGCTGGACTCAATGGAGGCTATATAGGTATAGGCTATGTGAAGCTCTTCAGGAATTATGTTCTACTGGACTATTACATCCTGCTTGCTAAGACATGCCACAAAGTATTTACCACTAAGTCAAAGCAGGCTCACTAAGCATAGTCACCCTAATGTTTACTTTAGTAGTCACTGACACTGATTATGGGTTCAGAGGAGAACTGGCTTTTCCATCTTGTGACTTAAACATTCTGCAATCCCAAGATGTATGTGATCTGTTCTGATTTTACCTGTTCCTGGTCTTCCTTTACCATGCCATTTATAGGATCAAATGAATGGACTATCCAACCTCCTCAGATAGCCAGGTGGTAAAATACATGAACAGTTGAAATAATGCAATATTCTGAAAATATTTAAGAGAATGGACTAGAAATCTAGGCTTTCAAGAGTTGGTACCGTATTAGCATTATTTGCAATACTCAGGGATTTAAGCAATTGAGAAAGCCCAAACTTGACTGACTTTTCTTACTGTCCTCACAGTCATTTCTGGATGGATGTGGTGTCTTGTTCTAGTCATGAATGAAACACTGCTGAGTGCTGCTAACTCAGAATCTACTTGCTACGGAATGGAGTGGTTCGGACAGCTTGACTGGTGAGCACACTGCTGATAAATGTTTCATTGAGGAAGGCGTCTGTCAGTGAGCTGTACCAGTCTGATTCTGTAATGAGCATCGCTCCTAGTGAGTCGCTTTGCCTATTTCCAGGAACAACGCTTAAGGTGGATTTTATTCTTGAAAAGCAATCCAGGAGATCTGATGACATTTTGTTGGCTTGAGATCTGATCCCTGTCCCCCACCCTCCAGAATAGAGAATTTAATATTGAAAACTTGCACAGATTTGTGAGAGAAAAGCCTAGGCAAACAAAACAAAACAAAACAAAACTGTGAAGAGTAATTTATCCTAGAGCCGTTATAGGAGCTGAAATCTCGGTATAATAATTTTTCTTTTCTTTGCTGCTATTGAAATGCATTTGTGTGTTACATGTAAGCCTCAGTAAAAGTTAGCTTAATTAATTTTTTTTTAAAATCAGAGGCTGGAAAGACAGCTTAGTGGTTAAGAATATTGGCTGGCAGCTCTTCCAGAGGACCCAGGTTTATTTCCTAGCACCTACATGGTGGCTCACAACCTTCTACAAATCCAGTTCTAAGAGACCTAATGTCCTCTTCTGGCCTCCACAGATGCTGAATGCATAGGTTTTTTTTTTTTTTTTTTTTTTTTTTTTTTTTTTTGCATGCAAAACACCCAAATACATAAAAGTAAATAAACCTTTAAACATTATTTTTAAAAACTCTAAAAGTTACACTTATAAGCTCAGTAAACTCAATTGTAATACACTACTTTAATGATTATTTTTACATGTATGCCTGTGCACCATGTATGTGCCCGCTGTCTTTGGAGGTCAGAAGAGGACATCGTATCCCTTGGACTTAGAGTTAGAGATGGTTGTGAGCCTCCATGTGGACACTGGGAATAAAATCCAGGTTCTCTGCAAGAACAAGTGCTTTTAACCACTGAGTCAACTCTCTAGCCCAATAATACACTGCCTTTTACTATATAAATAACTAAAAATAATAAATCTTTAAAAAAGATCTAGCTTCAAAACCAAAATGAGAGCAAAGCAAAACAAAATCTCATCTACAACCTAAAGCAAGCAAGCAAGCAAGCAAGCAAACAAGCAAGCAAGCAAGGAGACAGAGAGAGAGAGAGAGAGAGAGAGAGAGAGAGAGAGAGAGGCAGATAGACGGACAGACAGAGAGGACAAAAAGACAGCACGGGCGCTGAAGCAGGGTGAGTCTGGAATCACATAGGAGGTATTTCTAAAGATAAGAAGGCAGGCCACATCTGCAGGCCCTGCGTTTTGAGAGGGTGAGATGGTAAGATGATCTGAGCCTAGGTGTTCCAGGCTGGCCTGGGCAACACAGTCAGACCCTTTTCAAAACAAACACTGAAGACATTCAACAACCAGAGGGAGAATGCAAGTGATAAAGGACTCAGAGGCTGACATCAGCAACTGCAAGTCAAGGAATGCCAGGAATCTCTAGGGAATCATCAGAAGCCAGGACAAGGCAGGAAGGCTCCTCTACAGGTTTCAGAGGGGCCTGTGAGGAACTAGCAGCTAAACCCAGGGTTTAGGTATGCTAATCAATCAATGAGCCCTACCATTGAGCTATTTTCTCTGTCCTAGAGCTATGAAACAGTCAATTTCTATTATTTTAAGCCATAGAAGAGTCTGTGGCATTTATAGCAATCCAAAGAATGACCACACACACACACACACACACACACACACACATTTATATTTGTGGTACTGATTGAGTCTGGGTGCCCATGCATGAGAGGCAAGCATCCTACTACTTGCTACATTTCCAGCCCAATTTTTACTTTTAAGAAAGGGTCTAAGTTGCCCAGGTTAGCCAAGCTGATCTTGCCTCCTGTCTCAGGATCCACAGTAGCTGAGTTACAAATTTCACCACCACACCCACTTCTAATGTGTCTTTAAACTACTTTTTTTTTTTTCATTTTATTTCTGTTCACCATTTTAGATACCTTTAGCTAAACCTTCTACATCACTTGTTCTTTGATGTATCTAACTGGACTTGGGTTTTAAAGATTAGGTAATTACTTATTTTAATGATTTATTTTTATTTTATGTCATTGGTGTTTCACCTCACGTGTCTGTGTGAGGACAAGTCCTCTGGAACTCAAGTTACAGTGGTAACAAACACCTTTTCCCACTGAGCCATTTCTCTAGTCCAGACTTCAGCAATTCTAACAAACATCTGACTTTCTCTTTTTTAAAAAATATTATTTGTTTTATATATATGGTAAGAACTCAGTAGCTGTCTTCAGACACACCAGAAGAGGGCATCAGATCCCATTACAGATGGCTGTGAGTTACCATGTGGTTGCTGGGATTTGAACTCAGGACCTCTGGAAGAGCAGTCAGTGCTCTAAACCGATGAGCCATCATCTCTCCAGCCCAAGTTTCTCTCTCATAATCAGTTTTCTACCTATCTCGGTAACAAACCATCTTGTTTTCTTCCTTCCTTCCTTTAGACAGAGTCTAGCTCAGGTTGGTCTCCCACTATGGATGCTTCTCCTACCCCTGTGAGCACTGGGGTTACAGGATTATAGAACCATGGTTTACTTTTTTTTTTTTTTTAATGATACAATTTTTTTGTAGCTCTTGTAGAGTTGAACTTCAGATTCTTGTCTGTTTCTCCTAAGTACAGGTATTAGAAGTGTGTGCCATCATGGGTTGGCTATCAGTCTTAATTTTAATTCTATATATGGTCACTCACAATGAAATCTCTATTTTCAACTTGCCTACGTGAAAGAAAGGGCCATTCTAAGTTTTCACATGCACGATATGTATTAGTGGTGTACATAGCTGTTTAGAAAGTTTGTTGTTCTTATTTTTGTTTTCAGTATTGGGTATTGAACCTAGAGCTTTCTGCTGAAGAACCAGCCTTCCTCCAATTTAGGTTAAAAGCCATCTTACAGTAAAAAACTAGGTTCACTCCTGTTTTATGATTAAACTTGTTTCGTAAGGACTGGGCTATGTCCCACTCCTAACCTTAACTACAGATGCTTCTGTACTGCCTGCTCCAGGCATAGCAATCATGTCTTTGTTTCTAACCATCTTGCAACCCTACCTTTGTTTCAAAAGGTTATATGACCACCTATGACAACCTTGTTCTGAAGACCTGTTGTTATGACTACCTTGTTATGCCCACCTTCCAACCATATCTGTTCCAGGAGATCTTTAGGTCTAACTTGTTATGATGTTCTGCTCCTGTAGCCCTGCCTATTTTGGAAACCTCCTACTCGGGAGCTATAAAAAAAAAGCCTTGTTTTCCTCACATCCAATGCTGACCTCTTAAACCCTGCCTTAGGGGGGAGGCAGCCCCTGTACACAAATAAAAAAGCTTCCTTTAATTAATTTGGCCATGATTTGGGTCAGTGGTGTTTCTCCTCTCATTTTTTGGGATTCACACTGTTACTGAACTACATCCTCTTGTGTTTTGGAAACTGAGTCTCACTCTGTACCCTGAGGCGGCTTCAAGCTCATGGCAATCTTGCTGCTTCAGCCTCCCAAGTGCTGAGACAGTGTTTTTCTCTATATCTCTGGCTGGCCTATAATTAATTCTGACTAACGCATTGAGCAACTTCTCAAGTTCTTTTGGCTATTTGGATGTCTTTGGAGAAATAGCAATTCAGAATTCTTTTCTCATTTTTCAGTGTGGATTGTCTTTGTATTACTGAGTTCTAGATATGGAAGAGATGTGATTTACAAATTGTTTTCTCAAGTCAAGTACCCCTTTTATATGTCTTTAGGCACCTCCCAACCTCTTTTCATTTTGAGTCTACATAGTGCGGGCTGACTTCATGTTCAAGTTCCGGCCTTTGGCGTGCTGGAGTCATTCAGGCTTTTTGACTTTTTTGATAGAGTCTCTATTCATTGGTTCCTGCTGCCATATCATAGACTGAAGATGACATCTTTCAGGATTACAATGTCAAAAACTTAATTCAATCCATATAACTCTGTTCTCCAGACCACTCAGATTTATGTCCCACTCATCTTAAAAATGCATTCTATTTATCCCAAGAAACCATTTACATCCACATGAACTCAAAATTCAAAATCTTATCTAACTAAACACAGGTTAAATGGGGTGTGGTGTCTCAAGTCGATAGTTCCAGCATACACGAGGCTGAAGGTCTGTAGGATATCATTTGAGCCTGGTTCAAGACCAGTCTAGGTACTACAGTGAGATTCCTACTTGGGGAGGGGGGAGGGGGATTCCCCCCAAATAAAAACAAACAAAATAAAGAGAGGTTAAATATCCTTAATAAAAACGTGGAATGTTGCAAAAGCTGAAAGTTTTGGGCCACTAACATGGTACCACCAGGGGAAATCATCACATTATAAATCCCTGCTTTATGCACAAATTAATACAACTGCATAAGCCAGGTGGTAGCAGTGCACGCCTTTAATTCCAGCACTTGAGAGGCAGAGTCAGACTGATCTCTGGTTTGAGGCTAGCCCAGTCTACACAGTGAGTTCCAGGACAGCCAGGGTTACACGGAGAAAACCTGGCTTGAAAAACCTAACTCAAATCAAACCAACCAACCAAAAAACAAAACAAACAAACAAACAAAAAAACTATTGCACGAAGTGTCCTTCAGGATATATTTGCTGAAAAAGGTATATATGAAATATATTAACTTTGTGTTTATAACTATGTGTTTAGAGTTGGGTTCTGTCCTCGATACCTCTCTATGTATATTCCTCTATCTCCTCCCACTCCCAAATTGAAAAAACACAACCTCTGGTCCCAGAATTTCAGATAAAAAGCACTCTGTCTGTATATTATCTAAATTATATATGAGTGATACCTGAGATGGGTCATCCTGAGGCAAAATCCCCCCTAGCTAAGAAGCAGACAAGTTACATGCTTCCAGGTACAAAGCTGGGGTGCACACAGGACAGACATTTTCATTCCAAAAGACAGAAACTGGAGAAGAGGAAGGGGGCCAGGTGACAAGCACATATAAATACCCAGGAGAGTGCCAGGTGTAGTCACATGCTTGCAATCTCATCATTTGGGAGACTGGACCAGCTACTGTTGTGAATTCCAGGATATCCTGGACCGTGCATCATACAGACAAAACAAACAAACAAACAAAAAACCAAACAACAACAACAACAACAACAAAACAAAACCCAACAGACACCTATACCTACAGTAAGGCAAGCTCCTCTTTACTTACTATACAGAGAAGTATCTGGAAAAATGGTCTATGAGGAATGAATGGCTTTAATGGGTGAGTACCTAGATAGCTGATCTTCTCTTCTCTTCTCTTCTCTTCTCTTCTCTTCTCTTCTCTTCTCTTTTCTCTCTTCTCTTCTCTTCTCTTCTCTTCTCTTCTCTTCTCTCTCTCTCTCTCTCTCTCTCTCTCTCTGTATGTAAGAGGCTAGAGTATGACATCAGGTGTCTCACTCTATAGCCCTCTGCCTTGAGGCAGGGTCTCTCACTGAATCAGAAGGTCATCTTTTTGCCAAATTTTGGGATCAACCTGTCTTCCCTCCGCAGTGTTGGTGTTACAGATACCTGAAGGCATGTCTGGGTTTTATGCGGGTGCTGGGGATTCAAACTCAGGTCCTCATGCTTGCAGAGCAAATGCTCGTATCCACTAAGCCATTTTCCCAGCCCCAGAAGTGAACTATTTGAAGATTCTTCTCTGGTTGCTGTATAGTCCTGTTTGGCTGCACACTCTCTAACAATCAGTTGTCATATGTTAGATGTATTGAAGGGGAGTCAGTTCAGCGTGCCCAAGGAGCTATAATGATCCAAGTGCATTTTGGAAAGGAACAATTAAGAGAATCTGGAAAGGACAAAACACAGTTTGGTGAATGAACGTGAATACTACAGGATGGGGGAGGGATGTTAATGGGATTATGAAGAGTGTAAGCCGGTTAATTATGATGGTGGGAGGTTAGGGATGAGTAAACCGATGAGTCTTAACTCCTCTCATCTCACAGGCATTTTAAATTAGCTTAATAAACCCTGTGAGTTTGGGGATGAGTATAATGTACAGGGCCCTTGGATTTTCGGCTTAGAGATAGCTTATCTATATTTTTAAGATTAGTAACTAGGTGTTGTCTCCACCTCTGTATTTTTTGCCTGCTCTTGACAAAAGGACAAGGTTGAGATTCAGCACCAGAAAACTGGGTTGTCTAAAATAAGGTGGCAGCTGCTTTGTAGTTCGCCTCGCTTGGTGTGAGGGCTAAATAAAAGAGGTAACGCGGGGAAGCATTTGGCACAGTACTCGCACCGCAAGTGGACATCAGGTTCCGCCCACACTCTTCCTCCCTGGAATGATCCTTGCAAAAAAGCCACCTACAGAGGCGAGGGTCTTTTACCATGACCGCTTGGACAGCCCGGATGACTCAAGAGTATTATTGCCTTCCACAGCCTCATAGCGCAAAAGCCAAGAGTGAGAGGAAAGCTTAACTTATCTTGGACAAAGGGTGTCCAGGCAGCCGTGGCTCTAATGACAAACCCTGAGCTATTTCCTAAGGTGGCGGCCGTCCCAGGGTTTGGGTAACGGGCTTGCCAAGGAGGGGGCGGGGCGACTCCAGGTTTGGGAAAGGCCACTCCACTCCTGGGGCTTCCAGCAGTCCACGTCCTACGGCAAGCAGGAGGAGACAAACACCGCCCCTCCTCGTCCGCACCTTCCTCGCTCAATATTGCGGCCCGGGCTCCCCGAGGACCCTCAGCCATGGGTGTGTGTGTGTGTGTGTGTGTGTGTGTGTGTGTGTGTATGTGTGAGAGAGGGGAGGCGCTACGTGTGGCGCAACTCTGCCTCGGCACCCAGTTACCTTCGCGCCTCGAAGCGCCACACTTGTCGATCCCGGCGCACGGTCCCGTGGAGCCGCATCGCGGGGGCGCTTCCCAGTGGGACCAGGGAAAGCCCGGCGGCCCGAGAGAGCGGGAGGCGGGGCAAGGGCGCCGCGCGGGCGACAGAGGGCGGGGCTAGGTGTGCGCGGGGGGCGGGGCGTGGTGACGTCGCGGGCGCCGGTCGTGCTGTGGCTGTGGCGGTGGTGGTGGCGGCGGCGGCGGCTGTGGTAGTGTCGGCGGCAGGCTGTCCGGGAAGCAGCAGCAGGAACGGCAGCAACAGCGGCGGCGCTGAGGAGAGTAAGGCGGCCGCGTCGGCAGCCGCTTGCTCTTCAGGCGGAACCTCGAACTGCCCGGAGGTCGCAGGCGCCGAGGCATTTGTCGTTTCCTACCCGGCTCGGCGCTCCCGGCCCTGGCTGGGCAGGGCAGAGTGCCCCTGGGGAGGGGCGGAGCTGTAGGTGAGGCTTTGGGACCCCTCCCCCTCCTTTTTGGGCCGGGGGTGGGGAGGAGGATGGGGAGGTCGGGAGGGCGGACCCCGCCCCAGCGCACCCGAGCCCACCGGCGGCCGCGCCCTGCGGAGCTCCCGGATTGGGCGGGAGCGAAGGCGCTGGCGGTAGGGATCGCTGCTGGAGGTGGGAGGTGGGGGGCTTCTGGCCACCCCACCCCACCCCCGAGAGTTGGGGGTGGGAGGCATGATGAGGGGGATATTGGGGAGCCCTGGAGTTGGGGTGCGGCCAAGGTGGATCGGATGTAAAATGTTTAAGATGATCTTATTATTTTCAACCTGGTTAAATAGAAGCGGAAAGGTTGTATTTCAGATGGAAAATGAGGCATGGATGTTGCCTTGGGGGTAGCTGGAGGGGCTCCTGCAGCAGATCTCACATTGCCACTTTAGGGTTTTGGTTCTTTTCTTGGCGAGATGAGTAGAATTCGCTGAGGGAAGAGAATCCCTTTGCGTTGACTTGGGGTAGGTAAATTGTGAGCGTGAGTGAATGAGGTTTTTACACACAAGAAGGAAGATAGATATTGGTGTTTAGACAACTTCATTCTATAGCAACCATGAAGGAGTATGTCTCATTACACTTAGCCCCTCAAAAGTGCTATCAGCTTTTTCTTTTTCCTTGCCCCCCCCACAATCCCCGCTCTTGTGCTTGATCTCTTTGTATCATTTTTAATTTTTGAGTTGACCCCTTAAGAAAAGGCCCCGGACTCAGGTAGCTTCTTTGCCAGGCGTATTTCAGAGTTATTACTTGTTGCAAGTGGTTGTGGCTGATTGCTTTGAGTGAACTGTGAACAGTTCTTTTAGAGATGATTGTATGAAAATTGCTTAAGCGTTTAAAGTGTAGCTGTCTTTTACACCTTGTTTTTCAGTAGACCTTGATACATTTTGTGTTCGTGTATTCATTGTGTGTGTGTGCCCCTGTGCACACAGGCTGGATCACTCGCTCCCTCTTTGAGGTCAAAGGTCAAAGCTTTTGGGACTTGGTTCTCCCACTGTAGATGGCAGGGATCAAACTTTGGTTGTTAGACTTGTGCCATAAGCACTTTTATCTGCTGAGTTATCTGGATGTCCCTATTTTTCAGATTTTTTTTTTTTTTTTTTTTTTTAAGGTAAGGGCTCACTCAATCCAGGCTGGTCTTCAATTTATTGTGATTCTTCTGCTTCAGCCTTCCAAGTGCTGAGATTAGATATGACCTACCATGCCTGGCTTTCTTGAAGATTGCTTTTATGTTTGTATTTTTAGATGTACTTATTGTCTTTTTTTCCCCCCTTTCTTTTGTTTTGTTGTTTTTCCAGACAGGATTTCTCAGTATAGTCCTGGCTGTCTTGGAACTTGCTCTCCTGACCAGGCTGGCCTCAATTTTCATACAATCATCATCAGCAAAGATCTGTCTGCTTCTGTCTCCCAAGTGCTAGAAGTAATGGCATGTGCCACTGCACTTGGCTTCATTTCAGTCTTTACTAAACATTAAAAAATGAAATAGAATTTTTTTTTTTTTTTTTTTTTTTTTTTACGTAAGTACCTCCATTCCAAGGAATATTGTAAGAGTCAAGGGATTTTAAATGTTCTTCTGGTACCCTGTGGGAACATGTATCTTTCTTCCCTTGGGAGACGTTACTGAGATGACCAGTGTCCATCAGCATTTTACTCTGGAGCACAATAAACCTAAATCTCTTTTGGATTCTTGCTTCCTATTAGATTATAGTAGTCACATGTCTTATCATTTATGATTTAAAATATTTCTTGTTGAGAAAACAGGTCCTTTGATGGATATATATTATAATATAATGAGAGGCACAGCACAATAGTTCACTTATGGAAGAAGAGAAACTGCTATAAAATCAAATTTAAACAGTAACTTTCCTAACGCTTACCTAATTTACTTGGGGAAGTGACCAGGGGAGTACTTTTCTGTAACTCAAGAGAGAAATACATAGGTTAGGTTCAGTAGTTCTCCAACTGACTTTCTCATATCTATTTCATGAGTAGACTCTGATGTACTAGAAAAAACTACTTGTAGAGATTGATAGGAAATGGAGGCAAAGATAGTTAATTGATAAAGTGTGTAGATCGATTTATAGTCACTAGGTGATCTGACTTCCACGTCTGGGCTCCGTGGGCAACTGCACTCAGTCACGTCATTCACGCTCTCCATCCTCACAACTGAACATAAAATAAATCTTAAATGTCTTGTTGCTAGCTGAGTGTGGTGGCTCACACCTGTAATTCCAGCCCTTAGGAGGCTGAGATTGCTCCAGTTTGAAGCTAGCCTGGGCGACATAGTTCCAGCTCTTACTGAGCTACAGTGTAGAATTGTCTTTTTTTTCCTTTAAATTAGTATTGTTTGCCTCTTATTCCTTATGCTATACTTGAGTCCACTGAAAATTTTCTTCTTTGCTAAAGTCATAGAGTACTATGTCAGTCTTGTTATTCAGCTTCAAACTAGAAATTTAAAAGTGAAGATTCTCAAAAGAAACATGTTTTATGCTGTTTACACTTTATAGGAAGGAGTATGAGAGTTGTTAAATGTATTTTATGTGTAAGGTATTAGAAACACTGATGGAGAAAGCAGGGAATAAAGTGCTATACGCAATCAAATGTCATCAGCTATTTTGAGAGCAATGGGCCATGATTATGTGGAATATAATTGAGTTGTATGGAGCTTGAGGTTTTCCACATTTTGGAGTGTGAGTGTCCAATCCTGGCCTTGCCATTGTATAGTGTAGGGCATATTGCTGCTTAAGTTTAGGTTTTTTTTCTTTTCAAGACAGGGTTTCTCTGAATAGCACTGTCTGTCCTGGAACTAGCCCTGTAGATTAGGTTGGCATTAAACTCAGATCCTCCTGCCTTTGCCTCCTAAGTGCTGGAACTAAAGTATGTGTCACCATGCCGGGCCTTAACCTTAATTTCTTTTTTAAAAAAAGATGCATTTTTATATATGTATATATGTGAGTTTATGTATACCACATGCATGCAGAGGGCCAGAGGGCCTCGGATTGCCTGGAGCTAACACAGCCTGTTGTGAACTGCCTAGTGTGGGTGCTGGGGACAGAACCCATGACTCCAAAGAAAATAAATGCTCTTTAGCTGTTGAGCCATCTCTCCAGCCCTGATTTCTGAACTCTAACCTCTCCCTGAAGTCTTTTGAAAAATCAAAATAATAGCAATAGTATTTAACCTCTTAGGATGGATAAACAAGTTAAAGTAGTTGAAACAGTTTTGACACATAATTAGCTTGTTAACACCTTTTGAACTTTATTCCCTGCGCGTTATTTACTCATTCAGTTAAGATATACATTTTGAAAGCTGGGAGATATTTCAGTAGGTATAGGCAATTGTTGCCAACCTGAACCCTTGAGTTCAGTCCACAGGACCGCCATGATTGAAGGAGAGAACTGACTCCTACAAGTTGTCGTCTGGCCTTCACATTTTCACTATACACGAATGCACTGGTGCACACACAAATAGAAAATAAATAATGTAATTATTAAACACACATACACAACATTGAGCATGTGCTATGTGCAAGGTGTTTTAGGTACTAGGACTCTAGTAGGGGACAAGGCAGACAAAAATTTGAAATCATAGGGCCTGGAGAGATGGCTCAGCAGTTAAGAGTACCTACTGCTCTTCCAGAGGTACTGAGTGGTCCCAGCAACCACATGGTGGCTCACAACCATCTGTAATGGGATCCGATGCCCTCTTCTGGCGTGTCTGAAGACAACTACAGTGTATTCATATTCATAAAATAAGTAAATAATTCATCTATATCTATATGATTATAAAGTGTGACCTTAGTATAAAAAAATTGAAATCTCATGGAACATTTATCCTGAGGAGGCATATGATAAAATAGGTAAGTGAGTAAATTACACACATTGGATGTTAATAAGCATTGCTGTAGTTTCTTTTTTGCTGTAGTTTCTTTTTTGTTGCGGTGTTAAACATCCTGGCAAAAATAACTTCAGGGAGAAAGGATTTGACTTCTAGCTCAGAGTGATATAGTTGATCATGGTGGGGAAGACGGCGGTAGCAGGGAGGGAAGGCATGGTGACAGGAACAAAAGCGTGTAGACTGGTGGCAATGACCCGAGTAAAGAAAGGAGTCATGTCCTCTGACTTGTGTTCTAGAAGAATGGCTGTTACAACTTTGTGGGATTGAGGGCAGGATGGGAGATAGAAATCAGCACAGGAGGCAGGAGATTGTGTGATGACATTTCTAATGTGAATGGCTCTGACCAAGGGGTAGGAAAACCAAATGGTGACTGGAATTTGAGTATATTTTGGATTTTGAGTACATATTGAGGGTAGGTAAGTTGTAGTGATTGAATCTGGGATGCAAGTATCTTAAAGAATAAGTGAGGTTTTTGCTTGAATAACTAGAACAAAGGTGGAGACAGTAGTTGAAGCATGTTTGGGGCAATCCTCAAAGTTCAGGGGAGGTATGCAGGAAAAGTAAGCTGTCTCTTCTCACATTTAAAATTGTGGCATGTTGAGAGCATCATGGAGTGAGTTCAGATAGAGAAGGGATCCAAGCCTCTGAGCTCCGGGACACATTCTTTTATGTATTCATCCTGTCCTGAAGTTAGAATGACTCTAGGTGCTCCTTAGGCCTTGGGGCGTGCAATAGCTAACTGACAAGCACCTCTACCTTTATGGCACTTACCTTACCAAAACCTGCAAGATATCCTGAGATGCAGAGGAACTGACAGAGGAAAGTCACTGGGTAAGAAGGGAAGCCAGGAAAGCGCTGTTCTACAGGAGGAGGAATGATCAGCTTCGGCACTGTCAGGTGTGCCAGCATGGTGGGTAAGAGGAGTCAGGCTGACTGCAGCGCAGGTGACTCGCTGTCCTGTGTGAGGTAGATGAAGCAGGTGCAGCAGCATTCAGTTCTTTTACTTGCCTGGATTGGTTAGAAAAGTTAAAAATGAACAAAGAAGATGTCTGTAATTTTTGTTTTTATTCTTTTTTTGTTTGTTTGTTTGTTTTGGAGACAGGGTTTCTCTGTGTAGCCCTGGCTGTCCTGGAACTCACTCTGTAGCCCAGGCTGGCCTCAAACTCAGAAATCTCCTGCCTCTGCCTCCCAAGTGTTGGGATTAAAGGCGTGTGCTACCACTGCCCGCTGTTTTTATTCTTACATATATTATATGCTGAAATGCTAAATGTAACATATTAAGAACTCAGGGAGCAGTTTCTTCCATCCCACCTTAATTTTTCTATTTCTTTTGATCACTATTTCTCTCTCTCTCTCTCTCTCTCTCTCTCTTTTGTTAAAAACTAACAAAACAAAATAAAACCCCACATTATTCCATTGTATATGTGTATGGGTGTTTTGCCTACTCTCATATCTGTGCCCCGTGTGTCCTATGAGTGTGCTTGGTGCCTGAGGCATCCGGAAAGGGGGATTGGATCTCTTGGAACTGGAGTTATAGATGGTCGTGAGCTGCCAGATGGGTGCTGGGAACTGAACCCCAGTTCTTTGCAAAAACAGTACATTGGACAGTCTCTCAGGCTTCCTGTGTGTGTGTGTGTGTGTGTGTGTGTGTGTGTGTGTAGGTGTTTTAACTCCCTGTTCTGGACTGTTGCGGGAAATATTAAAAAAAGGTACCATCCTGTGCTAGCGCCGGCTACTCTCCTGTGACTGCTGCCTCCATGGCTAGTCCCAAGTAGCGACCACCCATCTCATAGTTCTCTTGCTGTAGATTCTGCTCATATTCCCAGCCATCCACCTCCTGTGGTCAGTAGTCCTAAATCCTAGTAACCCAGTAAAATCAAAACTCTAGAGGCTTGTAACTTATAAGTCAGATTTATATCAGTAAATTCTCACCCCACATAACACCCACACAGTGAACTCAGAGCCAATTGATATAAATATAAACTGTCCGTCTAGATAAGACAAATTGTCCTGTAATTATCCATCCCTTATAAGATATTCATAGCTACCTGTCATTATTTAAAGTTACTCAGAATCTGGATCATCTTTCTCTTCCTCCATTTTCCTTCCTTCTCCTCTCTCTCCGGTCTCTTCTGTCTCTAAAAATCTCTGCCTGCCTTCCTTTTCCACTGCCCAATCACAGGCATCTTGCTGTATTAATATTTAAATTAATTGGGGAAAAATTCTGCTACACTGGACCAAGTGTCAATCCTTCTACTTCCCCCTACAGAGGGCTGGAATTTCAGGCATGCATTACCACGTCTAGTTTTTGTTTTTCCTACCAGTAAACGTTTGTGCAATTAAATGCTATTTAGCCATTTTAAAATTGCATTAAGGAATATTTCTTTCTTTTTTTTTTTTTTTTTTTTTTTTTTTTTTGCCTAACGATGAACTCTGGCTTTATTTTAGAATAGACTGTCAGATAGTTTTGAACTCTTTCAAGGGAAATAGTGATCTCTAGGGTTCCACAGAGATTGACTGAATCATACCAGACAAGACCAGTTTTATAGAATGATCTGGTTATTTGACCGATGAATAAAATAAATGTGGTTATCCTGTACTGTATTTCATCTACATCTTTTCATGCTGTCTCTGTGGAAAATATGAAAAAAAAAAGTCCTATATTTCATTAGGACAGTGACTATCTGTCATGTGTTCTCTGCTGAGCAAATAATAGGTAGTTACTATATTTGATGAATGAATGGATAATAGTACAAGTAAATGAATTCACAAGTGATTGAATGGCTGAAGCCAGCAAATAGAGTTGCTTACTGAGGATGCAGAGTTTCAAGAGCTGACATTAAAGGACCCATTCATGTGTGTATTGACCCGAGCAGCCCCGGAGCAGGAGTGGCCGTGCAGAGCACAGTGGCCATCCTGAAGTTGGTGCCTGTGCATCCTGAGATGGTTGTCAGCAGTCAGTGAGGAGGGCCAAGTGCAAGACTGTTGGCTGAACAGCACGAGAAGCACAGTAAGGCTCTCCATGAGAGTTTGGGATAACGGCCTGGCGAAGGCCTCTTCTCACTGTTGGGTATGGCATGGGAGACTGAAAAAGGGCTGTGTGACAAGAGGTGTCCTGCTTCGAGAGCCACTTCTCAGTTAAGGCAGAAGGAAGACTTCGGCAGACTTCTCAAAAACGTATATTTTCTCTATTGGCTTCTTACCATTTCTTAACTTAAAGTCTCTTGTTGAGAAATTCCACAACTCCATATTTTATTGTTCTAAGCTGCTTTCCAGCTTTGCAGCCAGACTTTGTTATTGTTTGATTTTTATTTTATTATTTTATTTTATGTTTGAGTCAGAGTTTCATGAAGCCCAGTCTGTCTGTTCTCAAATTGACTATGACCTTCAGCTCTAGATCCTCTTTCTTACCTACTCTTTCCAAATTTAGGGATTCCAGGCTACCACCACCATCTCCAGCTTTAGAGCTAAACTTCTTGAGAAGAGCTGTCCACTTTATTGTATTCTTCCATTTTTTCACCTGTGATTTCCTTTCCTTCTGTGTCATCTTTATGACTTCACGGAGACTGAAAATAGCACAGGAATATAGCCAGTGGCTGTTTTTCTGTCCTCGTGTTTAACCCTTTAGTAGCTGTACCTGTGGTCTGTTGCTACATAATAAATGACCCCCACATTTAAAATAAGAAACATTTCTCCTTTGATGGTGTCTGTGTCAGAAGCCTGGTTGTGTTTGGTGCCTCGGATTCAGGGTCATCAGTGAGGGTGTGGAGGTGTTGACTGAGGTGGCCGTGATCTCAGAGAGTGTCGCTGAAGGAGGTTCTGTTTCCAGTCTCCACGCATGGCTGGTGGTTGGCTTTGGGCGTTTGCTGGCTGCTCACTGCCATATGGGTCCCCACACGGGCTTATGCAGGCACTTAATGGCAGCTTGCATCCCTTGGATCAAGAGCTCTGGAGGCAGTGCGGAGATACTAGCCACAGTGTTTTGTAACGTAATCTTATAAGTGATGTGCTCTCACTTTTGCTGTATTTTGTATATTAGATGGTATGTTTATATCCAACAAACTCAAGATGGGATTTCATAATGCCACGCTGGAAATTGCCTGCCACAGCAGATTTCACAGTTGCATGTGCACTCTCTCTCTCTCCCTTTCTTTCTCTCCCTCCCTCCTTTCTTCTCTCCCTCCATCCCTTCCTTCCTTTAAGAATTATTTATTTAATATATGTGGGTACACTGTTGCTGTCTTCAGACACACCAGAAGAGGGCATCTGATTCCATACAGATGGTTGTGAACCACCATGTGGTTTCTGGGAATTGAACTCAGGACCTCTGGAAGAGCAGACGGTGCTCTTAACCTCGGAGCCATCTCTCCAGCCTCACAGTTACTCTTTTCTTTTTTTCTTTTTCTTTTTCTTTTTTTCTTTTTCTTTTTCTTTTTCTTTTTCTTTTTCTTCTTTTTCTCTTTCTTTCTTTCTTTCTTTCTTTCTTTCTTTCTTTCTTTCAGACAAGGTTTTGAACTCAGTACACAGCTCAGGCTGGTCTCAAATTCACATCAGTCATCTTGTTTCAGCTTTTCCACATGCTGGGATTGCAGGTGGGTGCCATGATCCTGGCATTCTCCTTTTGATTTTCAGAGGGTGCTTCTACGTTTCTTGCTCAGTTTCTCAGCTCTGCTTTCAGTTACCTTTTGAATCCTTTTCTACCTACTCATTAAATGGTTGAGTTTCCCCAGGCCATTTTCTCCCCTTGTGTTTTATCTTATGTTCATATTCTCACGGTTATGGTGTATTCTCACTGTTAAGGATCCCTCTATCCTGAGTGTGAGGACCAGAGTTTTTAACTTGTCGCTCACTATTTCCACCAAGAAGCTCCTTAGACTTAGTGCATTCCAATCTGAATGCATGATGTCTGTCTGCTCTTCTCTGGGCTTTCTTAGCCAGGACACCAATCCAGAAATATATGTGGTTTCTCCTTCTTTTCTACCTCCTAGTTTACTATTCCTTATTGATTTTTTTCCCCTTAAACTGTGATAGTGTTCAGTGTTGGTGTGAATATTTTTTTTCCGAGACAGGGTTTCTCTGTGTAGTCCTGGCTATCCTGGAACTCACTCTGTAGACCAGGCTGGCCTCGAACTCAGAGATCCGCCTGCCTCTGCCTCCCAAGTGCTGGGATTAGAGGCGTGCGCCACCACTCCCGGCTCGGTGTGAATATTTTTAAAGATGTATTTAATGCATTTCTTCCTGGGTTGCAAGCTTTGAGGGCTAAGTAAGATTCCTTAGCCTTTGCTCCTACCTAGTGAAAGTATGAGTACTTTTGTTTGTTTGCTTTCTTGTTTTTTTTTTTTTTAAAGCTTTATTTATTTATTATATGTAAGTACTGTATTCAGACACTCCAGAAGAGGGCGTCAGATCTCATTAAGGTTGGTTGTGAGCCACCATGTGGTTGCTGGGATTTGAACTCGGGACCTTCGGAAGAGCAGTCAGTGCTCTTAACCACTGAACCATCTCTCCAGCCCCGCTTTCTTGTTTTTTGAGACACAGTTTCCGTGTGTAGCCTTGGCTATCCTGTAACTCAGTCTGTAGACCAGGCTAGCCTGGAACTAAGATCCGCCTGCCTTAGCCTTCCAAGGGCTGGTACTAAAGGTGTGCACCCCTTCCCCTAAGGGAAGCTATGGACCTTTTTTTTTTTTTTTCTTTTTTCTTTTTTTGGTGTTTTGAGACAGGGTTTCTCTGTGTAGCCCTGGCTGTCCTGGAACTCACTCTGTAGACCAGGCTGGCCTCGAACTCAGAAATCTTCCTGAGTCTGCCTCCCAAGTGCCGGGATTAAAGGCATGCACTGCCACCGCCCGGCAGCTATGAACTTTTAAGTAGGACACATTATCAAGTATGTTCTAGAAGGTAAGTGTTTAATTTTATTTTTTCTTCTGAGATGGAGTCTCACTATGTAGCCTGGGCAAGCCTTGAACTTGCAGTCCTCTTGCCTCAGCACTGTTTTGGGATTGTATTCTAAGTGTTTGCCACCAAAATGATGTGGTAGTCATTAAACTATCATTGCTAGTGATTCACCAACGAATAAAATTAGCCCCCTGCATTTTTTCTATTTTTATTGTGCTATAGTATGTATGAGTGAACAGTTTCACCTTACTATTCTCTGAATATATTATCTTAACTTAGAGGTAGGCGGATTTCTGAGTTCGAGGCCAGCCTGGTCTACAGAGTGAGTTCCAGAACAGCCAGGGCTACACAGAGAAACCCTGTCCCGGAAAAAAAAAAATTACCTTAATTTCCCCCATTGTTATTGTTTACCTGAAAGCTGTTTCATTCAGAATTAACCAGTGTTCTGTAGGAAATGCCTTAGGTTTAACATTTGTGATATTACCGTGAGACCATTTTGGAAAATAAAAGTTTGACTTTAAATTTCATTTTAGTGTGTAACATAATTTACCCATTAGAGTAGAACAATATGAACTAGAGAAGTAGTTCAGTAGGTAAAGTGCTTGTTGCATAAACACGAACGCCTCAGCTGTAGCGCGGAGAGCCCGTGTGAAAAGCCAAACATGGTGGCAAATCCCTGGGGCTAGCTGTCCAGTCAGCCTAGCCTACTTTGTGAGCTCCAGGCCAAATGAAAGACTTGTCTCAAATTATAAGGCTCCTGAGGAATGATACCTACAATTGGCCCCTGGTCTAGATGTATGTACACACATATGCACTCACATAAACACAGAGTTGTATCCACATGTATGCACGCAACACAGAAAGACATTTTTATGTTATGTATCCTATATAATATATAAAATATAACATATGCTACATCATATGTTATTTATATATTTATATATTATATATCAAAGATATATCTAAATATAGATATTTAGAAAAATATCTAAAATGTGTAGTTAACAAAGTGTGGAATACTTATCATCTTCTAGATCAAATATTAGGACATTGTCACCATTTTAGAAGCTTTCTGTATCAATCTAGTCTACTCCTACTGTATCGAGACATAGCCACTGTCCTGACTTATATGGGGCTCATACTGTAGGCTGCCTCTTCTGTAGTGAGACAGAAGATCCCACCTGTCAGCCCAGCATTTAGGAAGCTGACACAGGAGTTAGAGGGCACATTAGACTATATAATAAGTTTGAGGACAACTAATCAACCTACCTACCTTATTGAACTGTATACCTACTCTGCCTCCCTCCGTCCCTTCCTCCCTCCCTCCTTCCCTCCCTCTCACCCACCCATTTATTCATCCATCCATCTGTCCATCTAGCTAGTCTCACTGTACCCCTTCTAGCCTGAAACTCACTATGTAGAACTGACTTCTAGCTCGCAGAGCTCTGCCTACTTCTCCTTATGAGTGCTGGGATTAAAGGCATGCACCCCCACACCTAGCTATTCCCCCACCCCATCCTCCTTTTTGAGAAAAGTTCTCTAGGTCGTCTAGGCTGGTTTAGAATTTTTGATCTTCCTGTTTCAGTCTCTTGAGTATTTCAGTTTCAGGCCTGCACCACCGTTTTGGCTTTGTATTCATTCAACCCTTCCTGTGATAATGTGAAATGATACAATGCTTATAGGATGAAATGTATTGAGGTGAAGTAACAGGTATTGAGACATAGTGTTAGGCTACTCAGGAAAGGATACTTGGACTCAGCATCTTGATACTAGATCTGATTATCTAGACAGCCACCAAGAGACTAATTGGATAGGTAGCACAGACAGCATGGATTCAGTCGATTCCTGGGAAAGGTGAAACAGATGGCATGAGATATTTTGATACTATTCAAATATCATATGGTTAAAAACTTACTGCTTATTTCTGCAATAACTCACTTAATATTATCATATTTTAGCTTACTGTTTGGTACCTGAAACCACAGACAGTGGAACTGCATATTAAGGGGCCTACTATATAGGACTTTCTTTTCCTTCCTTTTTCTTTCTTTTTTAACAACAAGGATTTTTTTATTTTTATTTATATGAATACACTGCAGCTGTCTTCAGACACACCAGAAGAAGGTATCAGATCCCATTACAGATGGTTGTGAGCTACCATGTGGTTGCTGGGAATTGAACTCAGGACCTCTGGAAGAGCAGATAGTGCTCTTAACTGCTGAGTCATCTCTCCAGCCCTGTATAGGCTTTTCTAGGTTTATTTTTTTTTCTACTTTTCAACTTCCTCTATGTGGAATCATATATATCCTGTATCCTTTTATACTGGAATCTGATGACATTTTGAGAGATTTTTGATTATGAGTTGCTGAGGTTTGTTCACTTTCATTGCTGAATAATACTCTGTTGTATAAATATACCATACTTCCCCCTCCAGTCTCTACATATGAAAGAAAACAAATGATACTTTTTCTCCCTCTGTATCATTTATTTCTATAACAATGTATCATCCAATTTGTGCTGGTTACTTCTTTGTCACTTTAACACAGCTAGGGTCATCTGGGAAGAGAACCTCAGCTGAGAAGATGCTTCCATTATACTGGCCTGCAGAGCATTTTCTTGACTTATGATTGATGTGGGAGAGCACAGCCCACTCACTGTGGGCGGTGCCACTCCTGAGTGCTTAGAACACAGTCTGAACAAGCCAGGAGAAATAAGCCACAGAGTAGCACTCCTTCACACTTTTGCTTCAGTTCTTGTCTCTAGATCCTATTTGAGTTCCTGTTTTGGTTTCCCTCAGAGAGGCACTATAATGTGTAAGGCAAATTAGCCCTTACCTTCCCAAGTTGCTTTCAGTCAGTGTTTATCACAGCAACAGAGAAGCCAGGACATAGTTCTGTTTTACTGCAAATGACATTTCATTCTTTACAATGACTAATATATATTTCTTTTCATCTGTTGATGAACATCTAAGCTGATTCTATATCTTTATATTCTTTATATTATAAATACTGCAGCAATAGACATGGGTACACAGACATCTCTCTTGAGTGCTGATTGCATTTTGGTCAATTAAGTTGTTTGTTTTTTGGTTCCTGGAACTCTGTAGATGGCCTGCCTCTGCCTTCTGAGCCACTGGAATCAAAGGTGTGTGCCACCATGCCAGCTGATTAATTCTTGACAAGAGCTGCTAAGGTATTCAATGGGGGGGGGTAATAGAACAATTGATTATCACTATATGCAAGACAAAGAAAGAACCTCAAATTTTACCTCATAGGCGAATTTCTGAGGAGAGACGTTTTTAAGTTAGTGTTTGAGGTCAGCATACAAAGTCTTAGGTGCCATTATACCCACAGATGTGTGTTGCTGTTAGCGTCAGTCGTTCTGCTCCCTCACCTGCTGCCTCTACTCCTGGCTCCTGCTTTTTTTCCTTACAGGATTTTGTTTTGGGATGGATTCTTGGGTCTATAGTTTTGCTTTCCAGGATGATGCTAAACTGCTAGGCTCAAGTGACCTTACCTTTATCCAGTTAGTGGAACTACAGGTGTATCCGTGCCCAGCTAGGGTTTTCTATATACAAGATTAAAAGCATAACTCATTAAAGAAAATAAGACAATTTGATGTTTATAAAAATTAAATTTTTGGCCAGGTGTGGTGGTACATGCCTTTAGTCTCAGCACTAGAGGCCCAGGGCTGGGATAGGTAGGCTAGGTAGAAGGGGGGCCAGAGGCAGATGGAATCTCTGTAAGTTTGAGACCAACCTGGTCTACATAGTAAGTCCCAGGACATAACTACATAGAGAGGCTCTGTTTGCCCAAAACAAAACAAAACAAACAACAACAACAAAAAAAGACAAAAAAACCCCCAAAAAACAAAAAAGAAAAAAACCCCAAACAAGTTGAAAGTTTACTCTTAAAATGCACTCACTAACAAAATAAACCAAACCAAACCAAACAACAAATGGGAGAAAATATTTGCAATCATGTAGTTGATAAAGGACTTGTGTCTTTTATTTAGAACATTATTCTTAATTTTAAAGATTTTATTTTATTTGTGTGTGTGTGTGTGTGTGTGTGTGTGTGTGTGTGTTCTGCTGACTCTGGCCCTGCTCTTCAAACCCTGATCTGTCGCTATGTAGTGTGTGTGTGTGTGTGTGTGTGTGTGTGTGAGAGAGAGAGAGAGAGAGAGAGAGAGAGAGAGTGTGTACTCACAGAGACGAGAAGGGATCATTAGATCCTTTGGTGCTGGAGTTCCAGGTGTTTGTGAGCAGCCTGATGTGGGTGGTAAGGTCTAAACTCTGACCCCTTACAGAACAGTAAGCACTCTAAATTTCTGAGCCATCTCTCCATCTAAATGCAAGTTCCCTTGCATTTAGAACATATGAGGAACTCTTACTAATAAGGTAAACAAGCCAAGAAAATATGAACAAAAGATTTGAATAGAGGCTTCACTGCCATGGTAATAAGCACCTGGGAAAGCTATTTCCCACCATTAGTCATTAGATCAGAGCCATCACTGTGAGATAACCACCCACACCCTTGGAGAATAGCGCAATGAAAAGAATGGGGTAGTGCAGGTGAGGACGTGAGGAGCTGGCATTCCTGCGCATGTGCATGGCTGGCAGCCCTTGTACAGATGGTATGAAAGTAAGTCAAGCATATTTACTGTATGCCCTTAGCTTCTGTAATTAGGTGTCTACAGAGAGGAAATGGAAACATGTCCTCAGATTCATTCACAGCAGCATCAGTTACAGTAGCAAAATTTGGGAGCAGGTAAGCTGATGAACAGTGAAAAGGAACAAACTACTAAATTTCACACAAATAGCCTCAAAATGTTATGCCAAATGAAGAAAGAACAGGTTTATAATTTTATTTATGAGAAGTTTACAGGAAAGTCTGTCAGATCAGTTGTGGTTAGATCAAGGCATAAGATTGAGGATTAACTGAAAGTGAATATAGAGGCTCGGACTGGCCTCTTGCCCTAGCCTCCTGAGTGCCGGGCTTATAGGTGGGAGCCAGCATGCTTGGCATAAGCAACTTCTTTGTGTTAGTTGAAGTGTTTTAAATGTTGTGATGATTGTATAATTGTATAAACTTACTAAAACTCATCAACATATACTATAAAATGGTGTTTGATTAATGACTTAATAAAATTATTTAAAATGTTATTTGGCTGTGGGCCTGGTGGATTTTCATTTTAAAATTGGA
This sequence comes from Apodemus agrarius, assembly GCA_964023405.1. Taxonomy (NCBI): domain Eukaryota; kingdom Metazoa; phylum Chordata; class Mammalia; order Rodentia; family Muridae; genus Apodemus; species Apodemus agrarius. The sequence continues at coordinate 149,765,078 of OZ030006.1, read as the reverse complement.
ATCAGTTTGTCTGATTAAGAACCGTATGAGGGGCCGGGCAGTGGCGCACACCTTTAATCCCAGCACTTGGGAGGCAGAGGCAGGCGGATTTCTGAGTTTGAGGCCAGCCTGGTCTAACAAGTGAGTTCCAGGACAGCCAGAGCTACACAGAGAAACCCTGTCTCGAAAAACAAAAACAAAAACAAAAAGAACCGTATGAGGATCGGGTGCAGTGGGGCATACCTTTAATCCTAGCATTTGGAAGGCAGATGTAGATAGTTCTCTGAGTTCAAGGCCAGCCTGGTCTACAGGGCTAGTTCTAGGACAGCCAGGGCCAAACAGAAACCTTGTCTCAAAAAAAAAAAACAAAAAAAAAACACCAAACCAAACCAAAAAAAAACAAAAAAACAAACAAATGAAAAATAAAGAGAAAAATATATTGAGCTGGTGAATGTATACACCTTTAATCTTAAAGGCAGAGGTGGGTGGATCTCTGTGAGTTCAAAGCCAGCCTGGTCTTCATAGTGAGTTCCAGATTAGCCAAGGCTATGTAGAAAGACCCCCATCTAAAAAGGAGCAAAACGAGCCGGGTGGTGGTGGTGGTGGTGCACGCCTTTAATCCCAGCACTTGGGAGGCAGAGGCAGGTGGATTTCTGAGTTTGAGGCCAGCCTGGTCTATAGAGTGAGTTCCAGGACAGCCAGGACTACACAGAGAAACCCTGTCTTGAAAAAAAACAAACAAAAAACAAAAACAAAAACAAAATAGGGGGCCTGGGTGATAACAGCTCAAGTGTGCTCGAGACTCTGGATTCAGTTAGCACAGTGAAGTAAACCTGCGGGCCTGTGGGCTGCCACCCAGCAGTGGGGTGCTTGCCTAGTGTGCCTGAGGTCCTGTGTTAGATGCTCCTCCCTTTCTTGATTGGACATGATGGTATAAGTCTGCAATTGCAGAACTCAGGGTGGAAGCTGGAATGTCAGACTGCCAGGGCTTAAACATGAACTCATGCTCCCAAAACAAAAGCAAAGACACCACAAAAAACAAAATCCTACTGGCTAGGTCTTAGCTAAGGTGGGAGGTGAGCAGAAACCTGAGGTGTTCTCTGACGTTTGAAAGATGTGGGTCAACACATGATTGTGCCTGCACTCACATACATGCACATACATGAACCCCCTCAAAAGATAAAAGGAAGTTGAGGTCCTAAACTAGAATTCGGTTGGACTTACAGATTGGGTAAAGTTACTTCTTTATGATCTGGAATTTTGAATTGTTAAATGTGATTCTGTTGTTTTTCATTTCTTAGATGATTATTTTAAAATACATTTATTTATTTGTGTGTGTGCTCGAGAGAAAGAGACAGAGGTAGAAATATAGAGAGGCAGGCAGACAGACATGGAAACTTGTGGAGGTCAGAAGACAGCTTGTGATACTTGGTTGTTTCCTTCTACCATGTGGGTCTGGGGTTAGACTCAGGTATCAGGCTTTGTGGCAAGTGATGAGCCACCCCAAAAGTCCTGTCCTTGTTTTCTGTTTGCCTTTCGAGGCATTGTCTGGCTAGGGTAACCTCAAGTTTATGGTCGTCTTACCTCAGCTGCCCAGAAGGCTGGTGTTGCAGGTGTGAGCCACTGCGTCAGGATCAGTAATGGTTTGTAGTTCTTTCCTTTTGTAGTGTTCTTACATAGCTTTTGTTTTGTTTATGCTACTGTAGTAGACTTGTTTTTGTATTATTACTAGTTTTTTAAACAAGACATGATCTCACAATGTTGTTCAGGCTGGCCGTAACTCCAGGCTTAAGTTACCCTGCCACCTCAGCTTCCTGTTCTAGCCTTCCAAAGAGCTGGGCCTACAAGCCTATGCCATGGTTCCTGGCTTTTATTTAAATAGCTTTATTTATTCATTTAATAGGTAATAAACTTAACCCCTCATATTCTACTATTTAGTCCTGACTAGCTTGGAACTCACAGAAATCCAATCTGTGTCTTGAGGGCTAAAATGAAAGGAGTGCCACCATGCCTGGCCTAATTATTTAACTCTTGAATATGGGGTCCTGCTTTGTGTCCAAGCTGATTTCAGTTTGTAATGATCTCGATTCCATGGCAGTTATCATGCTGTGGCTTCTAGTACAAGTGGTAAGTCTGGTTGTCAAGAGAATTTTGAAATAAAATTTATTTTCTGTTTATCATTGTTATATGGAGACAAATTTGAATTTTCAGAATAGGCTGTATTTTTCTAAGTTTTGCCAGCTTAGCTTCATAACTTAACCTGTAAATTTTCTTTGATTTCCATGTTCTTTAATGTGTAAATTGTTACTGTTTTTTCTTAGCAGTTCAGGTACCCTTCCTCCTTCCCCGGCTAGGATTCCTAGCATTGTTGCATAGAATGGTGGTGAGAGATGTCCTTGCCATTTACTTCTCAGAGAGCACTTTTTGTCTTTATCTCTGTCAAGTATTGTAATATCAAGCATGATCCACTCATAGGCATGGTCAAGCCAAACCTGGTAAGGTGAGCCCTTTTTGATCTAACAGTTTATCACTTAACAGAAAGAAGAATAAGCTAAATTTCTGATGCTCTGGTCTTTGTGCCAATTGTCAAAGAGTAACACAAATGAAAGTGTTTGTCAGCTTGGGGACATCCTATTGGTAAGAATCTAGTCCAGGTAAGGCGATCCCCCCTCCCCTCTGGCTGGAGACAGGGTCTCATATAGCACAGTCTGACTTTTTTTTTTGGCTTTTCAAGACAAGGTTTCTCTGTGTAGTCCTGGCTGTCCTGGAACTCACTCTGTAGACCAGGCTGGCCTCGAACTCAGAAATCTGCCTGCCTCTGCCTCCCAAGTGCTGGGATTAAAGGCGTGGGGCGGGGCACAGTCTGACTTTTAATTCCTGATCCTATTGTTTCCACCTTCTTAGTGCTGGGAGTAGAATGTGTGCCTGTGAGAGGAACAGCAAACAGCTTTCAGAACTCAGGAGGGGGTTGCCCATTGGTTAGAACAGTCATGATTGGTGTGTCTCAAAGAGGCATAGCCCTGAGGACTACATATCCTTAGTACTACTGCTGTTGTAGAGTCTCGATGTTTGTTGCCTTCGAGGTCATAACATCCCTCCTAAACTGTGAGTTGTATAAAAACTCTAGGCCAGGCTGTGGTGGCACACGCCTTTAATCCCTGCACTTGGGAGGCACAGGCAGGCGGATTTCTGAGTTCGAGGCCAGCCTGGTCTACAGACTTCCAGGACAGCCAGGGCTACACAGAGAAACCCTGTCTCTGAAAAAACCAAAACCAAAACAAAAACAAAAACTCTAAGTGGGCTTCTAGCCCCTCACTGGGCACTATCATTGGCACTTAAAATAACAGTGAAGTGATTGGTCTTTTTTTCAAGCATTGCTGCAGGAGCAGATTAATGATTCAGCATCACCCTCAGAATTTACAGATGTAGGTAATTAGTAATGATCACCACACTTAGAAAGAATTTAGAGATCTAGATTGTGAGTTAGGTCAGGTTAAGATGCTTTTCTTAGTGGCTTTGACTTAGAAAATCTTGGGGACTAATTTGAAGTTCAGAAGGCACACTTGCGATCGCTGAGTGAGGGGGCTTGTGAGGCCAGGGAGCAAGAACAGTGGCCCCCGACCAGAACCAGCTGACGTGCCTTTCTGGCTAAAGCGGAGTAGGTAATCAAGATGATAATTAATTTCTTGTAACCATTTTTGCCCTTGGCTTTCTGATATGATTTATAAAAAACTGTTAATGAGTAGGTGTGCACCCTGAGGATTTAAAGTAGAAATGACTGGTTGTTGTTGTTTTGTTTTTTTTGGGGGGGGGATTTTGTTTTTTTTGAGACAGGGTTTCTCTGTATAGCCCTGGCTGTATTGGAACTCATTCTGTAGACCAGGCTGGCCTCGAACTCAGAAATCCGCCTGCTTCTGCCTCCCAGAGTGCTGGGATTACAGGCATGTGCCACCACTGCCCGAGGACTGGTTGTTTTTATATAAAAGTTTAGATTAGGTGTCTTATTTTTAAGATTTGTTGTTGTTGTTGTTTATTCAAGACAGGGTTCTCTGTGTAGCCCTGGCTGTCCTGGAACTCACTCTGTAGACCAGGCTGGCCTTGAACTCAGAAATCTGCCTGCCTCTGCCTCCCAAGTGCTGGGATTAAAGGTGTGTGCCTGGCTAAGGTTTTTTATATGATTTTGTTTTTGTTTTTGTTTTTGTTTTTGTTTTTTTTTCTGAGACAGGGTTTCTCTGTAGTCCTGGCTGTCCTGGAACTCACTCTGTAGACCAGGCTGGTCTCGAACTCAGAAATCCTCCTGCCTCTGCCTCCCAAGTGCTGGGATTACAGGCGTGCGTCACCACGCCCGGCATAAGATTATTTTTTAAGATAAATAATAAAATGCTGATCCTTTCTTTGTAACCACAAATTGCAGCCTGCCAATATGAGAAACTGGTTCAGAAAAATACCTTGCTTGCTTATACTTTGTTAACCTATAACAAGTTGCTTAGACACAATGTATGTGGGTTCTTGGGAATAATTTGTTTTCTACCTGTAATATATACAACGTTTAATTATGTAAAAGTATTGGAGAACATGCTGTTTTTTTTTCCTTGTGCTCATTGTAATTATTCACTTGAAGAGAAATAGAGTGTAACCACATTGTAATTTTTATACTGCTTGAAAGATTTTACTGGGGGATATAAGTTGTGGGAGAAAAAATAGGTGTTGGAGCCTTGCTTTGTCTACCAAGTGTGTGTATTTCTCCCTCTAAAATAAAGTTAAGAAGAATCTGTTTGAACTGTCAAGAAGATGCCTGTGTGTGTGTGTGTGTGTGTGTGTGTGTGTGTATGTGTGTGTGTGTGTATGTGTTCTGCTGACTCCGGCCCTGCTCTTCAGACCCTGATCTGTCGCTATGTACTGCCATGTCCTACTCTTGTTGGTGGTTGTGATGCCTCATCAGACTGCAGGACTCTGTGACAATTGTGTGATGTTAGCTTCCAGAGGGCCAGAGAAAAGCTGTAGGAGATAACTGGCTGGCTGTTGGTTTTCCTGACAAGGTCTTTCTATTTAGTCTGGGTGGCCTCAAGGTAGAGAAGCCCCTGACTCATGCTCCTGTATGCTGGGATTACCAGCATGCCTCCATGCCTTACTCTGGTAGCTGTTCTTTTTAGGCCTCCTATCCTGTCTTGGGAATCTTACATACAAGCTATAGCTTTCAAAGAACCTTTGGAGTTATTTCTCTACAAATACTTGTTTTGCTTTAGTGCATACCTTTTATTGAATTAAGAAAACTTTTTATCCTAAAATTTTCATCATTAAAAATTAAGAAAGGGATGGTTTTCTTTTGTTTGTTGGTTGGTTTTTATTTTTCGAGACAGGGTTTCTCTATGTAGCTCCGGGGGTCCTGGAACTCACTCTGTAGACCAGGCTGGCCTCGAACTTAGAAATCCGCCTGCCTCTGCCTCCCAAGTGTAGGGATTACAGGTGTGTGCCATCACCGCCCGGCAGGGATGGTTTTCTTATCTGTTGAGATCAAATGTACTTAGTTTTAACTTGTGTGGTTGATTAGGTGGAAGTTAAAATTCATGTTTTTAAAATAACTTATAAAGTATTTTTGTTTTAAACGATTTTACTTCTATCCCTTCAGGTGTTTCCTTAATGTTTCTCCACTTAAAAAGAAGTTACTTTTACTTATTATTTGTTTATTTTGTGTATATGTGTGTGTGTGTGTGTGTGCGCGTGTGTGCGCGCGCGCCACTATGCTGGGTGGGGATTTGTCTTTCATGGTTATGGAGTTACAGGTGGTTTTGAGCGGCATCTGTAGGTGCTGGGAGTTGTACTGTGGTCCTCTGAAGGAACAGTAAGAGCTCATAACTGCAGAGCCATCTCCAGCTCCTGTGTGCTTGTAAAGCAGGTTCAGAGATTGTGACTTTGTTCATCTCACAGGTTGCTGTTTCCATTTTGGTACAAGCCTGGTTAGGTCACCACATTAATTTCAAATGTTTTGTATTTTGGGAGATTTTGGAATTTGGGTTTATGGATTAGAAATTGTGAACAGGTACTTCTGGTTTCAAATTTCATTATTTTTTAGTAGACAGGTTCTTACCATTAAGCTGTTCCTGCTGCTCTTGTTTAACTTGGGTTCAGTGATTCTCCAGGCTCTGTCTCCCTATAGCTGGGATGACGTACCCATATCACACTTTACCATGCTCAGGATTTTTTTTTTTTTTAAAATTTAGGATGAGATTTGGTATAAAATGTAAGATAATTAAAGTTACAGTTGAATATTTTAGCTTTCTAGAAGATGAGTGTAAATGAGACTTAGAATCAAGGGAAGGCTCCCTAACCTGGACCTTGCCTCTCTTGAGCTGAGTGACAGATGGTTGATATAAAGGAGGTCTCTGATTAGCAACATTGTTTATTCCTAAGTATCTGTTTGACAAGGTGTTTGTCATGGTGAGAATGTTGATAGAACTCACCATTAACTTGATTAAATTGATAAGAATTATTGAAACCTGTAGTCTACCTGATTTGTAACTGAGTTACTAACTCCTCTATAAAAAGAAAAAATAATAACAGTGGCAAATATTATGATTGCACCTTTAATTTCATACTTTGCTGTTCCTATCAGAGACTCTTTTATATTACTATGTCCTTTTTTGTTGGAGCTGCTGTACCAGTGAACTCTAGTTTCTAGTCTACAGTCCGGGTAAGGTTGTTTAAGTCAGGATAAGGTGTGCCAGGCACACATGGTTTGAACAAACCTAGTTTTACTAAGTTACATGTGGAAGGTGTAACAGATGAGTGCTTTCTTTAATGTGTAAGTTTCTGTTTTTGTTTTTTTTAAGCCTACTGTTAGTAAGAATACTAGCAATCAGTGTCCAGACCTCTGTCATTGGTCATTGGTTACTATGAAAATTAGTGCTGAATGGTCCTTATTTAATGTTTTAGTTTATAAACATGTTTTTTAAAAGCATGAAACTAATATATACTTTCTTTTTGTTAGGCCAAATTCTATTGTGTACCCTATGCTGACCTTGAACTCTCAGTTCTCTGCAGTCTGATGCTCTTTTTCTAACAATACACTTATATTTAAATTTTGTGTGTAGCCATTAGAGACAGCTTGTAGGGGTCATTTTTCTCCACCATATCCCTGGGATTGAACTCAAATTGTTGGGTGTGGTGGAAAACACCCTTACTTGATAAGGTGACTTCACTGGCCCTTTTGATATAGCAAGACAACGTCACCTTTAAAGTTCACACTTAAAAACTACAGTCAAAATTACAAAACTTTCAGAAGAGACTAGCAAAATGGGTTTGGAGGTGTGAGTGCTTGTTATGTAATATGAGAATTAGAGTTTGGATTCTTAGTATCTACTTGTCTACAATCCTAGAACTCTGGAGACAGAGGCAGATAATCTGTAGCCAGGCTGCTTTCCTAGATTAGCCAAATCAGTGAGCCTGAGGTCAAGTGAGAAATCCTGCTTCAGCATGTAAGTGTAAATGTAATTCTTGGGGTGGGGCGTGTTCTTTGTCCTGCCTTGTACCTGATTAATTACAGAGTGTTTCTATGCCTGTTTTAGTTCTTAAATAAAGATATAGAGACCTGTTTTTTTTTTTTTTTTTTTTTTTTTTTTTTTTTTAATTTTTTGGTTTTTCGAGACAGGGTTTCTCTGTACAACCCTAGCTGTCCTGGAATCCACTCTGTAGATCAGGCTGGCTTTGAACTCAGAAATCCACCTGCCTCTGCCTCCCAAGTGCTGGGATTAAAGATATGCACCACCACTGCCCGGCAAGACCTGGTATTTTTTATTAAGAAGCTGCAAGCACTAATAGTTGGGCAGATTCTGATCTATTCTAACCTGACTAGGGTGCTACTACCCAGCCAGATTTCCTTGCCATCTGGTCGTGCCCTGGCTTGCTCTGGTCTGTGTGTGTCTTCGTGGCAGCATTCTCCTCACGATCCTCCTGGTTTCTCCACATGGTTTCTCCACACTTTCTTCTCCTCCTGGTCCTTCTCTGCTTCTCTCTGATCTCCTTTGGGAACCCCTGACTGGGATCGAAATCCTGCCTATCTCTTCTGCCCAGCTAGTTGGCTGATCAGTTATAAAACTATTAACCAATCAGAGGTGATGGAAAACAATTTTTATATAACATAGAGATGCTTGGTCATGCTATCATCTGGACAGCAACCAGATGTCTGGGCATAGAAATCAGCATCTGAATACACAGTGCATAAAACTATTCTCCAACATGTAAGGTAGAGAGTAACCAAGGAAGATAATGTACATTAGCCTACGGCCGCTAACAGATACATGCATACACAGCATGCATCCATATAATGCAAACATTACATATATGAAAAAATCACAAAAATTCTCATAACAGTTTTTCATGAGACTTTTATCTTAGCTAGCCTTGGCTGCTTGTAACCTAAGGGTTGGAATCGTTCCTGTTTGTATATGAACATATTTGTGTTGTATCATTTTGTGTACTATTGATTGTATTATATGTATTCTTTCACAACTTGCTTTTCTGTTTTATAGCAATATACTGTGGTTATCTTTGTATGTCAGATAAAGATAAGCACATTTAGAGTTTGGAGATAACATCATTAATTTACTTAAGCCAATCTCTTGCTGAAAATTTGCATTTTTGCTGATACAAATGATGAAGTAATGAACATCATTGTACATACCTTAGAACCTATGAAACATGCAGCATATTTTTAAAAGTGAAACTTGTAGATGTTGGGCATGATGCTGCATGTTTGTGCCCCCAACACCCAGAAAGTGGAAGGAGGAGCATCAGGACTTTAAAGCCATCCCCAGCTGCATGACAGGTTGGAAGCCAGACTAGGCTATGTAAGATCTTGTCTCAGAACACAAGCCAAAAAGAAAAACGTCTGAGTTGGAAATGTAGCTCAGTGGTAACCCTTTCTTACCTTGTACAAGGCCTAGGTTCAGTCTCCACTACTATATAAAAAAAATTAAATGTTGAAACTTCTTTTTCAAATGGTAACTCATTTCAAATTGTGATTCTGCTACATTGTACTTCAGTATGATTTTTAAGTCTTTTTTTTGGAGAGCTTAAAATGAATATTTCTTGACCCTAAAAATTTTATAGCTTTTTGAGAAAACATTCTTTCAAAAAGTTTGAAATATAATTTAAAATTTAAAATACTTAACTCATTTTCAGATAGTAAGTGATTACTGCAGATGAGTATAACCTAATGCAGCAGGTTAGTCTAGTGATTTTCAGATTTAGGTCAGAATTTTACTAGCAGTGCTTTAAATAGCTAATGGAAGTAATCATATCTTTTGCATCTTCCTATAAATGTCTTGTAGCACATTTATGTGAGCCTATTCTATTATAATTAATTTAAGGTAGGTTACTATAATATGTTACTCTTAGAGCATTTTCTAGCTCCATTGTATGCTTACAGCTTTCATAGGAAGAGTGAGAATTAAGGATCTGTGCAATCCCTGTGTGCAGATGTACATGTAGACATTTGGATACACTCCAGGATTCTGAGTAGGAGAGTAAGTATATCTGCGGTGTGGGGCCAGTGTTGGCATTTTGTGTTTTTTATTTTTTATTTATTTATTTTTTTCGAGACAGGGTTTCTCTGTGTAGTCCTGGCTGTCCTGGAACTCACTCTGTAGACCAGGCTGGCCTCGAACTCAGAAATCCGCCTGCCTCTGCCTCCCAAGTGCTGGGATTAAAGGTGTGCGCCACCACCGCCCGGCTACATTTTGTGTTTTTTATGATCTAGAAGCTTCGTGGTGGCACAGTGGTGGCCAGGCTTGACTTCAATTTTGTTGTTTTGCTTTGAGAACTTATCGAGATTAGGCAATAAATATGCAAAGTGGAATTTGGAGTGTTATGAAACAACTTAGCAAAGAGTTTGATACCCTTTGATGTTCCTCCTTAACCTTTCACCCAAAAAGGTCACATTTTTTTACATGTATATGAAATGTCCAGAATAGACAGATAGAAGGTAGGAAATAGTGTATCTGGGTTCTATATTTAGATCAAACCAGTCAATGGTAAAAGTATTTAGAAAAAATGTATCTGTATTGAACATATACAAACTGTTCTTGTTTAACCACTTTTTGTTTGATTTTTCAAGACTGGGTTTCTCTGTGTAGCCCTGGCTGTCCTGGAACTTGCTCTGTAGACAAGACTGGCCTCAAACTCAGAGATCTGCTTGCCTCTGCCTCCCTAGTGCTGCAATTAAAGGCATACACCACTGCCCAGATGATCCACTATAAGCATCACAATTATTTATATATAGCTTACATTGAAGTAGGTATTATTAGAAAAGACTTAGAGTATAATGGTGGATGTGCATAGTCTATATGCAAAGCCTTTTTGTATAAGAAATTCCAGTTATGGATTTTTGAGGGCCAGTCCATCCCTACCTTGGTATCCTTCCAACTGTGTGTCTTTTTTTTTTTTTTTGTTCAGTTACCTATTGACTAGTTTGTGCTGTTCATATTCTTCTGGGTGTTGAGCCACTCACCAGAACATGGGTCACTAAAGAGAACCAAACTTCGAAAGAAAACTGACTCTCCGTACCCCAGAGACTATCAGCTGTTCATAGCCCTTCAGTTAAGTTGTGTGTGTAGGCTTTTAACTCCCATCACTCAGAGCTAGACTGTTGACTGGCTTGATCTTGTGCAGGCAGCCACAGCTGCTGTGAGTTCATTAGTGTAGTGGTCCTCTCATGAGAAGACACTCTTTGCTCTGGGGTTTCTCTGACCTCTGGTTCTTACAACATCTCTGAATCCTTTTCCTTGATGATCTCGGAGCCTCTGGGAGGGCTGGATGTACAATATGTCCCATTTAGGCTGAGCACTCCACAGACACTAATTCTCTCACCTTCTCTCACCAGTAGTGAGTTTCTGTGTTAACCATCATTCAGAGTACAAAGAAACCAAGAGTGGCAATACTCTACAGGTGCAGAGGTAAAATTTGGAGGGCAGTGTGGTATTGTCTGTTAGCAAAACAATCATAGTAGGTTCACCCCTCGGGTCTATGAGCTCCTGAAACATGGGTTACTTGACTAGATTTGCAATACCAGGCATGAGTTTCTTCCCATGGAACAGCCCTTAAATCCAACCAGAAAGTCAGTGGTTACTTCCATACCATCGATGCCAGCCCCTTTATTGCTGTTCACAGTTTGGGAATATTGTTGACGATTTTCATTTTCTCTCTAGTAGCCTGCATAGCTATAGAAGTAGCCATCATTGAGGAAGCTTCTTGGTCCTTACCAACTGTTTATGTTCTGTGACCAATGTGTGTAGTGTCCTCAGAAATCAAATCTTACCGTTAAGTTCTGGTGGGCAACCGAGAACAGAGGCAGTAGCCTGTACTTTTTTCAAGTTCTACCTTTTTGAGACAGTTTTGCTGGAGAACTATCAGCTTGGTTTGGAATTTGTAAAATCTCATGTTGGCCCTGAACTTGGTAACCTCTTGCTGCTTCTTCCCCAGTGCTTTGGGATTACAAGCAAATACAATTGTGTCTGTCTGGTTTGTTTGTTTTGTTTATTTTATTTCATCTATTTTGAGCCGTGGTCTTACTATGTAACCCAAGCTGGCCTCAATTCTGGATCCTTCTGTCTCAGACTCCCTGTAGCTAGGATTATAAACACGCCACATGTCTGCCTTTATAATAAAGTCTGTAGCTCTTTATAAGAATATAATGATCTGATGTGACTTTGTTTCCCAGAATTTTACTTAGAAAATTATTGGGTATTGTAGAGTATCCAGTGATCATGTATATTATTTTATTGATGAAATACATGATACGTATGCTCAGTGTTACACATAAAAGTACTAGGTAACCTTATATCCAGGAGAGGTTTCCCTGCCAAGTTAGTTTAAAAAAAGGGAGGAGGAAGGGCTATAGAGATGGCTCAGTGGCTAAGAGCATGTTGTATTTTTTTTAAGATTTATTTTTATTATTTTAATTATGTGTATATGTTATGGGTTATGTGCACATAAATGCAAGTGCCACAGAGGTTAGAGGTATCTGCTTCCTCTGTAGCTGGCTATTGTACTTTTAGTCCTCCATTTGAATTTTAGAATCAGCATTTTTGAATAACAGGAAAATCTCCTGGGATGTTGTTAATGAACTGGGAGAAGGACTGATACCTTCACAGTATGGGTAACTTTTAACTTTTTTTTTTTATTGAGGTATTTTTTTATGTTTTCTAGTAGAGTTTTAAATGCTTGAACATATTTGTTAGGTTTAAGGTACTTTTTATAGGTTTGTTACTGTTAATAGGACTTAACTTATTTTTTTGATTGGGGTTTTGTGTATGTGAAACTCAGCTGTAGATGAAGATGGCCTTTACCTCTTTTGTTGCAGTTATTGGCATGTGTGTGCTGCAACATTCATTAATGTAGTGCAGGGACTGGAACCCAGAGCTGCATTTCTTCTCATCTTCTCCCCCCCCCCCCATGATGTGTGTTTGTGTTGGCAGTAGTCAGCCTCAGGTGTTGGTCCTGGCCTTCTCCTTGCTCCAACCGGGGGCTTCTGGGAATTTTCCCTTCTCTGCCTCCCATCTCACCATAGCACTGAGATTTCAGATGCACGCTATTGCCTTCAGTTACTCCTCCTTTCTGGGGATGTGACCAAGTGTTCTCATCCTTGCATGGCAAACACTTTACACACTGATCCATCTCCCTAATCCTAACCCTAAAAGCTACATTTTCTAATTGTTATTCCCAATGTGCATGAAAGTATTGATATTTAAGTATTGATCTTATGGAAATTTAGCTGTTATTAGTTCTAATAATGTGTTGAAGTATTAATACTTATATATTGAGCTTATGTCTGACTAATGTATTAAGTTCTTTTATTGCTTCTGATAATGTATCCAAGTATTGATATTTCTGCATTGATTTATGTAATATTCTGAGTTCTGTTATTCAAATAATGTATCACATGGTAATTATCAGTTGATACTCTTGTTTTCAGTTAGAAAAACATTACATTATGAGTAATCTGATTTTAAAGCCATGAGAATACTTAATGAAAAGTGATTCTTCCTCAAATAAAGGTAACAGAGCACTTCTGAGAAAAGTATTTATCATTGGAATATTTAATGTGTGATCTTTTCATTGTAGATATGGCATAAGATATTTCTTCAAGATTGGACAGTTGGTGACCTGCTACTTCTGATAGCCTTAAGCGAGAAACCTCACAGAATTGCATTGTTGTTTTCTGCTTTATACCATTTCTGGCGCCTAAGTTCACCCTGCAACCATGTATGGAAGTGCTCGATCAGTAGGGAAGGTGGAACCAAGCAGCCAGAGTCCTGGGCGATCACCTCGGCTTCCTCGGTCCCCTAGATTAGGTCATCGGCGAACAAACAGTACTGGAGGGAGTTCTGGAAACAGTGTTGGAGGTGGCAGTGGGAAAACCCTTTCAATGGAGAATATACAGTCCTTAAATGCTGCCTATGCTACATCTGGCCCCATGTACCTAAGTGACCATGAAAATGTGGGTGCAGAAACACCTAAAAGCACCATGACGCTTGGCCGTTCTGGGGGACGCCTGCCTTATGGTGTCAGGATGACTGCTATGGGCAGTAGCCCCAACATAGCAAGCAGTGGAGTTGCTAGTGATACCATAGCATTTGGAGAACATCACCTCCCTCCTGTTAGTATGGCATCCACTGTACCTCACTCCCTTCGTCAGGCAAGAGATAACACCATCATGGATCTGCAGACACAGCTGAAGGAAGTATTAAGAGAAAACGATCTCTTGAGGAAAGATGTGGAAGTAAAGGAGAGCAAATTAAGTTCTTCAATGAATAGTATAAAGACCTTCTGGAGCCCAGAGCTGAAGAAAGAGCGGGCCTTGAGAAAAGATGAAGCTTCCAAAATCACCATTTGGAAGGAGCAGTACCGAGTTGTGCAGGAAGAAAACCAGGTTAGTTTCATTTATACATTTATCTTTATGGGCTGAATCCTTGAATATAAATAAAATGAGGCAGTCCTTTTCCATCCTATCCTAGATTTCCCCCATCTTTGTTCCTTTATTTTTTTTAACTTATCCTTTTTACTTTAGGATTCTGTTTCTACTTTCTTAGTCTTTTTCAGATTTGTTCCTGTACATGGTGCAAAACACTCACACACATAAATTTAAAAAAAATCACAAAGCAATGACAACAACAAAACAACAACTTAAGCTGGACAGTGGTGATGCACGCCTTTGATTCCAGCATTCAGGAGGCAGAGGCAGGTGGATCTCTGATTTGGAGGCCAGCCTGGTCTACAGAACAAGTTCCAGGATAGTCAAGGCTACACAGGTAAATCCTGTCTTTAAAATAAAAAAAAAAAAAAAAAAAAAAAAGCTTGAGAACTGCTTGGCTACATCGTGAATTCAGGGCTAACTTGAGGTTACACATTGAGACCTTGTCTCAAAATTAGAAACAATCAAGCACAGGACTGCAGATACAGTTCAATGGAAGAGCATTCTTGGATCTGGCTTGCTGCCTTCAGGTGTCATCACCTGTATTGGAGTGGCCTTTTTGCCGGGAGGTGCTGCTGGTGGTAGGAGGCAGAGGCAGGCGGATCTCTCTAAGCCCAAGGCCAGCCTGGTCTAGAGAGAGTCCTTAGGAAACCAGGGCTACACAGAGAAATCCTCTCTTGAAAAACAAAACAAAAATAAGAAAGCAAAGGGAGTGGGCTATTTGGTGACACAGTTGCATTTGAGTTACTTCTGTCTCTGTAAGTAACCCCTCAGCCATATCTTTTTACTTTATTTTATTTACATTGGTGTTAGGTTTTGTCTCCATGTATGTCTGTTTCAGTGTGTCAGATCCTCTGGAACTGGAGTTACAGACAGCTGTGAGCTGCCATGTGGGTGCTGGGATTTGAACCTGGGTCCTCTGGAAGGGCAACTATTGCTCTTAACTCCTGAGCTATCTCTCCAGCCCCATGAGAACAGGATGTTTTATTGGTTTGCTGGCTTGTTTTGGTTTTGAGACAGGGTTCTCTGAGTAACCCCGGGCTGTCCTGGAGCTCACTCTGTAGACCACGCTGGCCTAGAACTCGTAGAGATCTACCAGCCTCTGCCTCCTGAGTGCTGGGATTAAAGGGCCACTGTGCTTGGCTTCCCTCACCCATATTTTTGTAAGTCACCTTACTAAAAAATATCCATAGGTGTACCAAAGTAAATAAGTAAAAGGTTTGTATTTTTTAAAACAATTAAAAGTCAATTCAGCACTCTTTTATTTCACTGTGCAGTGTAGGCTGGTCTGGAATTCTGCTTCCTCCCTTAAGTGTTAGATATATGTTAGCTTGCCTGACCACCAGCCCCAAACTGGTCTTTTCAAAGGTAGATTCATTGTCTCTCAGTCTGTCTCGATTCCTCAGCACATAAATTAAAAGCAGATCTGATGTACCGAATACACTATTGAATTATCTAGTCATCAATGTGTCTTGCTGAAAACATAGCCACCAATAAGGTAGTTTTATTGTCAAGTGACCTGGAAATGTTTATTGAGGAAAAAAGTTATTGGCATATTTTTTGATTTTGAAATAAATAAAGCATTTTCTTATGTGTATACTGAAAGGGTGTATGGGGATCAGGAGAGAAATCATTTCAGTATTCTTTTTCCAGTTACCATGCTACATTCAAAGGCAAAATATCTAATCTTCTGAGAAGACAATTATTGGTACTTAGTATTTTTCTGGGAAAGAAACAGTCCACAGGTTTTTCATGCCAAGGAAACCATTATATGCTGAAGATGGTGAACACTGCTTTATCTGGGTCCACCCCATGCCTTAATTAAACACCAGTGCTGGCAGATACATTCTTCTTGCACCCACTGTAATTACCATAGAATTCTAAAATTGTGTAACTTCAGTCCAAAAAACAAAGGGTGCAATTTTAAAGACAGTACAGTGAGATACAGACACTGAGAATGCTAATTAATAGATTATAGTCAGCTAGCAGTGGACCCCTAATTAAGTAGTGCATTCATTATCCTTTCTTAGCTACCAGAGGTCAGACATCTTTCATTTGTGAAGAAGACTGGTTTATTAGAATTTATAGCAATTAAATACATCTCTGTATTTCTGTTTGAGCCTGGGGATTTTGGTCCTTTCTAAATGTCTGAAAACCCTCAGGTGTTTCTATGTCTCAGACTCCTATTGTTTCTTTACTTCCAGTTGCAAATAGTTGTTGATTAAGAGTAGTGTGTGTGTGTGTGTGTGTGTGTGTGTGTGTGTGTGATATATATATATATATATATATATATATATATAAGCAGAGATGTTCTAAAAAATTGTGACTAGAAAGACTTTAATATAAGCTTGATAGAGAAGAATGAAAGTTTTACTATGGGCTTTGTGTAGTTACAGAGCTAGTAAAGTTTTTGGATAAATTACATTTTAGATTTTATATTCATCAGCTCTTGTACTTTTTTTCCCCCCCGAGACAGGGTTTCTCTGTGTAGTCCTGGCTGTCCTGGAACTCACTCTGTAGACCAGGCTGGCCTGGAACTCAGAAATCCGCCTGCCTCTGCCTCCCAAGTGCTGGGATTAAAGGCGTGCACCACCACGCCCGGCTCACCTGGTCTTTCTTAAAGTTGGCATTTAAATCTTAAATCATCACTGGCTAATTAGGTTTCCATGTATTGTTTTGCTAAATGCTTTGGTTTGCCTTGTACTTGAAAGGATCTAAGGTCCTACTTATCCCAAAATTAGCTATATAGTGATGATGACCTTGGAATTTGTCTTTTTAATATTTTCTGTTAATTTATATTTAAAAAATTGAAACTATTACTCTGTATGGGCATGTGTATGGTGGTGTGTATGGGTGTGTGTAGGTTCATGTGTATGTATGAGTGCACATATGTACAACCTGCAAAGGAGTTTGTATGTAGGTAGAGAGGGATATTCATTAAGGATTCCTGGACAGTGGAGATCTGTTAGCAAAGTAACTATTAGAGAGTGTTGTAAAAGAGAGCCCAGTATGGAGGGCTCTGAATATCAGCACACAGTAGACAGGAACACGGTGTCATCTTCTCTAGTCCATTAAGCTTACAGAATCCTGAGCCAGTGTTGAGTTAAACCCATGACTCTGTTTCTGTCAGTTAGTGGGATTCTCTGAGATCTCATTCACTAAATTGTATTGCTCCAATTTAAGAACCATTCATAAAGTGAGGTTCCCATTACTAAGCATGATAAATACATGGCTCGGCTGTTGGAATTCTTTTTGGGTTGTTGGCATAAAAATCGGCCTTTACATGTACAGTCTTCTTGTAAGTTTCACCAGTTCTGTTTTTAAGGATTCATTTGCCTACTTTGTATATGAGCAAGAGAGCACAGACATGCACATACTGCAATATGTGTGGAGGTCAGAGGCCAGCTCCTTGTAGGTCGTTTCTTCTCCGTTGTTTTGAGGAGTCTCTCAGTATTTTTGTCACTGTATTGTGCCTTGTATGTATGTTTGCTGCGTGTGGGCTTCCTGCTGGTTCTTCTGCCTCTGCCTCTCCTTCACATAGAGAGCTGGGATTCTGTATGCCTACCACCACATCTGCATGCCTACCACCACATCTGCTGTCTACCACCACATCTGCTGTCGCTTTACATGGCTCCAAACTCGGTTGGTCAGGCTGGCTCCACAGGTGCTTGTTATCTGCTGGATCATCTCCCTGAACCTTACCAGTTCTTAAGGGAGGACAACACATTTTTAGTTGTTGCAATATTTAAGTGACATTAAAGGAAGTAGAATGTGTAAAATTGTGGGCAAGAGACTGGACATGGTGTGCACCATGGTAGCAGAAGCAGGTGGATTTCTGAGTTGGAGGCCAGTCTGGTCTACAGAGCAAGTTTCAGGACAGCCAGAGCTATTCACATAGAAAATAAAAATGGAAAAAAAAATGTGGGCAAGACTGTCTGACATAAATATGCAATAAATATTAGTTGATTGAAAAGTTAAACATTACATGAATATAAATTTTATGTATTTTTCAAGTACAAATGTTCCTTATAATCTGCTACTAGAAGGCACGGGACCTCTAAGGCCTTTTAGAAAGTGGGTCACAATGCTTAATAAACTTGGGAGATAACTAATGTGGATAGCAAATCGGCCTTAACGTTCCTGGAGGAGCTAGCAGGAACTTTGAGTAGGGTAATTAGTTTGCAGGGTTTTCAGTTACAGTGATGTTCATTATTTAACATTTTTATTTCCATAATGACTCATCTGTGAATTATAGAGTCCTTTCCCAAAAGGAATGCAATACTCTTGAAAAAAATTTTTTTCCTGCTCTGAGTATGTGTCATGTTCTAGCCTCACCCCTTCCTGTGGTAAGGAGTTTCTGGCCAGTTGTTTAGGAACAAAACATTGCAAATAATTTTAACCATGTGTTCATGTGTGAAGAAAACTTAACCCCCTTAAAACAGTGGAGATTTCTTTAGTATAGTCAACATTCAGCGCTTATATTTACTCCCTCTGCCATTTTCAACTCTTACATTTTGTATTATTGCCTTTTGTTTTTTAATTTTTTACAAAAAATTTTTCTAGAACCTTGTATAAATGCCTTATCATTATGCTCACATTATTCCAGTTATTTGTTCTATTTATATTAAAAGTGGTATTCATCTGACATTATCTTGATTTTTATGTATCTTCTTCAATATTCTTGTAATGGTACTGTTGCCAGATGCTACTAATAACTATTGTAGAGTACTGTGCATATAGGGAACAGTAGATACTTTCCGTTTTGGTGTGTGTGTGTGTGTGTGAGAGATGTATGGATGTATTCATGTGCACCTACTTGCACGTGTGTGTGCTTTTATGTGAAGACCAAAGATTGAGAATGATGTCTTTCTCAGTTGTTCTCTTTATTTTTAAGTTTTTATTTATTTTTTGGGGATTGGCACATGACACAATGCATGTGTAGTGACCAGAGGACAAGTTTTTAGGAATTGGTTCTTTCCTTCTCCCATGTGGCTTCTGGGGATGAACTAAGGTCTTAAGGCTTGGTGGCACATACCCTTCCTGCAGTCATCTTTCTGGCCCTTCACCTCACTTTGTTGCAGCAAGGTCTTCCATTGGGCCCAGACTTTCTCCATTTAGCTAGCCTCTCTGGATCCATTTGTCTGCTTATGCCTGCTCTGCCCTTTGCTCCTGTCCCAGCTTTTTATGAGTGCTTGGGATATGGTGCTTGCCTGACAGGCACTTCAGCCCTTCCTGATGCTTTTCTATACATTCATTAAAATTTTTTGAAAGTATGTAATTATGTTTCCTTCCTTCAGTCTCTCCCATAAACCCTCCTCTTGCTCTCTGTCAAATCCATGGCCTCTTTCTTTAGTTCTCCATATATTCAACCTGCTTAGTCCAAATAGTGTTCGCTGTATTTATATGATCTGAGCTGGCTACTTGGCATTAGATAACCAGTTAGGGGGCCCTTCCCTGATGAAGACTAGTTTTATTATTTCCTTATTCCCATTGTTTGTAGTTCTTTGTTAAGGATTGAGGCCCCACAAAATTTTCCCCTTTGATGTTCATGTCCATTGATGTTGTCAGTGTTTAGATCTTTTTCAGGCAGCCATGTTGATGGGACCTAATGAGTGTGGACTCTAACATTTTTACATGTTTACATTTATAGCAACTTCCTGTTTGTCTGGCTTTTACAATCTCTCTGCTCTCATTTTCCCAGTAATCTCAGAGCCGTAGGTTCAGGATTTGTGTTGTAGATGTAGCACCTGGGACAAGGCACCATAGAATTCCTTTTTTTCTGCATTTTGATTGGTTATAATTTGCTTTAATAGTCTCATCTGTTTTAAAGGAAAGTTTCTGTGATGAGAAGCAAGAAACACATTTAACCTGTGGCATAAGGTCAGATATTTAGAACGTGATTAGGAGTAATGCTGGCTTAGTAAAGTGGTGGTTGGTTGTAGGTTCACCTCCAAGATCACCTTACCAACCCTGGATTGTTGGATAGATTTCCAGTACCAGGCATGGTTTTCTCTTGTTGATCAAGTATATTATTTCTAATCGTTACAGTAGTCCACATAGGGACATGTGGATTTTGTATAAGTTTTATTTCTGGTTAATAATAGATATTTACCTAGTTACAAAGTGAACTAAAGTATGCTTTTGGTCTTTTTACTTAAGCACAACAGATTGAAATGTAAATGTGTGTTTAATATATTTATTAGGGTTGGAGAGATGGCCCAGTTGTTAAGAGCACTTGTTGCTCTTGCATAGGCTGTGAGTTCGGTTCCTAGCACCCACATGATGGCTCACAATCATCCCTAACTCCAGTTTCAAGGGCTATAATATCTTGTCTGAACTCCACAGGTACCCAACACACGTGTGGTGTACATATGCACTCAGCACACCTATACACAAAAATAAAATCAATCAATTAAAAAATGAAAATAATTGCTAAAAAACTTGTTAAGAAAGTACTCATTAAGTTCAAGACTGCATTAAAGGTCATCTATATTTTAATTTTTAGAAGAAATTCCAAGAGTAGAATTAGGAGTATGACAGGCGCTCTCCCTTCAGAAGGGTTCACATTGAGAAGTTGAGAGGCTAGGGGAGCTCTTGAGCTGCTGTAAGTGGAGCAGCTTGCGTAGCTGGTCTCTATGGCAGGCTGCTGTCACGGCAGTGCTTCCTCTCTTTTTCTTTTTTCTTTTTTTTTTTTTTTTTTTGATTTTTCGAGACAGGGTTTCTCTGTAGCCCTGGCTGTCCTGGAACTCACTCTGTAGACCAGGCGGGCCTCGAACTCAGAAATCCGCCTGCCTCTGCCTCCCAAGTGCTGGGATTAAAGCTTACATTTCTAGTGTGGGAGCCCCCAGAGGCCACAGGAGTTGGGCTCTGCAGGAGTTTGAATTACCGGAAGTTGTGAGCCATCTGATCCATACTTAACTCTGGTCTTCTGGAAGAACCATATGTGCTCTTAACTGCTGTGCTGTCTCTTCAGCCCCACTTTGCTTGTTTTAATTAGGCAGAAAGCCTAATTAGATTAACAGTTCCCAGACTTGGTTTAAACATCTTTAAAAATACACACTTACCTTCTTCATATGTACACATGTGCCATGGCGTGCATGTGGAAGCAGCGGACACCTTGGCGCAGCTGTTTTCTCTTTCATCCAGGCGGGCTACAGGACTCAAACTCAGGTCACCTCGCAGAACAGGCCCGTTCTGGACTTAATTATGCACAGCAATAAAAAGTTAAAAAGTAGGAAGAAATAGGGACTACTGATCAGAACTTGTCAAATAGAAGTATTTACTATTAATGTTATTTACAAAAGAAAAGATAGTAATATTAAAAAATTAGAATTGAATAAAGGACGGTTCTGTACAAGAAAGTAGCTTTCAATATGGTGCCCAGGAAGATAGTGGCTCAGCGGATAAAAGCACATGATGCAGAGTTTAATAACTGAGTCCATCTCTGGTGAAAAGAAAAGAATTGACTCCTGCAAGGTTTCCTGTGACTCCAAAATGGATGGGGTGACATGATGGCATGAATGAGCTGGACTGCTCATTTGTGTGTGTGTTCTCTCTCTCTCTCCCGCCCTCCCGCCCTTCCTTCCCCACTCCATCCCTCTGTACTCCCTTCCCCTCCCCTCCCCCTCCCTTCCTCTTTCTCATTCTCTCATACACACACTAAATACATTTAACTAAAAATTACAGTGACAGTTTTCTGAGGTCTTGGTGGGAATTTGATTGTGGGCTAAGTATGAGAAGCATTAATATGTAATAGAAGTCCATCAGATTATACTCAGTGCCCACCACCCCTGGGTCGGAAGATTCATACTTCCTGCAAACTAAGAATTGGTTTCATGTTTAATTGGCTGAAAAATCAAATTTGTGACTTGAAGATTATATGAAAGTTCATTGTTTCTAAAACTTTATTGGAAAAGTTGTACTTATTCATGAGTTGTCTGTGCTTGCTCAGGAAGCTGGTAGAGTTTGTTTGATAAAGAGTGCCCATGACCTTTATAGAGCAGGCATTATTAACATGGTATAGTGTTCACAATAAACAGGCTCTGGGTTTTGTGCTCTGTAGGAGGTGTAGATAGAGTCTATTGTTAATTTATTATATATAAATTATTTTAAAAGTCAGTAAACTGACTTTTAAGGTAGCCTTGTATTTAATACTTTTTTTTTTTTTTTTGGTTTTTCGAGACAGGGTTTCTCTGTGTAGCCCTGGCTGTCCTGGAACTCACTTTGTAGACCAGGCTGGCCTCGAACTCAGAAATCCACCTGCCTCTGCCTCCCAAGTGCTGGGATTACAGGTGTGCGCCACCGCGCCCGGCCTTAATACTTTTTTTTTAAAAAAAGATTTACTTATTTATTTTGTGTATATGAATACACTGTAGTTTTCTCCCGACACACCAGAAGAGGACATCAGATTTCAACCCACTATGTGGTTGCTGGGAATTGAACTCAGGACCTTAGGAAGAGCAGTTGGTGCTCTTAACTGTTGAACCATCTCACCACCCTAATACTTTTTAAAAACCAGTTTTTCAATAATTATTTTAATGTTTTAGATGTATTAATTCTTTTTTTGTGTATGGGTGTATTGATTGCATGTATATATGTACACCATATGTGTGTTGGGTACCTATGGAAGTCAAACAAGATACTAGATCCCTTTGGTGCCAACTGAGGCTGAGAGATAAGTGTTCTGTCCAAGGCGGCACTGCCAAATGTTCTAGTTCAGACTGGCTGTGTGCTGCCACAATTCTGTATGGTCTTACTTCCACACTGACTGTTTTAGAAAGGAGGGAGGAATCCTTATATTATAATTGCTTACAGTAACCACAGAAGACTTGAATTTAACATTCATTACTTAATGGTATGCAAACATTTGGTTTATTTTTATTTAACTCTGTGGGTTTTCCCCAGGAGTTTTGTTGATTGAGTTGTATTGATTTGGTGATGTTCTACTTACTGCACTTTTGAACAATAAATATATAATTTCTGAATCATGAAAGACCAGTTTTTATATCATTAGGATAATAAATTATTGATTTGGAGGAAGGCTGTAAAAGTAACTTTTATTCTTTCGTAGTAATTGTTGTCTCCGAGGTTTACTGTCTCAGTCTGTTAACCTAGGCCTAGTCCTGGAAGCTTCTAACCTCCATACAATCTTATCTAGGCTTACAATGTTTTCAGCCATTGAGACTTACTGCTGAATAAGCTCACCCCCTCCTAGTTCTTTCTGATTTCTAGCTGGCTGGTTCAACTCAACTCTTCTGGCTCAAACTCCTCTCCAGGTTCACTGATTCAATGTGGTCTCTTCCCCCACCCACCTCCGCTTTTGAATTGCTCTGTTGGCTTCAAATTCTGGCAATCTGTTCCAATCTTCTGGCTCGTTTTCCTTCTCTGGCTCATTCTCTCTTCAACCTGTCTCTGTAAAACTGCCTCCTTCCTCCTTTCTCTGCACTAAGCTGCTCTCTCTTACTAAGCTTCTCTCTCTCTGTCTACCATGACAGTTGGGCATATCCTATTCGTTAGATCTTTGTCTGCCACTCAGTCAGACATCACTTTCAAGCATGGATGCTTCCTTCTACAAACTAACTTTTCTTTCTTTTCTTTTTTTTTAAATTAAATATAATCTTCATTTACATTTCAAATGCTAAAGCCTTTCCCGGTTTATCCCCTCCCCGAAAACCGCTAACCCCTCTACCATCTAACATAACTTCATTGTTTGGGATTAAGGGTGTGTGCTAAGGATGTGTCTGTATTCCAGCCAGAGGGACTGGAAAAGGTGAGTGCTGAGGGCTGAGCCACACCACAACTAGAAACAGGTTTTTGTTGTTATTTTTTAAAAAGTATGTGATCAAATATCCTGCAACAAAAGGTAACTAATATTCTTCATCATAAATTAACATCTTTGTTTTATGATTATGTTTATACCTCTCAAGTCATTATCTTAAACTAAAAATATGTATTGAAATACATTCAGAAGCAACCAGAAAATAACAATTTTAATTGTAGGCAAAAAGGTAATATACATAAAAAAGAAATAAAAGTCTAATAGTTTTGCCTCTTCTGTATTAAAGTGTACTGTAGTTTGAGATTTAAAAGTGATAGGAATTAGGGCAGGGGTAGGGCATTTGGAAAGAAGACTGTTGCAGGTGTAAGGCTAATCCAGGCTGCATAGTGAGAACTCAGCCAGCTAGTACTAGACCAGCTAGGTCTAGTACTGAGACAGAACAAGACCATGTTTCAAAGAACAAAAACAAAAAGAGCAGTAGCAATTAACATTCATTTTAATGCCAATGATTTTACTTTTTCAAAGTAAAACCCAAAGAAGGACTTAGGTATAGATAAAGGCGAGGCTATTGAGATAGAGGTGAGTGGCATTGGAGTTTTGATTTGTGGCTTCATTTTTTACCTTCCTCTTTGGAAAGTTTATTTATTGAACAATTTTGAAAAATGTAGAACTTGCTTATAGACTTGAAACCCAATGTATATAGAAAACTGATGAGAAGAAATTGAATTTGTTTGTGTAGTGTTGGCAGGTTTCTGATTCTTTTTTAAATTGGTGTTTTTAGGTGTTTTTAGGCCTCACACTTTAGCTCAGGTTGGCCCTGAACTCATCATAATCTTTTGCCTCTGCATTTGGGTGCTGGCATTGCAGGTTTGAGTCATCATACTCAACTCTGATGGGTTCCTCTCTCCCTCCTCTCTCCCCCATCCTTTCTTTCCTTCTCCTACTCTTTGCTTCTAGGAATTGCTCTTTTCAATAGTTAGGGTCACATTATTGTTGTTGTTTTTCCTCTTGTTCATTCCATTCATAATTTAACACGAATAAATTAGAAAACTATTGGCCATTACAACACATAGTACTATTAAAACCTGAAACTTGATTGCCTCGATTGAGGTGGCATGTTACAGTTCTTGTAACAGATGGCTTCCCCATGCACCTCCTTCCTCTGCTGTGTGTGTGTTTTTTTTTCCTTTTTTCCCAGAGAATAAATCCCATGTGTTCCCATTTTGGCTCTAGTTGTGTTCTGCCCACTCATTGGCTTCAGAGGAGCTCTAATTTGGATGTACCGGCTACTGGCACTATAGCAGGAAGTGGTTACAAAGTGTGGCTCCTATGCCAAGTGTTCATTTATCAGAAAAATTGGAGCTTCATAAGATTAAACATCTTAGTCACACCGAGTAAAGCTCAATCCACCCCCCCTTTTTTTTTTGTTTTTTTGTTTTTTTGTTTTTTTGAGACAGGTTTTCTCTGTGTAGCCCTGGCTGTCCTGGAACTCACTCTGTAGACTAGGCTGGCATTGAACTCAGAAATCCGCCTGCCTCTGCCTCCCAAGTGCTGGAATTAAAGGCGTGTACCACGACTGCCTGGCGAGTTTTATTCTTTGAAGAATACACTTTAAAAATATTTTACTTTTATCCAGCCTGGTCTATAGAGTGAGTTCCAGGACAGCCAGGGCTACACAGGGAAACCCTGTCTCTAAAAAAACAAATACAAACAAAAAAATCTTTTTACTTTTAATTATTTGCATATGTGATTGTATGTAGGTATGTGCACATGAGTGCAGGTGCCTGTGGTGGCCAGAAGTGCCAGATCCCTCTGGAGCTGGAGTTATAGGTGGTTGGGAGCCACCCAGCTTGGGTGTTGGGAACTGACTCAGTTTGGTCCTAGGTGGGAACAGTACAGGCTCTAAGTGCAGCACCGTGTCTCCAGCTACAGAATGTATTTTAAAAACTGTTATTACACTTGTAGCTTGTGTGTGTTTGCATACATACATGCCACAGTGTGGGTGTGGATAGCTCCCCCACCATGAGGGTCTGGGGATTGAACTCAGGTTGCCAGCTAGGGAACAGGTGTCTTTACCCACTGAGCCTTCTTGCAGAACATTTAACATATTTTTCATTTGATGTTCCATACTAAGTATTTTTAGTGGCATATGTATTACAAAAACAGGTTTTTAAAATCTGAATTTTACATAATCAGAAATTTATAGTGTGTGGTGCAGCAGTATGTTTGTTCAGGGCACTGAATGAATAGACGTAATTGTACTGAGATTTTGGGGAGTGGTGGAGATAACCTTGTTTGGTTTAGGGTGGCCTTCTACTACAATCTTCTTGCCTAAGCCTTCTGAATGCTGGGATACAGGTGTATACTACCATGCCCAGCCATGACAAAAATTTGATATCACAGAGACTTAATTATAGTAATTGAGCCTGTGATATATAGTATTGAATTTTATATTTGATTTGTTACAACACTGAATGCATGAGGATTTGCTAGACTTTCAAGTTGGACCAATGAGTGAGTGCTACTGTTGCTGCTGCTACCACTACCTCTCCTCTTATTTTTTTCCTTGTTTACAGTTTAAATTATGTATTTATTTTAAAATTATTTTATTTATTTACATTCTAGCGGGTGCCCCTCCCCCCCATAGTTCCTCATTCTGTTCCTCCTCCCCCTTGCCTCTGAGAGGGTGCTCCCCTTCCCCCAAGCATCTCCCTTCCCTGGGGCCTCAGCACATCTCCCACTGAGGCCAGACTAGGCGGTCCTCTGCTATATATGTGCCAACAAAACCAAGAGCTAGTTCTTTGAGAAAAATCAATAAGATAGATAAAACCTTAGCTAAACTAACTAAAGGTCACAGAGGCAGTATCCAAATTAACAAAATCAGAAACGAAAAGGGAGACATAATAACAGAAACTGAGAAAATTAAAAAAAAATCATCAGAACTTATCACAAAAGCCTATACTCAACAAAACTGGAAAATCTAGATGAAATGGATGATTTCTAAATAGATGTCACATACCAAAGTTAAATCAAGATCAGATAAACCATCTAAACAGGCCCATAACCCCTAAGGAAATACAAATAGTCATTAAAAACCTCCCAACCAAAAAAAACCCAGGGCCAGATGGTTTTAGTGCAGAATTCTACCAGACCTTCAAAGAAGACTAATACCAATACTCCTCAAACTATTCCACAAAATAGAAACAGAAGGAACACTACCTAATTCATTTTAGGAAACCACAGTTACTCTGATACCTAAACCACACGAAGACCCAACAAAGAAAGAGAACTTCAGGCCAATTCCACTTATGAATATTGATGCAAAAATGCCCAATAAAATTCTTGTAAACTGAATCCAGGAACACATCAAAACCAGCATTTACCATGATCAGGTAGGCTTCATCCCAGGGATGCAGGGATGGTTTAGTATATGGAAATCCATCAATGCAATACACTATATAAACAAACTCAAGAAAAGGTCACAGGATCATCTCATTAGATGCTGAAAAAGCCTTCGACAAAATACAACACCCCTTCATGTTAAAAGTCTTAGATCAGGAATCCATGGCACATTCCTAAACACATAAAGTAATATAGCAAACCAGTAGCCAACAACAAATTAAATGGAGAAAAACTAGAAGCAATCTCACTAAAATCAGGGATAAAACAAGGCTGCCCATTCTCTCCCTATCTATTTAAAATAATACTTGAAGTTCTAGCTAGAGTAATTAGATACTCCTGTTTTTAAATTTAATTTTATTTACTTACTATTTGAGATCGGATATCTCTATACAGCCCTAGTTGTCTTGGAGATCTCCTGGCCTCTGCCTCCTGAGTGTTAGGATGAAAGGCTTGTGTCACCATACCTGCCCTCTCATTCTTTTTCTTCTGTTTTACTTTTCTATTGCTGTAGAGAAGGATCATGACCAAGAGAACTTATAAAATAAAGCATTTAATTTAGAGTTTACTGGGCAGGCTTTGAATCCATGGCCATCATTTCAGGAAACATGGAAGCAAACAAGCAGGCAATACGCTAGAGCAGGAGCTGAGAACTTACATCTCTGGATCTGAAAGTTGGAGGTAGAGAAGTGGGGGTGTGAAACAGGAAGATGTTCATTATACATTAGAGGGACCATGTTGTGTGTGTGTGTGTGTGTGTGTGTGTGTGTACACACTTTGGAAGTAGTAAAGGTTAATTATAGCATCGTTTTAAAGCACAGCCTGTGGATTCAGTAAGCTTAGAGAAACTGATTCAAGGAATGTAGAGAGATCTCTGGTTTGTACAATAAAGATAATGTTCGATCATGAGGAGGATGTGGGGATTAAATAAATTAAGATTCATGGAGCATTTAGAATTGGGGATTTTGTGTGGTCAGTACCAGTTCCTTGTTATTGTCTTTTCACTGTAGGCTGTCTTGTAAAGGTAATAATGATTCGAAAACTCAATAAGATCTATTTTAATGTGTTTTCTCAGTGTAAGATTATTGATTAAAATTATTTTGTTAGTACTTTTTCTTCATGTAATGAATGTGAATTTGTCATATAATAAAATAAAAGCATAATGAAGACAAAGATTAAATTTGTACATTTATATGTCATTGCAAGATAAGATACAGAATTAGTCACTTCGAATTCAATAAATATTTGAATGCTATTGAGTGAGCTATAATACTTGTTTAGAATTGTAAACATGATAGGTGGGAGGAACTTTATAGAATCTTTTTCATATTCCTTCACAGTACCCCTTACAAATCATGTAGTTTAAGTATTAAATTTACATTGATTGGTTGGTTGTTCTGTTTAAAAGTAATTGTTTTGTGGAAACTTTTCATCATTAAGAAATTTTTGATGTAGCCTGCTTTTGTGTAATACTTGATATATGTATGTCTTAGGATTTGATTTTAGTATGGAACTAGGTAGAATAAATCTATTCCTCTTTCTAGAATAGTAGGAGAGGGTTTATTAAATAGACATTTAGTGGCCCAAAAATTGCTTGTAGGGCTGGACCACTTGGCTTCAGGTCATCCCCTGTAATACGAGTAAGAAACTTCCTCCACTGTGAACCCTGAGCGATCAGTCTCCTGCAGCCCGATCCCCCTGCAGCATGTATGTCCTGGCTAAAGAAGACGGAGTCTCTTTCTTCATGCCACCCAGGTCCATACGAGTCTTCTGTGCGTTTGTTTAAGGTAGTCTGGATCACCTGCTGTGTGTGCTATGTATGTCTTAGGCTATTTAGGAATTTGTGAGTTTTCACTCTTACATTGGGAAGGTAGGACTCATGGTGGATGTGTTGTTTTGTGTTTGAATATTTTGCGTGTGTTTATGTATATGTACTATGTGCATGCCTAGTGTCTGTGGAAATCAGCAAAGGGTGTCAGATCTCCTGGAACTGTAGTTAGGGATTTGTGAGCCACCATGTGGTACTGGAAACTGGGCCTATGACGTCCCCTTCAAGAGCAACATGTGGGCCGGGCGTGGTGGCGCACGCCTTTAATCCCAGCACTTGGGAGGCAGAGGCAGGCGGATCTCTGAGTTTGAGGCCAGCCTGGTCTACAGAACTAGTTCCAGGACAGCCAGGGCTACACAGAGAAACCCTGTCTCAAAAAACAAAACAAAACAAACAAACAAACAAAAAAAACCAAAAAAAAAAAAAAAGAGCAACATGTGCTTTTAACTGCTGAGCCATTTATTTCTTCAGCCCCTGATCTTAAGTTAAAGTTGAATTTCAGCTATGTGGTGAGTTGGAGGTTGAGTATTTCAACCTGAAATACTTGAGACCCTTTTCTAACAAATAGGACAAAGCAAATATTGCAACATTAATGTATTGGTACTTGGATATTTTTTGTTTGTTTCTGAGACAGAAACCATTGCCTTAGAAGATTGGTCAGACAGTCCCAGGTCATTGTGGCTGCTCCTGCAGATACTGAAAACACATAGGAAAAGTTAGTTGAAGTATCTGTCTGCTGTACTGAGACAGTGCAGAGGAATGTGTGTCTTGAAGTGCCTGAAAAGGGGGATGGTAGTCTTAGAAGTAGTATGCATTTTTAATTTTCTTAAGGTTAAGATGATAGTATTCTTGATAGTTTTTTTCCTTTTTTGTTTGTTTTGTTTTAAGACAGGGTTTCTGTGTTGCCCTGGCCCCTGAAACTCTATACATAGTTTAGGCTACCTCTGAACTTGCGATGATCTTTCTGCCCGTCCCTTCCTAGAGCTGGGATTATAGGTGTGAGATCATGCTTGGCTTAAGTGTTCTTGTTTGTATGTAGCAGGCAAGCCAGGGGTGTTTCTTTACTTGCTGAAGGTGATAATTTTGCCTCTGCTCTTTGTAGATCCTTGGTCTGGAAAAGTTGCTTAGGAATCCACAGAATTCTGGTTTAGTAAGTTTTCTCTTTACCATAGTTATGCATGAACTAATATTATTACAGAAACAAATTTGAGAGCAAAAATGAGTGCTTCTTATGGAGTGTGCCTCTTTTGTTGTATTTTATCTTAGTCACTGGTTTTTGGAGTAATTGCCATAGCTGGTATGTCAGTTTGACATTTTGATTTCAAAGATCCTATTATAATCTTGCTTCAAATGTCAAACAGTTCCTCAGTGATAGACATAAACCCCCACTGATGCTTTGTTAGAATGTAAGATGATTTTTCAGAGTCCTTGTTATTATGTCCGTGTGTGGAGCTTAAATGAGAATATTTATATTGCCTAATGGAGCTTTTATTTATTGATTTCAGGTTATTGGTTAGGTTTTGCCCCTTGCTGACTTTGAATTTGATTATCCTTGAGACAGAATTGGACAGCAGTTTCTAAAGCAGGATGATTTTACATATTAGAGCAACCAAAACTAGCTTTTTAAATGTTCCATATTAGTATATGTTTTAGTGGTCAGCAACTTTCTTAGTGTTCTAGTGTAACTTAGCATAGTAGGCTCACATCTTGTTGAAGGCAAAGCCAAATTGAGCAGTCTAGACATAAAAGAGTGGAGAAAGATTTATCATCTGCAGCAGGCCAATGGAACTGGGGAATTATTTTCAGAGAAGGGCCCTCCTACAGCAAAAGGAAGCACGTGATTTTATTCTTCTAGTCTACAAATATTCATATAGGTGCTGTCCCATTTCTACATATGTTCAGTTAGGGGTACATTTCTGAGCTTGTTCAGTATAAGGTCATGAAGCACGTGTTTAAAAGATTAAAGTGATAGACAAGAGTGCTCCCAACTTGTTCTGGAAAGTTTTAGCTGAAAACAACTCAAAGTCCAGTTTGAGGAAATAAGAGTTTGCTTCTGACAGGGTCTGCCTTGCTCACTCACTGGCTAACACTAGCAACAGGAAATACATTTAGCTCATGGAATGTTCACCTAGTTGTAATGAATGTGTCTGGACCAGAGAGCAGCTTGATTACTGAGGAATTGATTTTGAAGTCTTCTGAAGGGTGTATCCTTCAAGAACACTGAGAAGAATATTGATCTGTGCTTGTTAGAAGAACATTGTATCTAGTTTCCTTTGTTTTATAAGCACACTTGTGTCATCTTAAGGAAGCAGCTGTTATATTTAGCAGTGTTGCTTCTCCATTTACCAAGTTGATAATACAGTAATGAGTAGAACATATTTTCTTCTTGTAAAGTAATATATACATATAGAAAAATGTTTAACTCCAATATTTCTCTTATGCAAATATGTATGAGAGCCAATGATTATATGTATACAAACATACACACACATATACAAAAATACTTTGTAATGTGGGGATCCAGCAGGGCATTAGGTGTGCTAAGCAGGTGTTCTGCCACTGAGTTGCCTTCTTAGGCAGCACATTCTTTCGTTGTAATAAAACAAGACAAAACAAAACAATAACAGGGAGCTGGCAAGATTGTTTATTGGTTAAGAATGTATTGCTTTTGCAGAGGACCTGAGTTGAATTTCCAACACCCAGGTTAGTGGCTCATAGCCCTCTGTAGCTCCAGGCGAGCCAATCCTTCTGGCTTCTGTGGGCATCAACAGTTGTGTGCACACATGCACACACAGACATGTCATGATGCTATACTTTTAGCCGCCTTCTATTGTTGATATTAATATTTTTCTTTATTTTTTAAGATTTATATGTAAGTACACTGTAGCTGTCTTCAGACACCCCAGAAGAGGGCATCAGATCTCATTATGGATGGTTGTGAGTCTCCTTGTGGTTGCTGGGATTTGAACTCAGGTCCTTTGGAAGAGCAGTCAGTGCTCTTAACCACTGTGCCATCTCTCCAGCCCAGATATTAATATTTTTCTTAAGTAATAATGCTAAGACTATCTTGGTTAATATATCTTGCATCTATATTTTCTATAACAGATAATTGTTAAAAAGTTAAATGTATTTGACAAAAATGACCTAAAGGAATTATAGAGCCAGAATTTATTATATACATTGTATATTCTTTAAAAGTTTAGCATCTATATGACTTTTAGTTTGTAATGAGAAAAAAGTTATGAAAATAAGCCTCTAAGTTGTTTTATTAACTGCTTGTATTTAGAAGGAAAACCAGCATGTCTAAAATACAGTTTTTTCTTTCTTTCTTTTTTTTTTTTTTTTTTTTTTTTTTTTTTGGGGTTTTTTCAAGACAGGGGTTCTCTGTGTAGTCCTGGCTGTCCTGGAACTCACTCTGTAGACCAGGCTGGCCTCAAACTCAGAAATCCGCCTGCCTCTGCCTCCCAAGTGTTGGGATTACAGGCATGCACCACCACGCCTGGCCAGTTTTTGCTTTCTTAAGGTGTTACAACTGTGCTTATAAAACAAAAGGGGTTGGGCTAAGGTGTATCTCAGTTGTGTGATGTTTGCCTATTGTGTACAAGGCTCTGGGTTTGGTACACAGAGGACTGCAGGGGTGGGGAGCACATGCACTTGGATGCATGGGTGCAGGTTCAGTGTCACCCTAGTGTCACCCTCCCGATCACTTTGATTCAGCCTCCTCAGTTTTGAATTCTTGAGAAAAAATAGACCCCAGTACCATAGATATCTACTTTGTGGAATGAATTGCTCTATTTCGTTTGTGTGTCTGATGTCCTTTCTCCTCTTTCCCTCCTCTTCCCTCTTCTCACCTTTCCTCCCCGCTTCCTTTCCTTTTAGTTACTTAAGTGCTTATCCTTTTTAAGGTTTGTTCTAATGGTAGGCTTGTTGAATTGTTTTCATAGTATTAGATTGATTATTATAATTTATGGTTTTTATTAATTGCTTATTGGTGATTGGAAGAAAATCTCCCTCCAAATATGTCTACTTTGACAAGCTAACTTTTAAACAGCTTTTCTTTGTTTTCCTTCAGTGCTAAATAACAAAATTTTCTTAATTATTTTAATGAATTATTTTATCTACTTAAAGAATGATGTAGATGTTTTTATGAAATGTGGATAATTTTAGATATATCTTTGTGTGTGTGTGTGTGTGTGTGTGTGTGTGTTGTATATGTGTGAGTATACAATTGCATATGCCCTTGCTCACATATGTGGAGGCCACAGGAGGCTTTTGGATATCTTCCTTTATCGCTCTGAGCCATATTGACTCGAGACAGGGGCTGTCATTGAGCTGGTGTGTTGGCCTGTCAGCTCCCAGGATCTGCTTCCTACTGTCCCCCTTCCCATTTCACTGCTGGGGTTCAGGCATGTGCTGCCATGCCCAGCTTATATATGGCTGTTAGGGATTTGAACTCAGTCCTCTTGCTTGCGCAGCAAGTACTGTTCTGAACCAAAAGACATATTTCCAAGGACATATTTTGTTTTATGTTTGTCATTGAAGTTATTGATAAATTGTGTTCAGATATTAATATGACAGTGTTATACCTTTCACAAAAATTTGTGCTTTTCTCTCTAAAAGCTACAATTGTTATTACTTTGATCCCCAAGTATGTGCCTAGTTTTTTTTCCTTTCTAACACAAATATAGTTAGTATTTTACAAGATATGTGTGCTGGCTAGTTTTATATAACCTTGACATAGCTAAGTCATTTTGGAAGAGGGAGCCTCAATTGCAAAAATGTCTTCAGTAGATTGCGTTTGGGCAAGCCTGTGGTGCATTTTCTTCAACGATGTGGGAAGACCTAGCTTGTGGTCGGCAGTACCGCCCTTGGCCCGGTGGCCTAGGTGCTGTAAAGCATACTGAGCAAACTGTGAGGAATAACCCAATAGGCCACCCCCCTCCAAGGCCTCCACATCACCTCTGGCCTCCAGGTTCCTGCCCTGATTTCCCGAGTGCTGTGCTGTGATATGGAACTGTAAGCTAAAACACTTTCATTCCCAAGTTGCTTTTGATCTTGGTGTTTTATCACAGCCATAGAAATCCTAAGACTGTACATGAATGTTTATCACACATTACAACACTTCATCCTGAGAGTACTGTCAAGGTTTACAAAGAAATCGAGATAGTTGTATTAGTTATGTTTCTCATTGTTGTGACCCAGTGTTGGACAGGAAGCAGCATAAGAGGAGAAGGCTTCTTCTGCTTATAGTTTTAAAATTTCTCTATCGTGAAAGGCATGGCCTTTCATGTGGCCAGCATCTTATTCTTTTTACCAGGCTTCTCTCTTAATTATACTTTAAAGACAGCCTATTTAATAAAGGGTGCTGGCAAAATGGGATATCCACGTGTAGAATAATGCAATTAGATATATCATCTCTTACTGTATAAAAATAAATTCAAATTTGATCAAGGGTCTTAATTTAAAACCTGAGATGGGACAGGCCTGGGGGTACATACTTTTAATCCCAGCACTCAGAAGACAGAGGCAGCCTGGACTACAGACAGAGTTCCAGGCCAGGCAGAGCAAAACAATGAGACCTTGTCTCAAAAATAAAAAGGAACAAAAATATTCAGACCTAAAATGGTGTTGCTACTAAAGGAAAATATAGGGAAGACACTTGGATATAGCTGTAGGCAAAGTTTTTCTGAATATAGAACCTTAGTAGTCAAGGAACTAGCTCTAAGAATTGATGAAATTGAAGATCTTCATCCTAGTAAAAAAACAGTCAAAATGAACAGACAACTCATAAAATGGAAGCAAAATCTTTACAGTTACCACAAACTAGGCATAATAACTTAAATATATAAAGAGGTACATATCCCCACTGTCAATCAGTAAATGAACTAATGACTGACTAGACAGTTCTTAAAAGAAGAAATACAGCTGACCAATAGATATCTTTGAAAGTGCCCATTGTTCCTGTCTTTAGGGAAATGCAAATTCCTTGAGATTCTATCTCACACCACTCAGAATGACTGCCATCCAGACCACAGTTACAACAAATGCTGACAAAAGTGCGGGAGGCGGAACCTTCCTCCTCACGGTGAAACCGGTATAATCAGAGCTTTACCATAAGCTTCAAGTAGAACTGTGCCACGTGTCCTTACTCTACTGCTCTTGGGCATGCACCTAAAACCTCCATCCTGCCATGGAAATGCTTGGACATTATGTTTATTGCTGGTCTGTTCATAGTAAGAAAGAAATGGATTCAGCTTAGGTATCCATTGAGAAATGAATAAAGAAAATATGGTGCTTATATGTACAATAATATTTTTATTCATCTATAACGAAAAATGAAATTTTCAGAAAAATTGACAAAATAGATAACCCAGGCCGAGTGTGGGAGAGGCTGGGAAGCTAGAGAGGGCTGGGCCATGGGATGAGGAAAAAGGAGTCTGTAAGGAAGGGGCGGGGCGGGAAGCAGAGCAAATGCTCTGGGAAAGGGGAAGTCAGGGCAGGGTAGTGGGTGCAGAAGGATGTGGCAGGATTGAGGCGTGGGCAGGGGCATCACCCTAAGGGAAGTAGGTGTGAAAATGTACTAAGGAAGCTTATTAGTGTCTAAGTTAATTTTAAAAATGATAATGTAAAAAAAAATTTTTTTTTTTGGTTTTTTTGAGACAGGGTTTTCTGTGTAGCCCTGGCTGTCCTGGAACTCATTCTGTAGACCAGGCTGGCCTCGAACTCAGAAATCCGCCTGCCTCTGCCTCCCAAGTGCTGGGATCAAAGGCGTGCACCGCCACTGCCTGGCAAAAACAAACAAACAAACAAACAAACAAACAAAAAACAAAACAAAAAAAAGAAAGAAAAAAAAAAGACTTTTA
This sequence comes from Apodemus agrarius, assembly GCA_964023405.1. Lineage (NCBI taxonomy): Eukaryota > Metazoa > Chordata > Mammalia > Rodentia > Muridae > Apodemus > Apodemus agrarius. The sequence goes on along the minus strand of OZ030006.1, from coordinate 149,729,262 downwards.
AAGGATTTGTTTCTGTGTAGACAGATATACAGTTTTCTCTGTTGATGTTTTTAAAATTTTACTTTTATTGTGTAGACATGTACACAGACAGTATATGCTCTTAACTACTGAACCATCTCTCCAGCCCTATATGTTGATCATATATTCACTAGTCTTATTGTGTGCTAGTACTGTAAACACACACACACACACACACACACACACACACACACCCCTCTTTAAAAGTCTTCATATATGGCCATAAGACAGCTCAGTGGGTAAGGAGTAAAGGTGCTGTTGCAGGCGTGATGGCATGAGTTTGGTTCCAGAACCGTGGGGTAGAGGAGAGAACTGACTCTTGGCAGCTGTCTTCTGACTTCCACGCTTGTACGTGGCTGATGCACTGCACACTTGTGCTCCCCCTCCCCTCTCCTCTCACACACAGAGAAAATAAAGATGTTATAAAAATTGTAAGCCGGCCGGTGGTGGCGCATGCCTGTAATCCCAGCACTTGGGAGGCAGAGGCAGGCGGATTTCTGAGTTCGAGGCCAGCCTGGTCTACAGAGTGAGCTCCAGGACAGCTGGAACTACACAGAGATACCCTGTCTCGAAAAACAAAACAAAACAAACAAAAAAAATTGTAAGTAGTGCTAACTGCAAAATGACACAATTGGAAAGATTTGTGGCACACACAAAAAGTGAACGGCCATCTTGCTGATATTGCATAAAGAATCACCTCCCCACTGGGGTACTCACATCTTAGTTACTTTTCTGTTGCGGTGGTAAAATACCCCAACAGTAGCAACTTGGAAAAGGGAGGGGTGTTCTTTTGCCTTGCAGTGTGAGGTGTCGTAGACTGTGGGGGAGGAAGGCAAGGCAGCAGCAGGCTTGAAACCGCTGGTCAGGTTGTCCCCAGAGGTGAGCAGCAGAGCGAGGTGAGTATCTGTGCTGGGCCAGCCTTCTTTTTGTGGCGTCTAGAATTCAAGTCCAGGGAATGGTGCTACTCACTTCTAGTTTTGGGTCTTCTCAGCTAACGTCATCAACATGATCCTTCAGTGGTGTGCTGTTTTGTCTCCTTGTTGATGCTGAGATCATTTGAAGTTGACTGTTAACATAACCTTCACTTGTCAATAAAATTGAAATTATTAGTACATGGGTCAGATGTACACAAGAATACCATTCACAGAATCAAATAATATAATGTTACTTTTCCAGGGATTGGGAAAATGAACTATGGAAGGCCACTTACTAGTTAGTGTCCATGAATTTTCAGTGAAGCAAGATAAATAAGCTGTAGAGAGAGATCCAGTACAGCACTGTCGCTGCAGCCAACCACAGCATTCTAGACCTTAAAATTCTTAGAAGATGGAGCTTATGTTAAGTAGTTCTACTTTTTTAGTAGTATGTATCACTTGGCTTCAAACTTGAGCTACTCCTGCCTCACTCTTTAAAATATTATAGGCATATACTATTATATAGTTTTGGTGTTTGTGTGTGTGTGCTCATCACTATGTATGCATGTATGTATGTATGTATGTATATATGTAGGTAGGTAGCTACGTAGGTATGTGAAAGTTAAATTGCAATAAAAAAGTTATGTATAACCACTCAGTAAATATCAGTACTTGCTAATTAATGTTTATAATAATTAAGTTATTTTGTTTTTGATAGAGTTTTGTGTTTTGGAATTAATTTCGTTTTTTATTCCTGCTGATATAGATTCTTCCCACTCCCTTTAAGATACCTTCCATTAAATTTTGAGATGTCTAGATTTTATTGTGGCTTCTGAAAGTAAAGGACTGCTGTACGTCTTTTCCTGGGTTGGGGGGGAATAAGCACATATTGTTACTGACAATTACAGATTATTATCATAGTTTTAAAACTTGAATTAAAAGAGAATAAGGTGAATCTATTTCTGAGGATACTTCTGAGAATCTTTACAGCTATTTTTAGCTGCTTGCAAGCTGCTCTGTCTTTGCTAATTGAGGGGGAAAGCTGATTTTGGTTTTTCTTTTTGTGTTGTTCTTAGCACATGCAGATGACAATCCAGGCTCTCCAAGATGAGCTGCGCATTCAGAGGGACTTGAATCAGCTGTTCCAGCAAGATAGCAGCAGCAGGACTGGGGAGCCGTGTGTGGCAGAGCTCACAGAGGAGAACTTCCAGAGGCTGCATGCTGAGCACGAGAGGCAAGCCAAAGAGCTGTTTCTTCTGCGGAAGACCCTGGAGGAAATGGAGCTGAGGATTGAGACTCAGAAGCAAACCCTAAATGCTCGGGATGAGTCCATTAAGAAGCTTCTGGAGATGCTACAGAGCAAAGGACTTTCTGCCAAAGCTACAGAGGAAGACCATGAGAGAACGAGACGGCTGGCAGAGGCAGAGATGCATGTCCACCACCTAGAAAGTCTTTTGGAGCAGAAGGAAAAAGAGAATAATATGTTGAGAGAGGTGAGTGATTACCTTTCCAGTTCCTGATTGTCTTTCTTCCCTTACTAATCAGAATCTTGCCCTAGATAAATTTATGTACTCTGCTATGCTGTGGATAGGAATTTTGTCTCTTGTGTTTCAGCACTTCAATGATTTCCTTTTTGATTTTTTTCTCTTGAATGGAATGATATCACCTGGCATATATGTTAGTCAATAACATCCTCACTCCTGCCGCCCTACATGTGATTCCTAGGGGCTCCTGTGTTACTGAAGGGAGCCCGATTGTTTCAGTTTGTTACTCGCCTCTATTTGTTCGTAGAGACAGAACAGCAAAACCAGAGTCAGGGTAACAAGCTAACTAGTGCTCAATTAAAAACTACTAGTAAGAGTCTGTAAACAGTTACCTCAGCTCCCCTATGCCCCCGAAGCTCAAGCAGTAATGAATGTCTCTGGTTTCCCTGGAAACGTTTGCCTTGTGAAAGATATGTGTTAAAAATCTTTTGCCATGGAGTGTAGCCAGAAGGAGTTATGTAGAGATGCACAATTTTATATAAAACAGACTCAAGCTGGCCTCTGAGATTAGACCTTACTTTCTGAGGCAGTGGCATTTTAAGGAAACATAAAGGAAGAATTCACCTTACCTTTAGCTAATTTTTTGTTTGTTTGTTTTGTTTTGTTTTGTTTTGTTTTGTTTTGTTTTCGAGACAGGGTTTCTCTGTGTAGCCCTGGCTGTCCTGGACCTCACTCTGTAGACCAGGCTGGCCTCGAACTCAGAAATCTGCCTGCCTCTGCCTCCCAAGTGTTGGGATTAAAGGCGTGCGCCACCACGCCTGGCTACCTTGAGCTAATTGAAAAGCTGTAATACATTATGTCTGATTTCTCAGGGTTTCTATTGCAACTATAAAACACTACGACCAAAAGCAACTTGGGGAGAAAATGTTTATTTTACTTACAGTTTAAATCACAGTCCATCACTGAGGAAAGTCAACCCTCAAGTGCATGAACTCAACCTGGGTGGGAACCTTGAGACAGGAGTTGATGTAGAGGCCATGCAGGGGTGCTGCTTGCTTTCTTGTTCCCTAGGGCTTGCTCAACCTGCTTTCTTGTATATCATTAGACCAACTTCCCAGGGATGGCATCACCGACAATGGGCTGGGTTTTTTCCTCATCCATCTATTACTAGTTAAGAAAATATACTATAGACTTGCCCACAGGCCAGTCTGGAGCTCTGTTGGATTTTCTTAATTGAGGTTCCCTCTTCCAAAATGAATCTAGACTGTATCAAGTTGACATAAATCTAGCCAGTGCTTCTGGTTAGATATAAAATTCTTTTTAGCTTCCCTGGGATTAGAGGGATGCGCCATTATAGCCAGCTAACTTTCACATTTTCATAGGAGGGGAGTGGGGATCCTCCAACTGTTAGGATGAGTCTAAATAATCCCCCTTTTAACATAATTTGGGAAGAAGAAAATTAAAAACAAATATATTCAACTGATCATGACAGAACATGGCTTTAATCCTAGCACTTGGGCGGAAGAGGCAGGCAAATCTCTGTGAACTATAAACCAGCATAGTGAGAGACTGTCTCCAACAAACACATAAAACACCCAAGAAACTCACACCAACACAAAGCCATGAAGCTGCAGAGTGTGGTGGGACATGCTTTAATCCCTGCATTTGGGAGGAGAGGAGGAGGCAGGAGGAGGCTGGAGGCAGAAGGCGGGAGGAGGAGGAGGCGGGAGGAGGAGGAGGCTGGAGGCAGAAGGCGGGAGGAGGAGGAGGAGGAGGAGGAGGAGGAGGAGGCGGGAGGCGCAACTGCCGAGGCTCTGTGAGTCCAAGGCCAGTGTGGTTGACATAGTGAGTTACATGATAGGGTTACACAGAGAAGAAAACTGTGCAGCTCTTCAAAAGTACCTTGACCTTACCCTGACCTTGCCTGTAGACTGTTTCTAAAGCAGTAAGATGGCAGGGGTGCTGGCTCCTACGTTTTTGTTCTCATTCATTCCCTTAACTCAACAGTTAATTTTTAAGGTCCTAGTATATATTGATCTTGTGACAATAGATATACATTTTCACAGTCTGTGTCCATCTAAGACTCCCAGATTTGAGCTGGAGAGTTGGCTCTGCAGTTAAAAGAGCTTCCTGTACTCTTACTTCATGTATTCGGTACATGTACAAGTGGTATGCTTTATAATCACTGGTTTCTTAGACTTAGTAAATGACATAAATAGTAAAATAACGTGTGATATTACTCATTACAATATTTTGCTTTATTTATGAAGATGATTCTGTATATCTCCAATATTAAAACTCATATTTGATTATTATATTTTGTGTCAAGGTTTCATTATGGTTGGAGCTTGAATTTTCTGTTGGTCATGGGGTTGTTTCATTGCTGTGTTGTTCCACCTTCCGTCTGATAGATGAGCGAGGACATCTGTTGGACAAGCAGTAAATTACATGTCATGTTTGCTTAGTGCTTTGGGCTTGGACGCTTGGAGTTGTAACAAACTTTGCAAGTGATTGCTATACAGTAAACTTGGAGAAACAGGCTAGGAGGCTCAGTGTCTTGGTAGAGGACATTGAAGTTGGCTCTGGAATTTTAAGAAACTCTTTATTCCTGTGTGTACAAAACATTGTGACTCAGCAATATATTTCAGATCTCTATTTCTCTCTTTAAAATGTTGGCAGATGTTTGCCCCTTTCTTGGGTGGGCTTTTTATTTTTTTGTTTTTGCTTTTTTGTGGGAGTGTATTGTCTTGTTTTGTTTTTGAGATGAGGTCTGGCTATTTAGCTCAGGCTGGACTTGGGTTTTCTATGTAGACTAAGCTGCCTTCAACTCATTGAGATCTACCTGCCCCTGCCTCCCTAGTGTAGGAATTAAAGTTTTATCCAATCATACCTGGCTACTCTTTTTTGCAATGAATTATACTACATTCTATTTGGCTGTTTTGTTTGTTTGTTTTGTTTCCTATGACATTGTAATTTAAATCTTGTTAGTACAGCTTTTCATGTGTTAGGGTTTATAAAAATGAGGTTAAAAGAACTAATATTTGTATAGATTCTAGCCTATGAATTCTTAATTTTGGGTAGTCTATTTAAAAAGTGTCTGTGAGTTTTCTTGGCAGTTAGAAGTTATAAGAGTAAAAAAGAAATATATATATATATATATATATATACACACACATACACAAATAGATAGTGGACTAGGGATATATCTTAGTTGATTTAATCTCAGCACTGCATAAACCAGTGGGAGGTGAAGGCAGAAGGATCAGGAAATAAAAGTCAGTTGCATCTACATCGAGAATTTAATACCAGCCTGTTTTCTATGAGATCCTGTCTCAAAGAGGAAGATAACAGATGGGCGGAATTGGAATAAAAAAAGAATTCTAGTATTAGTATGTTTGATGTTTTGTAGTGATTTTGGAAAGTGAGGACAGTTAAATATGTTGTTTATTCAGATATTTTCTCCTACTCTTGATTTTAGTATGTCATTTTCTCTTATTTCCATTTTGTCAAGAAGATCAAATGATCCTCAGAAAAGTGTAGCTGCTGGAGATGGCAAAGGGCTATAAAACCACATTGTTCATCCCTGGATGAGAGAAGGTACCAAACAAATAGTGAAGAACCTTTATGTTAACACACCCCCCCACCCCCCACCCCCCCTTCATTTCCATCTCTTCTGTGAATACAGTATTCTATTCTAGAACTTACATGGAGGATTGACTTTGTCGGGGGACTTCACAAACATTTGACCTAAGAGCAACCAGGGCTGAAACTTGACATTTGTAAAAAGAAACTTCAGACCTTTTTTTGTTTTGTCTTGTTTTTTCTTTTTTTAAAAATTCGATATATTCTTTATTTACATTTCAAATGATTTCCCCTTTCCTGGCTCCCTGCTCCCGGAAAGTCCCATAAGCTCTTTTCCCTCCCCCTGTTTCCCTATCCACCCCTTCCCACTTCCCTGTCTGGTATTCCTCTACACTGATGCACTGAGCCTTTCCAGAACCAGGGGCCACTCCTTCCTTCTTCTTGGACATCATTTGATATGTGGATTGTGTCTTGGTTATTCCAAGATTCTAGGCTAATATCCACTTATCAGTGAGTGCATACCATGAGTGTTCTTTTTTTTTTTCTTTCAGATTTTTTTCCTTTTTTAATTTTTTTTTTATTGGATATATATATTCTCTCTCTCTCTCTCTCTCTCTCTCTCTCTCTCTCTCTCTCTCCTATAATTAACTATGTTGAAGTACATAAAATTTCTATTCAGGACTTTCTAAAAGTTCCTCTGTGCTAGCTGTCATTCTGATGAGATAGAATTGCAGAAGCCATTTCTCCATTCATGTGCATGTTTTCAGATTCAGTATATATGCATCAGGTACTTATGTAATCTTAATATCACTTACAAGAGTTGAATTTAGAACAGCCTCTAAGAGGTTCTTAGTTTTTTTTTTTTTAAATTGGATATATTCTATATTTACATTTTATTTCCCCTTTTCTGGTTCTCTGCCCCCCAAAGGTCCCCCATGCCCTTTTCTCTCTCCCTGTTCCCCCATTGTTCTGGTATTCCCCTACACTGATGCTTTGAGCCTTTCCAGAACCAGGGTCCACTCCTTCCTTTTTATCGGACATCATTTGGTATGTGGATTGTGTCTTTGGTGTCCCAAGTTTCTAGGCTAATATCCACTTATCAGTGAGTGCATACCATGGGTATTCTTTTGAGACTGGGTTATGATGTTCTCCAGCTCCATCCATTTCTTAAAGAATTTCATGAATTCATTGTTTTATAATGGCTGAATAGTACTCCATTGTATATAAATACCACATTTTTTGTATCCATTCCTCCGTTGAGGGGCATCTGGGATCTTTCTAGCTTCTGGCTATTATAAATAGGGCTGCTATGAACAAAGTGAAGCATGTATCCTTATTACATGCTGGGGAATCCTCTGGGTATATTCCCAGGAGTGGTATAGCAGGGTCCTCCAGAAGTGTCATGCCCAGTTTTCCGAGGAACCACCAGACTGATTTCCAGAGTGATTGTACCACCTTGCAATCCCACCAGCAGTGGAGGAGTGTTCCTCTTTCTCCACATCCTAGCCACACCTGCTGTCTCCTGAGTTTTTAATCTTAGCCATTCTGACTGGTGTGAGGTGAAATCTCAGGGTTGTTTTGATTTGCATTTCCCTAATGACTAATGATGTTGAACTTTTCTTCTTTTCTTTTCTTTTCTTTTCTTTTCTTTTCTTTTCTTTTCTTTTCTTTTCTCTTCTCTTCTCTTCTCTTCTCTTCTCTTCTCTTCTCTTCTCTTCTCTTCTCCTTCCTTCCTTCCTTCCTTCCTTCCTTCCTTCCTTCCTTCCTTCTTTCCTTCCTTCCTTTCTTGTTTTTTAGATTTGGTTTTTTCGAGACAGGATTTCTCTGTATAGAAATCTGGCTGTCCTGGAACTCACTCTGTAGACCAGGCTGGCCTCGAACTCAGAAATCCGCCTGCTTCTGCCTCCCAGAGTGCTGGGATTACAGGCGTGTGCCACCACCGCCCAGCCGATGTTGAACATTTCTTAAGGTGCTTCTCAGCCATCCGAAGTTCTTCAGGTGAAAATTCTTTGTTTAGCTGTATATCCCCTTTTTTGATAGGGTTATTTGGTTTTCTGGGGTCTAACTTCTTGAGTTCTTTGTATATATTGGATATTAGCCCTCTGTCAGATGTAGGGTTGGTGAAGATCTTTTCCCAATTTGTCCTTTTGATGGAGTCTTTTGCCTTACAGAAACTTTGTAATTTTATGAGGTCCCATTTGTCAATTCTTGATCTTAGAGTATAAGCTATTGGGGTTCTGTTCAGGAACTTTCCCCCTGTGCCCATGTCCTCAAGGGTCCTTCCCAGTTTCTTTTCTATTAGTTTCAGTGTGTCTGGCTTTATGTGGAGGTCCTTAATCCACTTGGAGTTGAGCTTAGTACAAGGGGATAAGAATGAATCAATTTGAATTCTTCTGCATGCTGACCTCCAATTGACCACCATTTGTTGAAAAGGCTATCTTTTTTCCACTGGATGTTTCCAGCTCCTTTGTCGAAGATCAAGTGGCCATAGATGTGTGGGTTCATTTCTGGGTCTTCAATCCTATTCCACTGATCCACCTGCCTGTACCAATACCATGCAGTTTTTAACACACTACTGCTCTGTAGTATTGCTTCAGGTCCGGGATACTGATTCCCCCAGAAGTTCTTTTACTGTTGAAAATAGTTTTAGCTTTCCTGGGTTTTTTGTTATTCTAGATAAATTGAGTTAGAATTGCTCTTTCTAACTCTATGAAGAACTGAGTTGGGATTTTGATGGGGATTGCGTTGAATCTGTATATTGCTTTTGGCAAGATGGCCATTTTAATTATAATAAAACTACCAATCCACGAACATGGAAGATTTTTCCATTTTCTGAAGTCTTCTTCCATTTCCTTCTTCAGAGACCTGAAGTTCTTTTCATACAGATCTTTCACTTGTTTGATTAGAGTCACACCAAGATACTTTATATTGTTTGTGGCTATTGTGAAGGGTGTTATTTCCCTAATTTCTTTTTTTTTTTAATATTTTATTTTCTATATTCTATGTTTACATTCCAAAGGCTTTCCCCTTTCCCAGTTCCCACCCACCATAGTTCCCATAGTTCCTCCCCCCCCCAACTGTTCCCCAATCATTCCCCCTCCCCCCTCGGTTTCTTTACTAAACTGGATGCAATCTTTACAGGCCCAGGGTCCTCTCCTTTCTTCTTCTTGGGAATCATTTGACTTGCTATTTGTGTCTTGAGTATTTAGGGCTTCTGGGCTCATTAATGTCCACTTATCAGTGATTGCATTTCATGTGCATTCTTTTGTGATTGGGTTAATTCACTCAGGATGATATTTTCCAGGTCTAACCATTTACCTACAAATTGCATGAATTCATTATTTTTAATTGCTGAGTAGTATTCCATTGTATAAATATACCACATTTTCTGTATCCATTCCTCCTTTGAGGGATATTTGGGCTCCTTCCAATTTCTGGCTATTATAAACAAGGCTGCTATAAACATAGTGGAGCATGTGTCCTTATTGCATGCAGGGGAATCCTCTGGGTATATGCCCAGGAGTGGTATGCCAGGGTCCTCTGGAAGTGACATGCCCAATTTTCTGAGGAACCGCCAAACTGATTTCCAGAGCGGTTTTACCATTTTGCAATCCCACCAACAGTGGAGGAGTGTTCCTCTTTCTCCACATCCTCGCCAGCACTTGTTGTCTCTTGAGTTTTTAATCTTAGCCATTCTGACTGGTGTGAGGTGGAATCTCAGGGTTGTTTTGATTTGCATTTCCCTGATGACTAATGATGTTGAACATCTTTTAAGGTGTTTCTCGGCCATCCGAATTTCTTCTGGTGAAAATTCTTTGTTTAGCTCTGTGCCCCATTTTTTGATAGGGTTATTTGTTTCTTTGCGGTCTAACTTCTTGAGTTCATTGTATATATTGGATATTAGCCCTCTGTCGGATGTGGAGTTGGTGAAGATCTTTTCCCACTTTGTTGGTTGCCGTTTTGTCCTTCTGACAGTGTCCTTTGCTTTGCAGAAACTTTGTAATTTTATGAGGTCCCATTTGTCGATTCTTGATCTTAGAGCATAAGCTATTGGTGTTCTGTTCAGGAACTTTTCCCCTGTGCCCAAGTCCTCCAGGGTCTTCCCAAGTTTCTTTTCTAATAGTTTCAGTGTGTCTGGTTTTATGTGGAGGTCCTTGGTCCACTTGGTGTTGATCTTAGTGCAAAGAGATAAGAGTGGGTCAATTCGCATTCTTCTGCATGTTGACCTCCAGTTGAACCAGCACCATTTGTTGAAAAGGCTATCTTTATTCCACTGGATGGTTGTGGCTCCTTTATCAAAGATCAAGTGACCATAAGTCTGTGGGTTAATTTCTGGGTCTTCAATCCTGTTCCACTGATCTGCTTGCCTGTTGCTATACCAATACCATGCAGTTTTTAACACAATTGCTCTGTAGTACTGCTTGAGGTCAGGGATATTGATTCCCCCAGAAGTCCTTTTATTGTTGAGAATAGTTTTAGCTATCCTGGGTTTTTTGTTGCTCCAGATGAATTTGAGAATTGCTCTTTCTAGATCTATGAAGAATTGAGTTGGGATTTTGATGAGGATCGCATTGAATCTGTATATTGCTTTTGGCAAGATGGCCATTTTTACTATATTGATCCTACCAATCCAGGAGCAAGAAATATTTTTCCATCTTCTGAGGTCTTCTTCGATTTCTTTTTTCAAGGACTTGAAGTTCCTGTTGTACAGATCTTTCGCTTGTTTGGTTAGAGTTACGCCAAGATACTTTATGTTGTTTGTGGCTATTGTGAAGGGTGTTATTTCCCTAATTTCTTTCTCTGCCTGCTTGTCCTTTGAGTACAAGAAGGCCACTGACTTGCTTGAGTTAATTTTATAAACTGCCACTTTGCTGAAGTTGTTTATCAGCTGTAGAAGTTCTCTGGTGGAGTTTTTTGGGTCGCTTAGGTAAACTATCATATCGTCTGCAAATAATGATAGTTTCACTTCTTCCTTTCCAATTTGTATCCCTTTGACTTCCTTATGTTGTCTAATTGCTCTTGCTAGAACTTCAAGTACTATATTGAAAAGATATGGAGAGAGAGGGCAGCCTTGTCTAGTCCCTGATTTTAGTTTTTTATATATTTTTTTTGTTTGTTTTTCGAGACAGGGTTTCTCTGTATAGCCCTGGCTGTCCTGGAACTCACTCTGTAGACCAGGCTGGCCTCGAACTCAGAAATCCGCCTGCCTCTGCCTCCCAAGTGCTGGGATTAAAGGCATGCGCCACCACGCCCGGCATTTCCCTAATTTCTTAATCAGCCTGCTTATCCTTTGAGTATAGGAAGGCTACTGATTTGCTTGAGTTGATTTTATAACCAGCCACTTTGCTGACGTTGTTTATTAGCTGTAGGAGTTCTCTGGTGGAGTTTTTTTGGTCACTTAAGTATACTATCATATCATCTGCAAATAGTGATAGTTTGACTTTTTCCTTTCCGATTTGTATCCCTTTGACTTCCTTATGTTGTTGAATTGCTCTAGCTAGTACCTCAAGTACTATATTGAAAAGATATGGAGAGAGGGGGCAGCCTTGTCTAGTCCCTGATTTTAGTGGGATTGCTTCAAGTTTCTCTCCATTTAGTTTGATGTTGGCTACTGGTTCGCTGTATATTGCTTTTACTATGTTTAGGTATGGGCCTTGAATTCCTGTTCTTTCCAAGACTCTTAGCATGAAAGGATGCAGTGTCCTTAGTCATCAAGGAAATGCAAATCAAAACAACTCTGAGATTCTACACCCATCAGAATGGCTAAGATCAAAAACTCAAGGGCCAGCACATGCTGGTGAGGATGTAGAACAAAGGGAACATTTCCTCTATTGCTGGTGGGAGTGCAAATGCTTACAACCACTTTGGAAAGAAATCTGGTGGTTTCTCAGAAAATTGGGAATAGTTATACCTCTACACCACTCCCGGGCATATACCCAAAAGATGCTCCACCATCCCACAAGGACACAGGTTCCGCTAATGTTCATAGAAACTTTAGAACTTTTATGTGTTACTTTCAGTCACCAGTGTTTCTTTCTTTCAATCATGTTGATACAATCAGCATATTTTTATGGCATTGGCCTTGGGAATGCTAGGCCAAAGGCTGTAGTATGATTTAATATACTATTATTATTAGTTATTATTTTATGGTTATAGAGATTGAACCTAGGACATGATGCATGCTAGGTAAGTCTTATCATTCAGCTAAATCCCCAGCCTATCTACTTTTAAAATGAAACAAACTACTGAAGAAAAGAATCACAAATTGTTCTTAATTTATTCTCAAACTTTAGGTTATCCATTCTTTGGTAAATTAGAGGAGATAACATATTTCTTATTTATATTAGTAACTATGTAATGTTATCAAGAAATTCAAATAGTAGCCAGGCAGTGGTGGCACACACCTTTAATCCCAGCACTGAGGCAGAGGCAGGTGGATTTCTGAGTTTGAGGCCAGCCTGGTCTACAGTGAGTTCCAGGACAGCCAGGGATATACCCAGAGAAACCTTGTCTCAAAAAACATAATAATAATAATAATAATAATAATAATAACAACAACAACAACAACAACAACAACAACAATAATTTTAAAAATTCAAAAATATATAAAAAATATATACTTATTTTGAAGATAGGGTCTCACTGTGTATACAGACAGGCTTTGAACTCATCAAAATCCTCTCACCTTGCCTCTTGAGTGCTGAGATTAAAGATTGAGCCACCATGCATGGCTTCTACCCACAGTTCATTTATTTTTCTTTCTCTTTCAGGCTTTCCTCTCCACAGCCCCCTCCTTTCTTCCCTCTTTTCCTTCCCATCCCTCTTCTTCCCTCTCCCCTCCCTTTGTTTTCCCACTTCTGTCCCCTTCCCCTTTTCTTCTTTTTCCTTCTCCCTTGCCCTTCTCTTCCTTTCCTCTGGGCCTCTCATTTCACTGCCCCTTCCTCTCCTCTCACACCTTTTTTCTTTTTCTTCCCTTACCCCTCTCTTCTTTCCCTTCCTTCTTTTGCCTGTCCCTTTTCCTCCTCTCCCGTCTCCCCCATCCTTTCTCTTTCCTTCTTCCTTTTCCTTTCTCACCCCCGCGTCCCCCTTTCTTTCCCCTTCCTTTCCCTGTCTTTCCCTTTCCCTTTCCTGCCCGGACTCTTATTCTTTGTCCTGTCCTGGCCTATTTCTCTCTGTAGTCCAGTCAAATTCTTCATATTCTTGTCTTTGCTTCCTGAGTGCTGGAATTACAAGTGTACACCATCATGCCCTAGTCTAGTGTGTGTATTTATGTGTGTGTGCCCAAAGGTTAGACTCAGGTGTTATTTCTTAGGAGCCTAACCTTTTCTTCTTCTTTTTCTATTGTTTTTTGTTTTGTTTTGTTTTGTTTTTGTTTCCTTGGAGGCAGGATCTCTCTCTTTCTGTAGCTCTGCTTGACCTGGAACTGGCTCTGTAGACCAGGCTGGCCTTGAACTCAGAGATTGTCCTGCCTCTGCCTCCCAAGTGCTAGGATATAAATGCTTACCCACCATTCCAAGCTGCTTAGTGTTTTGAGAGAGTCTTTCACTGATCTAGAACTTACTGGGTAGGCTAGGTTTAGGTAAATTCTAGGATTGTATTTAGATCCTTATACTTGCACAGGAAACACTTTACTGAGCTATCTTGCTGTCTTTATTTTTAAATGAAAAACTTTAGCCAATAGGGATGAAATAAAGCGAGCAAATAGCACCTTCTTCTTATACTTCTTTGAACAGTAACTGAGTTCTATTTCCAGAGTCTCTCCCTTTAGTTACGTACAGTGTGTGAGCCAGAGGCTTGATTTACTCAGTGGGAAGATTAATCTGGACCGAACAATGTATTTAAGTCTTAGAATGGAAGAAAACAGATAAATTCAATAGATTCTAAAACTGAAAGAGAGAGTGCTGTGAATCAGGGCTGCAGATGTAGCTCAGTGGGAGACCCATTGCTTACCATATGCAAGTCCCTCAGGTTGAATCCTCGTACCTCAAAATAATAGTATAAATGGTTGTGTAGCTTAAAGAATTATGAAATATGCTCCCTTCTAACCACCATCATCCAGATTCAGAAAGGTAACTTTAATACCCATCACTGTCAGAGACTTTTTTTCCTCTAAGAGCAACTGTGACCTAAATTGTAAAGTATCTCAAAGGAATTCAGCTTCAACACTTAACTTTTTGTCTAAACATAATGATACCATCACAGCTAATCCACTTGGCTTTTACTGATCACTCATTTCCTTTTGACTAAATTTACCATATCTCTATTCCTAATATTAAAACATTATCACATGTATGTTATATGAATATCAATTAATGACAATAAATATCATGGCTTTGTTTCATTTCTTTTTCTTTTTTTTAATTTTATTTTTGGTATTCTTTTTTTTTCTTTAAATTTGCATTGATATCTTGACTGCATGTTAGACTGTGTAGGAGTGTTGGATACCCTGGAGCTGGAGTTAGAGACAGTTGTGAGCTGTCATTGGATGCTGAGAACTGAATCGGGTTCTCAGAAAGAGTAGCCAGTGTTGTCAATTTCTGGATCATCTCCTCAGTCCCCTTTTTAAAATTTTTATGATTTACTTTTTGAAGACGGTTTTGTCTCTGTGTTAAATTCACTGTATACTGGAGAATGCACTTAACTTTTCATCTTCCTGCATCGTGTCCAGTTTTATGTAGTTCTAGGAATCTATCACCCATTGAGGACTACCTATGGTGCTGTGTATACTAGCCAAGTATACTACCAAGTGACCTGGGGTTTCAGCTCTGTGTTTCAAAAGTACCCTTCAATGTTTGATTATAGATTTTATCTTCCATGAGCTACTCTTTAGCTTATGGGCTAGAATAATAATTCCATTATATTTGTAATTTCTGTGTATGTATTGACTTACTACACACACACACACACACACACACACACACAGAGAGAGAGAGAGAGAGAGAGAGAGAGAGAGAGAGAGAGAGAATAATTAAATAATATAAAAAAGAGATGACAAGCAGGAGAGTGTTTCATTAGGGAAGACATCAGAACTTGGACACCCCATATCGACTTATCCATTATTCCTACCCTATAACAAATTACAGTTACCAAACGCACAAAGCAAGGAGTTAAGCTTATTACAGGAGACAGACATTCATTTATTCTTTACTTCACCAAATAATTTAAAACAATATCCTGGCACGATAATTTTACCCCTACTGTCTTTAGTGTGTATCTATCAACCATATGGCTTTTTTTTTTTTTTTTTTTTTTGTCTAAACATAATGATACCATCACAGCTAATCCACTTAAAATATTTAAGAGATATTTGAGCTGGAAACAGATGGAGGTAAAGTGCTCATGAGGCATGGGAGATGGAGAGAGTTCAGCAGCCCAGTGTGACCGAAGTACAGTGACCGAGGGAAGCGAGGAAGACAGGAAGTTTTGCACTCTCAAGAAGACATGTCACATGGGGAGCCTTACAGGGTTTTGAGTGTGGAGTGAGGAGAGCACCTTGGTTTTTAAAGGAGTGTATTGAGAAGGTGCGGTAAGGGAAGCACAGTGTAGGAACTTGCTAATGAGAGGTGTGGGTTTTTGGATGGCTCATCTTAGGTGGGAGTATTAAAAATGTAAGAAAGAGTTTTCGGATTTTCGGATGTACATCGAAGTAGATTTCCTGACTTCAGCTTAGTGGAGATTGGAAGGTATGAGTGACCTCATGTGTGATACAGTGTAGGATCCTGTTGGGACCTGATCTTGGAAAGTAGCTCTTGAAATGTTTGATACCAATGCAAATATGATATCCAGTTGAATACTTAAGGCTGGAGTTAGTTGTAGCAGTATATATTAATAAAGATGTTTGAGCCAAAATTTTCTCGGGCTGTGGGGTTTTTAGGAGTTTAGAATATTTTTATAGACATTAGCCTATTTTTGACCATTCTGTTCTAAACATGAAATCAGAAATGCTAAAAAAAAAAAAAAAAAAAAAAAAAAAGGAAATGAGTATAGTGTGAAAACATTTTTAAAAGAGCTTTTCTTTCTGTAAGAATTTTTTAAATTATTTTTATTTCATGTGCATTGGTGTTTTGCCTGCATGTGTGCCTGTGTGTGGGTGTTCAATCTCTCTGGAGTTACAGAGAATTGTGAGCTGCCATCCGGGTCCTGGGAATTGAATTTGGGTCCCCTTGAAAAGCCGGCTGAGCTCTTAACTGCTGGGCCATCTCTCCAGTCCTGTTCTGTATGATTTTAAGAAAAGTTAATCAGTGCTTCCTGGTTAGGCAACAATGAATAAGTTAGGGGAAAGATATAACCAAAATGTTATGGTCTTTTTCATTATTCTCAAGCACTGTTTATATGGAGTATTCTGGGTCAGAGTTCTTGACTGTGGGGTGGCAACCACTATGTTCTTCTCTCTAGGGATGTACCAGGGTTTTTTATTTGTACTGACTGATTAATTCAGAGACAGCCTCAAGAAAATTGCCTGAGGTTGTCTATAACTTCTGAGTAATCCTTGTGTGTGTGTGTGTGTGTGTGTGTGTGTGTGTGTGTTTGATATCTATTTTAAGCTTAATAATTTTTCTTTTTTTTTCCTTTTTAAAAATTTATTTAGTTTGTTGTTTTACTTATTCAATTTACATTCCACTCACTTCCCTCCCTACCCGGACACCCCCCCCCCCCCCGACAATTCTTCCCCCATACTCCCTCCCCTTCTCCTCTGAGTTGGTTGGGGCCCCTCCTAGGTATTTCCCTACCCTGGTACAACACATTTCTGTGAGGATAGCCACATTCTATCCCACTGAGGACAGACAAGGCAGTCCAGCTAGAACATATCCTACATACAGGCAACAGCTTTCAGGATAGCCCTCTTTTCAGTTGTTTGGACCCATGTAAAGAACAAGCTGTACATTGGCTACACATGTGCGGGGAGGCCTGTGTCCATCCCGTCTATGTTCTTTGGTTGGTGATCCAGTCTCTGATAGCCCCAAGGGTCCAGGTTAGTTGACGTGTTGGTCTTCTTGTGGAGTCCCTGTCTCCTTAGGCGCCACAATCCTCCTTCCTTTTCTTCCATAAGAGTCCCTAAGCTCCATCCACTGACTGTGGATGTATCTGTGTCTGACTGAGTCAGCTGCAACTGGGTGGAGCCTCTCAGAGGACAGCCATATTAGACTCCTGTCTTCACAGGACCAAGGCTGTTTCTCTCATTGATGTCCAACAAGGCCATCCTCCACTACATATGTGGCTGGAGCCATGGGTCCCTCCATGTGTATGCTTTGGTTGGTGGTTTAGTCCCTGGGAGCTCTGTGGGGTCTGGTTGGTTGACATTGTTGTTCTTCCTATGGGGTTTACAAACCCCTTCAGCTCCTTCAGTCCTTTCTCTAACTCCTTCATTGGGAACCCTGTGCTCAGTCCAGTAGTATTCCATTTACACAATGGAAATATACCATATTTTCTGTATATTCCTCTGTTGAGGGACATCTGGGTTGTTTCCAGCTTCTGGCTCTTATAAATAAGTCTGCTATGAACGTAGTGAAGCATGTGTCCTTACTACATGTTGGAGCATCTTCTGGATATATGCCCAGGAGTGGTATAGCTGAGTCCTCAGTTAGTACTATATTCAATTTTCCGAGGAACCATCAGACCAATTTCCAGAGTGGTTGTACCAGATTGCAATTCCACCAACAGTGGAGGAGTATTTCTCTTTCTCCACATCCTTGCCAGCATCTGCTGTCAACTGAGTTTTTGAACTTAGCCATTCTGACTGGTGTGAGGTGGAATCTTAGGATTGTTTTGATTTGCATTTCCCTGTTGACTAAGGATGTTGAACATTTCTGTAGGTGCTTCTTAATCATTTGAGTTTCCTCAGTTGAGAACTCTCTGTTTAGTTCTGTTCCCCATTTGTTAATAGGATGGTGTGGTTCTCTGGAGTCTTAACTTCTTGAGTTCTTTGTATATATTGAATATTAGCCCTCTATCAGATGTAGGAGTGATAAAGATGTTTTCCCAATCTATTAGTTGCCATTTTGTCCTATTGACAATGTCCTTTGCCTTACAGAAGCTTCATAATTTTATGAGGTCTCATTTGCTGATTCTTGATCTTAGAGTATATGCCATTGGTGTTCTGTTCAGAAAATTTCCTCCTGTGCCCATGTGTTCAAGCTTTTCCCCACTTTCTCTTCTATTAGATTCAGTGTATCTGGTTTTATGTGGAGGTCCTTGATTCACTTGGACTTGATCTTTGTAATGGGAGATAAGAATGGCTTGATCTTTGTATAGGGAGATAATAATGGCGCTGTTCTACATGCTAACTGCTAGTTGAACCAGCACCATTTGATGAAAATGCTGTCTTTTTTCCACTGGATGGTTTTAGCTCCTTTGTCAAAGATCAAATGACCATAGGTGTATGGGTTCATTTCTGGATCTTTAATTCTATTCCATTGATTTCCCTGTCTGTCTCTGTATAAATACCATGCAGTTTTTATCACTATTGCTCTGTAGTACAGCTTGAGGTCAGGGATGTTGATTCCTCCAGAAGTTCTTTTATTGTTGAGAATAGTTTTTGCTATCCTGGGCTTTTTGTTATTCCAAAATGAATTTGAGAATTGCTCTTTCTAACTCTATGAAGAATTGAGTTGGAATTTTGATGGGAATTGCATTGAATCTGCGGATTTCTATTGGCAAGATGGTCATTTTTACTATAGTAATCCTGCCAATCCATGAGTATGGGAGATCTTTCCATCTTCTGAGGTCTTCTTTGATTTATTTCTTCAGAGACTTAAAGTTCTTGTCGTACAGATCTTTGACTTGTTGACTTAGATATTTTATATTGTTTGTGACTATTGTGAAGGGTGTCGTTTCCCTAATTTCTTTCTCAGCCTGTTTATCCTTTGAGTAGAGGAAGGTCAGTGATTTGAGTTAATTTTATATCCAGCTACTTTGCTGAAGTTGTTTATCAGCTTTAGGAGTTCTCTGGTGGAATTTTTGGGGTCACTTAAGTATACTATCATATCATCTGCAAATAGTGATATTTTGAGTTCTTCCTTTCCAATTTGTATCCCTTTGTCTTTTGTTGTCTAATTGCTCTAGGTAGAACTTGAAGTACAGTATTGAATAGATAGGAGAGAAGGCAGCCTTGTCTAATCCCTGATTTTAGTGGGATTGCTTCAAGTTTCTCTCCATTTAGTTTGATGTTGGCTACTGGTTTGCTCTATTTTGCTTTTACTATGTTTCGGTATGGGCCTTAAATTCTTGATTTTTCCAAGACTTTAACCATGAAGGGGTGTTGAATTTTGTCAAATGCTTTTTCAGCATCTAATGAAATGATCATGTGGTTTTTTTGTTTATTTGTTTGTTTATGTAGTGGATTACATTGATGGATTTCTGTATATAGAACCATCCCTGCATTCCTGGGATGAAGCCTACTTCATGGTGAATGATCGTTTTGATGTGTTCTTGGATTTGGTTGGCAAGAATTTTATTGTGTATTTTTGCATCAATATTCATTAGGGAAACTGGTTTGAAGTTCTCTTTCTTTGTTGGGTCTTTGTGTGCTTTTGGTATCAGCATAACTGTGGCTTTATAGAACAAATTGGGGTAGTGTTCCTTGTTTTTCTATTTTGTGGAATAGTTTGAAGAGTACTGATTGGTATTAGGTCTTCTTTGAAGGTCTGATAGAATTCTCCACTAAATCCATCTGGTCCTAAGTTTTTTTTTTTGGTTGGGAAACTTTTAATGACTGCTGCTATTTCTTTAGGGGATTATGGGACTGTTTAGATGGTTTATCTGATTCTAATTTAACTTTGGTATTTGGTATCTGTCTAGAAAATTGTCCAATTCATCCAGATTTTCTGGTTTTGTTGAGTGTAGGCTTTTGTTATAGGCTCTGATAATTTTTTGGATTTCCTTAGTTTCGGCTGTTATATCTAATTTTTCATTTCTGATTTTTTTAATTTGGATACTATCTCTGTACTCTCTGGTTAGTCTGGCTAAGGGTTTATCTTGTTGATTTTTCTCAAAGAACCAGCTCCTGGGTTTGTTGATTCGTTGTATGGTTCTTTTTGTTTCTACTTGGTTGATATCAGCCTGGAGTTTGATGATTTCCTGCCGTCTACTCGTCTTGCGTATATTTGCTTTTATTTATTTATTTATTTATTTATTTATTTATTTATTTGTTCTAGAGCTTTCAGGTGAGACCTCCTGAGCTATGACCTTTCCTCCTAGCACTGCTTTCATTGTGTCCCATATATCTGGGTATGTTGCGCCTTCATTTTAATAAAATTCAAAAAAGTATTTAATTTCTTTCCTTATTTCTTCCTTGACCAAGTTATCATTGAGTAGGACATTGTTCAATTTCCATGTGTTTGTGGGCTTTCTAATGTTTTTGTTGTTATTGAAGAGCAGCCTTAGTCCATGGTGATCTGATAGAATGCATGGTATTATTTCAGTTTTCTTGTATCAGTTGAGGCCTGTTTTGTGATGGACTATATGGTCATTTTTGGAGAAGGTACTTTGAGGTACTGAGAAGAAGGTATATTCTTTTGTTTTAGGATGAAATGTTCTATAGATATCTGTTAAATTCCATTTGCTGCATAACTTCTGTTTGTTTCATTGTGTCTTTGTTTAGTTTCTGTTTCCATGATCTGTCCATTGATCATGATCATTGAGTGGGGTGTTGAAGTCTCCCACTATTATTGTGTGAGGTGCAATGTGTGCTTTGAGCTTTAGTAAAGTTTCTTTTATGAATGTGGGTGCCCTTGCATTTGGAGCACAGATGTTCATAATTGAGAGTTCTTCTTGGTAGATTTTTTTCCTTTGATGAGTATGAAGTTATCGTTTTTTGATAACTTTTTGGTTAAAAGTCGATAATAGAATGGCTACTCCAGCTTGTTTCTTGGGACCATTTGCTTGGAAAATTGTTTTCCTTTTTTTTTTTTCCTTTTTTCTTTCTTTCTTTCTTTCTTTCTTTCTTTTTTTTTTTTTTTTTTTTGGTTTTTTGGATTTTGGTTTTTTGGAGACAGGGTTTCTCTGTATAGTCCTGGCTGTCTTGGAACTCACTCTGTAGACCAGGCTGGCCTCGAACTCCAAAATCCGCCTGCCTCTGCCTCCCAGAGTGCTGAGATTACAGGCGTGTGCCACCACCAGCCCAGATGGAAAATGGTTTTCTAGCCCTTTACTGTGAGGAAGTAGTATCTCTGTCACTGAGGTGCATTTCCTGTATGCAGCAAAATGCTGGGTCCTGTTTACATATCTTGACTGTTAGTCTATGTCTTTTTATTGGAGAATTGAGTCCAATGGTTGTTTTGTTTTGTTTTGGTTTGGTTTGGTTTGGTTTGGTTTGGTTTGGTTTGGTTTTTTTTCAAGGCAGGGTTTCTCTGTGTAGCCGTGGCTGTCCTGGAACTCACTCTGTAGACCAGGCTGGCCTCGAACTCAGAAATCCATCTGCCTCTGCCTCCCAAGTGCTGGGATTAAAGGCGTGCGCCACCACCGCCCGGCGAGTCCAATGGTCTTAAGAGATATTAAGGAGTAGTGATTGTTGCTTTCTGTTATTTTTGTTGTTAGAGATAGAATTATGTTTGTGTGACTATCTTCTTTTGGGTTTGTTGAAAGAAGATTAGTTTTTTGCTTTTTCTAGGGTGTAGTTTCCCTCCTTGTGTTGGAGTTTTCCATCTATTATCCTTTTGTAGGGCTGGATTCATGGAAAGATATTGTGTAAATTTGGTTTTGTCATGGAATATCTTGTTTTCTCCATCTATGGCAATTGAGAGTTTTGTGGCGTATATTAGCCTGGGCTGGCATTTGTGTTCTCTTAAGGTCTGTATGACATCTGCCCAGGATCTTCTAGCTTTCATACTCTCTGGTGAGAATTCTGGTGTAATTCTGATAGGTCTGTCTTTATATGTTACTTGACCTTTTTTCCTTACTGCTTTTAATATTCTGTCTTTGTTTTGTGCATTTGGTGTTTTGACTCTTATTTAACAGGAGGAATGTCTTTTCTGGTCCCATCTATTTGTACTTCTTTAGACTTCTTGTGTGTTTATGTGCATCTCTTTCTTTAGGTTTGTGAAGTTTTCTTCTATAATTTTGTTGAAGATATTTACTGGCCTTCTAAGTTGGGAATCTTCACTCTCTTCTGTACTTATTATCTTTAGGTTTGGTTGTCTCTTTGTCCTGGATTTCCTGGATGTTTTGGGTTAGGAGCTTTTTGCATTTTGTATTTTCTTTGACTGTTTTGTCATTGTTTTCTGTGGTATCATCTGCACCTGAGATTCTTCTGTCTCTTATATTCTGTGGTGATGCTTGCGTCTATGACTCCTGATCTATTGCCTAGGTTTTCTATCTCCAGGGTTGTCTCCCTTTGTGATTTCTTTATTGCTTCTATTTCCATTTTTAGACCCTGGAAGGTTTTGTTCAACTCCTTCACCTGTTTGGTTGTGTTTTCCAGTAATTTTAAAGGGATTTTTGTGTTTTCTCTTTAAGGGCTTCTACCTATTTACCTGTGTTCTCCTGTATTTCTTTAAGGGAGTTATTTATGTCCATCTTAATGTCTTCTATCATGAACATGAGATGTGATTTTAAATCAGAGGCTTGCTTTTCCGATGTGTTGGGGTATCCAGGGCTTGCTGTGGTGGTAGAATTGGGTTCTGATGATGCCAAGTAGCCTTATTTTCTGTTGCTTATGTTCTTTCTTGGTCTTGCTTCTAACCATTTGGTTTTCTCTGCTGTCTCTCTGTTTGTGGCTAATTCCTCCTGCAAGCTTGTGTGTCAGTACTCCTGGGAGACCAGTCCTCTCCAGGATGAATTTGGGTTTTGAGAGCTGTGGCACAAGGTCAGCTCTGGGGCTCAGACTGAAACCTTGGTTCTTGTGTCCTTATGGCTCTGGGCAGGTCCCTTTTGGGCCAGGAAGTTTAGCAGAAGTGGTGGTCTCACCCGTGCTTTCAGGTATATCAGTGCTCTTGGGAGAACAGCTCTCTCCAGGAGGACTTTGGGTATGGAGAGCTTTGGCACAGGGTCAGCTCTGGGTGCTTAAAGACTCTAAATAGCCTTTCTTACTATTTTTTTTTTTGGGGGGGGTTCAAGACAGGGTTTCTCTGTATAGCCCTGGCTGTCCTGGAACTCACTCTGTAGACCAGGCTGGCCTCAAACTCAGAAATTCGCCTGCCTCTGCCTCCCAAGTGCTGGGGTTAAAGGCGTGTGCCACCATCGCCCAGCTCTTACTATTAATTTGTGGGGTTGTGTTGTTTGCTTTGGGGGATACGGCCTCACTCTGTAGCCCTTACTGTTCTCGAACTCATTATATAGACCAGTCTTGATTCAAACTCAGAGATCTACCTGCCCATTTCCCTTCTTGGGTTGTTGCTCAGCCTTCTTTGTTTGTTTGTTTGTTTGTTTGTTTGTTTGTTTTTTGAGACAGGGTTTCTCTGTGTAGTCCTGGCTGTCCTGGAACTCACTCTGTAGACCAGGCTGGCCTCAAACTCAGAAATCCACCTGCCTCTGCCTCCCAAGTTCTGGGATTACAGGCGTGTGCCACCACACCCGGCTTCAGCCTTCTTTATTATGGAACCCATGATCCCATTCAGAATGGTCTAGGCCCTCGTACAATAATCACTAAAAGAAAATACCCTACAGGCTTGCATATAGCTTGGTATCACAGAGGTATTTTCTCAGTTGAGGCTCCTACTTCTCTAATGACAGGAGTTTATGTCAAGTTTTCATAAACCTAGTCAGTACAAATGATCTTTTGTCAGTGTGACACACAAACATATATCACTTAAGCTACAACTTTTACTTTTTCTTTCATCCCCAAGATCACACATTAATAAAGGCATCACAATATAAAATGTTTTACAAACTTGAAGAGTTCCACAGCCTTACAAATTAAAAAATGTTAAAAGCTTAGTTTCTTTACAATCTCCAGTCTCTGGGACTAAAGACCTGTGCTGCCATGTCTGGCTTCCTTTCTTCCTATTTTGAACTCATTAGTCTTTGGATTCAAAAAGGAAGCTGTCTTACACCCCTTTCTGATTTTGAACTACAAAGAAACTTGTCCAGCAGACTTTTTCTGCCTCCCTGGAGCCCTGCTGGAGGTTTTCATCATAGGTAACTAGGTGGTTGTTACTCTGGAGGGAAATGCTGTAGAGAAGATGATGCCAACGGAGGCCATTGGTCATAGTGGCCTTTAA
Source organism: Apodemus agrarius (assembly GCA_964023405.1). NCBI lineage: Eukaryota > Metazoa > Chordata > Mammalia > Rodentia > Muridae > Apodemus > Apodemus agrarius. The sequence goes on along the minus strand of OZ030006.1, from coordinate 149,705,109 downwards.
TTCTTTCCTATTCACTTTCCCACCTTTTAGATACTTTGTCACTTTGGTTTCAAGTCTTATTGATATATCAATCTAGTGCTATATGGTAGTTTTAACCCATTGCAGTAGTAGTTGGTATTACCGTGTCTAATTTTAAATAGCTCGTTAGAGCTAGGGATCCTCAAGGATGTATGTTGAATCAGTCTGGATTCCCTGGACCTCCAGTAAGGATTGTGACAATGGAAGGGTCTACTTACTGCAGAGGTTGGGTTATTTTTAACAGCTCCCACTTCAGAAAGCATGAGAGTGGCTGGGCATGGTGGCACATATCTTTAATTGCCAGCACTTGGGAGGCAGAGGCCAAGGGTCTGGTGGATTTGTTTGAGTTCCAGAGCAGTTTACATAGTGAACTCCAGGCTAGCCAGTGCTGCAAAATGAAACCAAAAGGCATGAGCATTAAAGGCAGTCACTGACTCTCTTCTACTTCTGTTCAGGAGATGCACCGGAGATTTGAAAATGCCCCTGATTCTGCCAAGACAAAAGCTTTGCAAACTGTTATTGAAATGAAGGTAAGTGAGACTCATGAAGAATCTTGGAGTCACCTTTCCCTGGTAAATGTTAAGACTCTTAGTTCATGTGTAGACAGAGCTAATAATACTTTGTTCAGTTGGGAGACTGAGAGGACACTGCAAATATTTCCTTTATCAGTGCAAATGTCAACACATTGGAAAGATCCAATGATAATTGTAGGATTAATGTGAAAATAGCTTTCACCCTCCAGATTCTTATGTTTATTGGACCCCAGAATTGGATGGTAGTATTTTGAAAAACTATTTTAAATTAGTGATAAATTAGGACTTTCTAGGAGTTATACGAGTTTGCTGTCTGAGTTAAATTCTTTTGATTTAAAGTTTAGTTACGTTTTATCAGATATATGACATGAAGCAAGTTTCTAACCTCTCTATACCTCAGATTAAAAAAAAAGAAAGTTAAAGCATGTAAAATGTTTAGATCAGGACCTTGCACATAGTACACAGTTGATGTTAAGTGGTGTCACTAGTGTTTTATTAGACACATGGTCTTCTGGTTTCCTTTATTGTGATAGTTCAGCTTACAGATCCAGATTATGGTTCACCATTGCAGGGAAGTCAGAGGCGGGAGCCTGAGACAGCTCATCGTGCAGTATCTGTAGCCAGGGGCAGAGAGAAGCAGATGTAGTCTTGCTGCTATTGGCTGGCTCTCACCTAGCTTTCTTCTGTTTTGTACAGTTCAGAGCTCAGTCCATGAACTGGAGCTACCCACATCCAGGGTGAGGCTCCACCCCACCTCAGTTACTGCAGACACAACAGTCCCTGCACAGACATGTTCAGATGCCAGGCTGATGATGTACATAATTGTTCATTGAGACTCTTTCAGTTGATTTCTTGGTTGTGGCCAATTCATATTTAAAAGTAACCATTACTCATGGTCCTCCTTTCCTCGCTGTGTGTCCTCGGCAGAGTTTAAACGTGTGGTCTTCCTGTCTCACCCTTCTGAGTGCTCTGATTATAGGCATGTGCTACCATACCCTGCCTTATGTTTTTTTCTTATAAAATCCCATTTAAATAGAACTTATCTTCTTTCTTTAACTTCTTTAGAGCCTATGAGATTTGTATTATACCTCCTACCCCTTTTGATGCATGTGTTTTGAGACAAAGAATCATTCTGTAGTCTTTGCTAACAAGAACAAAATTTGGCTTTCAGTGATAAAACTTTGTTCAAATTATGTATATTTTTTCATCGGGCTAAGGATTTATCAAATAAAATTTAAATTACTAGTTTATAGACTCTTTGGAGTTATATAATCATAAGATTGAATATAATCTTACAGGAGGCCTTTAGAATGGTTTAATTTTATGGCTTTCCTTTAGTCATACAGTATAGGTTTGTTTGGTTGTTACTTCCTTATCCCTGTTGTTTCCTAAGGATAAGACATAAACTCATGTGTAGTCTTTTTTCCTTTCTTCTCTTCTTCTCACATATCAGGGGTGTGTAATTTTGTTAATTGGCAGTATGTATATTTTAAGTTTTGCTAGACTTATATTGTAAAACGAGATTCTGTCAACAAGGGTCAGGTGGATGTTGCATTGGTTACTTTTCTCGTTGCTATAACTACATACCTGGCAAAGGTGATTTAAGAAAAGATGGGTTTATTTTGGATTATGGCTTGAGTGTACAGTCCATGGATGAGGCAGTGGGCATGTGAGGCAGCTGGTCACTCTGCTCACCATTAGGAAGCAGAGAGAGGTGCGTATTTGCTCTACTTGCTTCTCCTTTTTAATTTAGTCCTACTCTCTCGCTCCTGGGATGGTGGTGCTCCTGTTCAGGGTTGGCCTTCCACCTTAACCATGTCCCTGGATATACATACCCTCATAGACACTCCGCAAGTGTGTTTTCTAGGTGATTGGAAGTTGCTCTCTGGTGTTGCAAAATCAGATAGTTCAGGGTATCTAGATCTGTAAGGAAAGTCAAATTTTGCTTGGGGAAAGGAGATTACCTTTGGAATTGGAAATGTGGTAAATATCTCAAGGTGTAGATCCCAGAGTGCCCTTTTGGAGTGGCTGACAGTGAAGGGGGAGAGAGGAAGGGAATGGATTGACCTGCTTTTTTTCACATAGAAGTGCAGAAGCTGGTTGGAGAGTTGCCCTCATATAAACGCCCTCTTTGTACCACTTGAGCTTATGCTAGAACTAGGTATACTGACAAGAACTAGTTGTCCAATTTGATTTCAGAGAGTAAATGGGTAAATCTTTCCCTGGGCAGTCCATGTTTTTCTTGAAGTTTTCACAGCTTGCAGTAATAGTCTTTTCTAGAAAGAAGTTTTTGTGCTGCGTGTTTGATAGTGAGTTGATTTTGTCCTTTGTTGTTGGTAGTGATGGAGAAGAAGTAAGGCTTTGGATAAAGGCCATGTAGAAGCTGGACGGGTGGTCCTTTGTGGATGGACAGAGGCAGGGCTTTTACTCCGCACCTCTGTTGTCTTTTGTTAATCACAGCTGTGCTTGAGATGTACTTCCTTTTCCTATCTGCTCATTCATTCCCTCTTGTGACTCTTGGATGTGGGTGTTGCAGAACTTGCATTTGACTCTTAGCTATTTGTGTCTGGTGTTGTAGACATTTTAAAGAGACCATGTCCCGATACTTGCAGAACATTTTGTATTAATCTCAAAAGTGAATTTCAGATAGTACCGTTTAAATGTAGGCTATGGGCAAGGCAAAGATACCTCTTTTACCTCTGCTCTCCAAAATTGCTGGTTGAAGTTGTCTCGTGAAAGATTCTTATTTTTATCTTTCTGCTTCAGGAATTACAATAGCCAACACAGCCAACCAAGATATCTTGGATGTAAAGTGAAAAAGGAAGTCAGCTTTAAAATTCCATCCCAAAATGTTCTCGCTAAAGCTCCAAATAAAATAAAGCTATACTTACATTTTTTAAAGTTCCTATCTTTCAGGCAAATTAAGCATGTTCAATTGCACATACAAAATTATTTCATGAAGATGTTTTGCTGTAATTAATCACATATGAGGCTAATTGAGGATTATTTAGATGTCACCAACATCAAAAAATTAAGAATAGAAAAATAATGCAGGAACGTGATATTTGTTTCAATAGTTTACAAAAACAGTGATTGATTGTTTAATTTAACTATTTTTTGAAATGGGAGGGTATCTTACTATATTGCCTAGGCTATTCCTGAGCTCCTGGGCTCAAGTAATCCTCTTGTTGTCTCATTCTTAATACCCAGGACTATAGACATGTGCCAGGGAAATATTTAATACATATTTCAAGTATATTCCAGAAGTACACAGAATAAAATTTCTAAAATATAAAAAGTAACCAGTGATATATTCACTCTTGAATTTTTCTGCTAGATAATTATTATTGTATGTATAATTAAATCTTTATTGTACAATTCTTTGAAACTGGTATTCATTTCTCTTATTTATGGGCAGAAACATGCTCCCTAAAGGTTGCTGAGTGGTGAAGTGTTAGAACTAGAAAAGGCTTTACCTACAGTTCCCCAATCCCACTAGAAATGTGTTGATCATAAAGTACAAAGAAGCGTTAGCTGTTTTTCTATTGCTTCTGCCTCTTTGGTTAAGTTTGCTTGAGTGGAAAGGGTTGCAACTGTAGGAAGAAAGAAGTGCGGTCATTGTGAGGAGGGTGAGTCCTATTCTTCCCACATGCTACCAAGCAGCGTGTCTGTATATTTACTGTTATTAATTTCTGAATTTTCAGAGACACAGTTATTCGGTTACTTTTACTCTTTGTAAATAGTTTAATACTTAACTCTTCTATCCTAGGATTCAAAAATTTCTTCCATGGAGCGTGGGCTTCGAGACCTGGAAGAGGAAATTCAGATGCTGAAATCCAATGGGGCTTTGAGTACTGAAGAGCGGGAGGAAGAGATGAAACAAATGGAGGTGTACAGGAGCCACTCTAAGTTTATGAAAAATAAGGTATGGAGCAGATACTTCAGTTCTGAGAAACTTGAAAATTTTATGTATACTTTCCATGTTAGTGATGGTAAAGAGCTGCTTTATGTTTTAATAGACTTAAAGAAGGTTTGTTGTTATGTCTCCCATGTAGAAATGTCCTAGAATTGAAGTTAGAATTACTGGTTCCATTTACTTATTGCAAGCTTTTATTTAAATAAGAACTAAGGACATATTACTACAGTTTAACTTTTCATTTCTATAAGAACTTCTGAAATGATTTGATGGAACTTTGTTCAGATGAATTTTCCTTCCTGTAGAAGACAGCTCATTCATTTCTTTCTGTAGAAGATTATTTCTTTTGGGAAGTATTTTAAGTCAGACCCCTGAGAGTTAAATGTTTCTCTTTTAACCAAGTTCCAAGAATAAAGGGCCTTTGCTCTTTCTCCCGTAGTGAGGGTCACTGGTAACCAGGGCTGGTGCTTCCTGTGTGTCCTCAGCCGAGTGTCCAGTAAGAGCGTCAGCTCAGAGGCTCATCAGCCTGCTTCAGAAATCAGTCACAACAGTTTTTCTTCAGATCTGAATTAATTTACTTTGATTTTTATAAACCATTTAAAGAAAATTGAAGAATTTGTTTTAAGGTTTAGTTAAAAATAATTATTATAAAGAACTGGACATGTTGGCACATGCGTGCAGTCCCAATACTTGGTAGACAGAAATAGCTGGACTGCTGCAACTTGGAGGCCAGCCTGGTCTACATAGTGAGTTCCAAGCTAGCCAGGGTTACATGGTGAGACTCTGTCTCAAAGTAAACAAATATACAAATAAACAGTTTTAACAATGAAATTTTAGCTAGAAAAGTATTACTCACTGTATTTCCCAAATGTATACAGCAACTGTGTTCTTTGTTCTTTGGAACCGAAAACCAAATCCTCCCCATACTTGACTGTCGAGGAATGACACAGGTGTGACTCCCTCCCCTGTTCAGGCTTCTTGTTGTGGTATCTGTTATCAGGTTTAAGTCTATAGAATTTTCCTTTATTACTAAAGAGGCTGTCATTGATGATTTATGCTAATCACATGTTAATTTTTAAGTTAAAAACTGATGTGTCCAACTTTTTGTTAGTGTGAATTTCCCCCCTTATTGTTAGGGCAAAATATACTGTATCATAATCTATATTTTACTTCCTTTTTGATGATCAGCATATTCTAGTTCATTTTTTAAAAGTTTGTGAGATAGAGACAGTATATGTCTTTAAAATTTGAATTAGGGGAGCAGCTTTGATTATTTTATGTAAGTTATCGTTATTTCAGAGGTCACTGTGGCTCAGAATCAGATAATATGAAGACCTGAGTTGGCACATGAGTGAAAAACAATAACAATGTCGTGACAGGTAGAACAACTGAAGGAGGAGCTAAGTTCGAAAGATGCTCAAGGGGAGGAGCTGAAAAAGAGAGCGGCTGGTCTTCAGTCTGAGGTCTTTGCAGTAAGATTTACCTCTTTGTGTGCAGTGGTTCCACAGTGGGACGCTGCTGGCTCTGGCTTCTGGGTGGCTTACACTTTTACTCTCTATGGATGGCAGCTTTGCCCATTCTTAGCACTAACCAGCCTGCTCTGCTCTTAACTGACATTTGTTCCCCAGTTTGACCCACTTGTCTCCTGTGCACACTGAGCCTGTATGTATTCTGGAGCCTTACACCAGGTTCTTTCTTGTTTTGCCACTCTATGGATGGTATCTCCAAACTCCCTTCCTCATCCTCTAGCTGACTAGATATACATCGACTTATATGAATGCTCTTTCCCTCCATTCTTTTTAGGTACAGGAATGTGTAAATGTCTCTAGGCTCAGCACCTACAACTTAACCTGCATTTGAAATTCTTGAGAAACTGTTTTAATTCTACATGGAGACATTATCTTTAAGTTTTCACTAGGAGACTTTGTAACAAATGGTATTTTCTTTAAGACAGCTGTATAGAGCGTAATTAGCCTATTTAAAGTTATTTCGTAGTTTAGAACTAGTGTGATACTTATTTTAAATTACTAAATCTGCTTTAGCTTTCTGTGTAGTGAACTTAAAGCTGCATTTTTAAGCATTTTGATAAGTATTAATAAAGTAATTTCTACTTGTATACTTACTAGAAAGCATCTTACAACCTGGTGGAGTGATTACACTCGTTTACAGATGATGCCCAGGAAGCCACAGCTTGAGAGAGGCAGGGTCTGATTGACACCAGCAATCTGAGTCTGGAGTTTTTCTTGTAATTTCTTCACTATCTCGTTTGTATTATCCATGCGTATCTTCCTCAAAAGTGTCAGAGAGGAATGGTAAAACTACTCTTAAGGAGTGAAGTAGGCTGGAATGCAATGTTAAAAATACATTTTGTTTATTTATTTATTAACAAATGCATTTATGGCCTATTTAATCTATTAACTATTTATGGCCTAGTTTCTATTATAGGTTAAAAAGTAAAATATTCTGGAAAAGATCTAATTTAGGTTTTGGTGTTAACTATATGTTGTCTGAGGAGAAAGTGGTGTATAACTTGCTATTACACTTGGTTATATGTATCACACAGCAGGCCAAGTACATCTCTGACATTATGTTGTTGGATTCCTAAACAATATGATGCTTTGGTGTACGTTCCCCATTGCCAGGTCGAGAGGAGCTGTTAGTGCTGTCTTCAGCGACTAAGTGCCACCGTGCCTTCTCACTGGGTTCTCTCTCCTGGGCATTCTAGAAGGGAGATTTGTGCATCTAAGCTGTTCTTCTGTTTAAAATGTTTTCTTCTCTTTCTCATTTAATAATGCACATGGCAGGGAAATGTTAGTCTTGTGCAAAACTGAAATCTCTCTCTGTATATGTATAATATGTATACTTAGGAATTTTGAGAAAGGACCTTATTGAGTAAGATAGTCCTTAAACTTGGGATTCTGCCTCAGCTTCCTCAGCACTGGAGCTGTTGGGTGTGTGCCACCATGCCTAGCTTCTGTTTATTCTGATCCTTGTTTGGAAATAACCAGAAATTTGGATACTTTTAAGCTATAGCTGTTTGCTGAGAAAGTAGTAATACTTTTACTATTCTGGTATTTATTTGTAGAACAAATATGCTTTTAGTTCATCTGTGTATTACAGAGAGAGTAATACTAATAAGCACATATAATATGAATCATTACTATATCAGTAAATAAGAGTTTTCATGTGTATAGAAAAGTGTATTGAAAAAGAGCCCTAAGTTGTTTAAAGTGCTTCTTACAAGTCTAATTGGTTTTCTTTTTTTTCTTTTTGTACCAGTGGGCATGGGTGGGGGTCTTGTACATGTTAGGACAGAACTCCTCCATTGAGGTATGTTTCCAAACTAGAAGTCTAATTTTATGGTAAACTTTATTTCTTCTTGTGAAATTGCTTTCAAAAATCTTTCCTTTACTTAAGGTCAATGTGGTGGAATAAGATATTGTAGAGATACTTTAGAAAACTTTAGATACTCAGTTTTCTAAAACTCAAGGACTTTTGTTTTCATCTGCTGTGAAAATGACTGACTCACCATATTTATGTTTAGTAGTTAATCCATCTTGTAGATATTTCCTGGATGGTAGGCCAAATATAAAATCAGAAAACGTCTTAAGACAGCTTTCTTTCTTAATCTTCTGTGTTTTTTAAAGTTTAATACATTCAAGATATGAAAGAAGGTGTGGCTGGGCAAAAAGTACCTAACACCTTTAATCTTAGCACTTAGAGGCAGAGGCTGGTAGATCTCTATGAGTTTGAGGCCAGCGTGGTCTACAGTGTGAGTTACCAGACAGCCAGGGCTACACAGAGATACTCTTGTCTCAGACAAAAACAAAAACAAACCGAAAGAATTCCCTAGGATCTGGGTAAGAAAGCTCTGTGAGTAAGAGCAGTCACTATGTCAGCGTGTGGACCTGGGCTGGAATCTCTGCAGCTCCTGTAAGAAGCCCGGTGTGGTTGCATGTGTTTGTAGCCCCATGCTGGAGGGACTTGGTGACAGAAGGACCACCAGGGTTGCTGGCTGCCAACCTAGCTTCACTTCAGTGTCAAGGGAGGAAGGCAGAAAGTGACAGCAGGACAACCAGCGCTGGCCTTTGGCCTCTGTATGTATACATGCAAACATGAGCATACGTCATACACATGTACTATACTCACTGGCTGCACACACACTTGTAATCCAGCACTTAGGAGACTAGGGAAGAAGACCAGGAGTTCAAGACCAGTCTTGGCTACATAGTTTGGGCCAGCCTAGGGCACACAAGACCCCCTCGCCCTTGCATTTGCTCGAGCATTCTCTCTTACTTGCTCACTCTCAGACAGATGCTTGGAAGGAATAGGGATATAAAGAGAATGCATAAAAGGAAATATTTGTTGGTGTTAAGAGAGCTCTATGGAGATTGCATTGTAATTTTTATATCCGAGTTACCTGTTTGGACTGATAAATTTCAAACAACTTGTGTAAGTCCTTTCAGAATGAAAGCGTATACATTCTTCATTTAAGTCCAATGTTATGTTCTGTGATGTGCATGTAGTTGATAAATAGGTGACTTTAAAAAAATAGAAAAGAAAAAGAAAACATCTCTCTGATGCCTTAACACTGAAAGCAGCTTGGCTTTTCCTATTTCCATGATACAGGGCCTCACTATATACAGAGGCTGGCTTGGAACTCCAAGAGATCCAACAGCTTTGCCTGGAGTAAAGGTGTGCATGACCACATCCAGCCTAGCTTTTTAGCATAAAGATTTTTATGAGTGTTTTGCTTGAAGAAGAAAAACAGAAGCATCCAACTAAGATTTGAATTTACTTTGCAGTAGACATAGGAAGTTGCTTTCCCCCTCATGTGTCATGTCCACACTAATCCTGCCTGTGACTCATCGTGCTCTGGAGATGGAAGCTTGACAAGATGAAGTGGTGTTTAGGTGATGAATGTTGCCTGCTCTGGTTAAACTACAATTTCTTCCTCCATCTTTTCCCCCTAAGGCAGTGGTTCTCAACCTGTGGGTTGCGGCCATTGGAAAACCATCTTTCCCATGGTCTTAGGAACTGAAATACTGCTTAGCAAAATTACAACTATGAAGTAGCAATGAAAATAATTTTATGATTGGGGGTAAGCACAACATGAGGAACTGGATTAAAGGGTCATGGCATTAGGAAGGTTGAGAACTACTGCCCTGAGGGGTTTCAGAAACTATTTAGAACCAATAAGTGAAGATTAGAAATTTGTTTGTTGAATAAGCTTAGTTTTTGGTGAAGAGCATCCAGTAATTAGATGGTGCAAAAAGATTAGTATTGTCCTATCTTACTTAGTTGCTATTTGATGAATCTAGGAGCTCAGGGTCACTAGACACGTGCTTTACCACTAAAGCAACCCCCATCTCTACCTTATCATAGAATTAATGTTGCATTTAATTTCCTATATTATGCCGTAAATCTGCCAGAGGTCCAGGTCAGAGGTAGTTGTGTAATTTCTTTCTTACTCATAGTGTTGTCTTTTGTTTTCCAGATTGGCCAGGTGAAACAGGAATTGTCCAGAAAAGACACAGAATTACTAGCCTTACAGACAAAACTAGAAACTCTTACGAACCAATTCTCAGACAGTAAGCAACATATTGAGGTGCTGAAAGAGTCCCTCACTGCTAAGGAACAGAGGGCTGCCATCCTGCAGACTGAGGTAAAGTTTTCGTGATTTGTGTGGAATCCACGTCATTCCTAGTTTCATCTGGTTATATATTTGTTATATTTCGAGTCATCTGATCATTTATTCTAATGAAACAACAACTTTTGTTTCTGTTACATATAATTAAAACATGTTATTTCTTTACATTTTTTTGTCCTTGGATTTATACCACATCTGTACATCAAATTGTTTGAAATTATTCAAATCAGAAGCTATTACAAATAATATATCTGATATTTAATATAGCTGGTATCTAATATATCTGATTCATTTAGATTTAGGAGCAGTAATTCTTATCCATGGTAAATCATGAATATATGAATTATATATGTGTGTGTGTGTATACATATATATATATACACATATATATGTATGTGTATATGTGTGTATACATGTGCATGTCTCCTGCCACCATAATCAAGTGTTTATTGTAGCACTTCTACCCTCTGGGTAATCTTACCAGCTCTGGTGGCATAGTTTTTATGAAGTTCTGCTCTTTCATAGTTTTATTGGGCTGACTTTAGAAATATTTAAGTAATAATATTTAAGTAAATATGAAATAGTTTATAAAATATTGCTTTCAGTTCTTCATTTATAAAGAGGGTTTTCATTTTGGTAACGTTTTGAACATTCATTGCCACAAAAAGTTCAGAACATGGTGTCAGTGTCTTAAAGGTAAGCCTCACTTCCAATTTGTTGCTGTTAGCCTGGCCGTTGATGAAGCAGTTGGTTGATGACAATGCAGACATTTAAAAGCTTTTCATGGTCTGATAAATAACATTCCTTCTCTGTCAATCCACTCTTTCCTTTGTATCCAGCTTGAATAATGTCTTATTAGCTGAGTCTGATACAGATGGGCATGTGATTGGTTTCTTCTCGCACGGGGTGGTAAAGGCTGTGTTATCACTCTCGAATGGTTGTATATTTGCCTCTGGGCAGGGTAGGAGTAGCTGAGCCTCAGGCATTGCCTCTGTAAATTACTAGGACCGTTCGAATACAACCATCTCATCCTAACTGTTAATGGTGTAAAAGTTAATTTCTTCATGAATTTGGAGGCTTTTAAGAATGTAATGTTTGTATTTAATTGTACCTACTTCCAAATAATTTCTCTAATGACATTTAATAACAGTTTTTCTTCTAGGAACTTTCTTTTGTTAGAGCCTAATAAAAGTCCACTTGTACCAATTTGTTGAAAGCTGCTATTTCATATTTTACTTTTAATTGACTTCGTACTCTTTATTGAGGCAGTTTCATCTAATGTGGGAACCAATGAACTAAACACATGAAAAAGAACAGGGATCATGGAGCTTTTTTAAATGTTAAAGTTCCTCTGTGTACTCATGTGTACTGTGTATTCATGTGGGTATGTTTGTGTGTGTGAATGTATGTGGAGGCCAGAGGCCAACCTGAGGTGTTGTTCACCGGTGCCATTGGCCTTGTTCGTTTGAGGCTCTCTTGCTGGCCCTGCCTGCAGGTCCTAGGGATCTTCTTATCTCCATTTCCTCAGTGGATTACAAATGCATTTTGGGATTAATTCACATCCTCATGCTTTCACACATGATGCTACTGAGTGAGCGATTTCCCAGCCCCACAATTAAAAATTCTTCACAGAAAACATTGATCTGTTGCCGGGCGTGGTGGCGCACGCCTGTAATCCCAGCACTTGGGAGGCAGAGGCAGGCGGATTTCTGAGTTCGAGGCCAGCCTGGTCTACAGATTGAGTTCCAGGACAGCCAGGACTACTCAGAGAAACCCTGTCTCGAAAAACAAAAAACAAAAACAAAACAAAACAAAACAAAACCAAAAACAAAAAACATTGATCTGTTGAAAGATCTGTTTGGTGTCCCCTTGTCCTGTCTTTTGGCAATCTACAATGAAGCCTTCTGTTGTCCAGCTTATACAATATTATTGAAATTGCTTCTATTCTATAAATTTCCTTTTTTATCTGTTGCCCTTTGCCAAGGTGATCAAACTTTGGTAGAAAAAAATGGTTGGAAGTAGAGATTGAGCTGCACGAGGTTAAGCCTATCAGTAATCCCAGTGCAGGTGTGGATGGAGCCCATGGAGCTCTCCTGCTAATAACGGAGATGCCAGTGGAAGCTGCTGGGAAGGGGTGTGTCTGCTGGGAGGTTGCTCATGCTCACACAGGTGTCACTAATTGGACTCAATAGATAAAAATAAAGAAGAGGGTATGAATGCTTGAGGGAGTGTGAAAGGGAAGTTGGGTTGTTATGATCCAGATGCATTGTGTGTATGTGTGAAATTATAAAATAATAAAAAGGTACTTTAAACATAGAAGTTTGGGGTCAGACCTAGGATTGATGCTAACCCTCTGTATGGCTGTATCTGAGTTGCTTTTAAAATCCATTTTAAGCCTCTATATTCTCATTACTAAAATAAGGATAATGATATTACTACTCTGGTTGTTTTGGTTTGAGTAGGTGTTTTATTATGTATTTCTCTTCTGAACATGCAAAGACCCTTAAATTTGCTGGTTAAAAATTTACAATAACTGATCTTTTATAACACCTTTATCTGTCTATCTATCTATCTATCTATCTATCTATCTATGTTTTTCAAGACAGGGTTTCTTTGTGTAGCCTTGGCTGTTCTGGAACTGGCTAGCCTCGCTCTTATAGAGATCTGCCTGCCTCTGCCTCCTAAGTGCTGGGGTCCAAGGCATGCAGCACTACCACCTGACCCATTTTTTATTTTTATTTTTTAGCTAAAGTCGATGTTTAATTATGCATTTTTCTCCTGAGCCTGTAAGAACCCTCAAATATTTAGGTTAAAATACTTTACAAACGTAGTCTTTTATAATATTTTATTTTATTTTTTTATTTTTATTTTATTTTATTTATTTTGAGTTAGTGTCTATGTAGCCCTAGTGATTTCAGACCTCTCTATGTAGACCAGGATAGCCTTGAACTCACAGAGATCTATCTGTGCCTGCCTACTGAGTGTGTATGCCACTCTGTCTGGCTTATAACACTTTTATTTGATATCAGTTGCTTTATTTGCTCCTGCATCAGTTGCTTTAGTTTCACTGTGGCCCTAAAACCTAACAGAAAAAAAATGTAATAGAGGACAGATTTATTTTTGGCTCATGGGTTTTGAAGAGTTTCAGTTCATTCTGTTGGGGAAAGCATGGTGGGACAATTAAGTTCATGGTGGTTTGAGCATGTATTAGACAAGGATCTGGAGAGTGCAAAGAAACACACGCCCCCATATGATCGTCAAAGGCCCACCTATAGAGTACCTTACTTCTACTAGCTAGGCCTCACCTCTTAAAGGTTCTAAAGCCTCCCAAAATTCTCCTACCAGCTTGTGATGTGGGTTAGCTATATCAGACATAAACCATATATTCTCTTACCCCTTATGCCCCTAACCCCACCCCCAAAGCTTCTGGCCATCTCATAATACAAAATTCATTTAGTCTAATCTCAAGAGTCTCTCATAGTCTCAAAGTTCTTCATAGTCTTAACAGTTCCAGGATTGTCCAAAAGTCTTTACTGAGACTCAAAGCCATCTCTTAGTTGTTACATTAGTTAAGAGCCCTTTAAATATCAAAAAGAGAGGTGTATAAACCAGGTGTGGTGGTTGTACCACTAGTCCTAGTTCTTGACAATGGGAATTAGGATTGCCTCGGGGTTCAGGGTCAGTCTAGGTTACATGGTGAGACACAGAAAAACAAAGAAAAGCCTTGGACATCCGAGGACACCACAATTCTAAGATGGAGTCATTCATACCATTGATGTAAAAGAAACTGATAGAGGATGGATGTTGATCTGGGAAAGCTGCCAAACTGGATATTGATGTGGGATTTTACTTCCAAAGGCTTAGAGTATTTCAGAGAGATTACCACTGGCATCACAACATGTATGTTCACATGAGGAAAGGAAGCAGCAATGGGGCCGATGTGGTACTGGCAGCCAAGGTACTTCTCAGCTTCTGCTTTTTTTAATAAGGTACTCAAACATGAATCATAGCATAAGTACCCCTGAAGAGGAGCCAGTACTGGGGGCAGGTGAGTACTCTCTATTCCCAAATTTGACTGCCTGACCAACTCCCATATGAAGAATTCAGTTAAGATTAATTTTTTCATATCCTGACCTAGAACTCATGTCCAGTAAATTGAGACAGGTCCATGTTTACAAATAAAGTTATGTTCTTTTGTCATTCAATGGCCCATAGTGAGCATTCTCATTTCAAAATGGAGGAATAAGGACATAAGAAAGAGGGATATGACCAAAAACAAGACCAAACACTAGGGAGGCAAATATGAAATCTTACAGCTTGGTACCCAACATTTGGAGCATGCAGTGATAGGTTCTGAACCCAGGCTGGTCTGGAGACAACAACCTTGCATACCCATACATGGCCTCTCTCTAGATTTGGCTCTAGTTGGTGCATAGATCTTACCCAACAGATGTCTTACATCTCCAGTGCTTTGATAATTCCATTGCAACTCAGTTTACTTTCAGAGTTTCTTCAGTGTTCTGTCATAGCTCCCTGAGAATGTATGCCTTGCTATACATTTCCTGGCCTTGCAGGCTTTCCCCCTAACATTTTAGTGGCAGTCTCCATGACTCTTGTATCCTGCATGCCTGCAAAACAAGCACTATGTGGTTAATATTAGATTCTGCTGCTGGGTAAGCAGTAGTCACATCCTACTGGACCATAGCTTCAGTCTTCTTCGAGTGCCTGGGTAGTTATAATACTTCCTTAGGTAGCTCAGTGCAAATGAATACACAATGTTTTAAAAGAAGGTTTTTTTTTTTTTTTTTTCAATGTTCTGGAGCCTTCAATGGGTATGGTCTCGACAAGTCTTGAAACACCTTTAAGGTAGCCTTACTGTCCTGCTGTGTATCACTTGATTTCTCTTTAACAACTAACTAACTAACTCCTGGTCTTTTCTGGTCAGACTGCACATTTTTCACAGTTTCTGTTGTTTTTTGGGCCCAATTCTCATTGTAAACCTGATGTAAAAACAGCCAGCCAATTTCCTTAAGATAATTTAGCATCTCAGTTTTTTTTTTTTTTTTTTTAAAACAGAAAAACCACTGATTTATTTTGTAATCTGCTTTTGGCTTCTGAAGTCTCTCATTTATGAAAGGCATAATGGTTTCTAACAAAATTAGGGAGATAGAAATATGATTTCAATTTTTCAGGTAACAATATAGAAAAATATATTTTCATTAGCACAAATTATTTGTTAGGGGTAAGTCATACTGACATTATTTTTTTTTTTTTTTTTTTTTAGTTCTTTTTTTTTTTTTTTAATTTTTATTTTATATGTTATATGTTTACATTCAAAAGGCTTTCCCCTTTCCCAGTTCCCACCCACCATAGTTCCCATAGTTCCTCTCCCCCCCAACTGTTCCCCAATCATTCCCCCTCCCCCCTCGGTTTCTTTACTAAACTGGATGCAATCTTTACAGGCCCAGGGTCCTCTCCTTTCTTCTTCTTGGGAATCATTTGACTTGCTATTTGTGTCTTGAGTATTTAGTGCTTCTGGGCTCATTAATATCCACTTATCAGTGATTGCATTTCATGTGCATTCTTTTGTGATTGGGTTAATTCACTCAGGATGATATTTTCCAGGTCTAACCATTTACCTACAAATTGCATGAATTCATTATTTTTAATTGCTGAGTAGTATTCCATTGTATAGATATACCACATTTTCTGTATCCATTCCTCCTTTGAGGGATATTTGGGCTCCTTCCAATTTCTGGCTATTATAAACAAGGCTGCTATAAACATAGTGGAGCATGTGTCCTTATTGCATGCAGGGGAATCCTCTGGGTATATGCCCAGGAGTGGTATGCCAGGGTCCTCTGGAAGTGACATGCCCAATTTTCTGAGGAACCGCCAAACTGATTTCCAGAGCGGTTTTACCATTTTGCAATCCCACCAACAGTGGAGGAGTGTTCCTCTTTCTCCACATCCTCGCCAGCACTTGTTGTCTCTTGAGTTTTTAATCTTAGCCATTCTGACTGGTGTGAGGTGGAATCTCAGGGTTGTTTTGATTTGCATTTCCCTGATGACTAATGATGTTGAACATCTTTTAAGGTGTTTCTCGGCCATCCGAATTTCTTCTGGTGAAAATTCTTTGTTTAGCTCTGTGCCCCATTTTTTGATAGGGTTATTTGTTTCTTTGCGGTCTAACTTCTTGAGTTCTTTGTATATATTGGATATTAGCCCTCTGTCGGATGTGGAGTTGGTGAAGATCTTTTCCCACTTTGTTGGTTGCCGTTTTGTCCTTCTGACAGTGTCCTTTGCTTTGCAGAAACTTTGTAATTTTATGAGGTCCCATTTGTCGATTCTTGATCTTAGAGCATAAGCTGTTGGTGTTCTGTTCAGGAACTTTTCCCCTGTGCCCAAGTCCTCCAGGGTCTTCCCAAGTTTCTTTTCTAGTAGTTTCAGTGTGTCTGGTTTTATGTGGAGGTCCTTGATCCACTTGGAGTTGATCTTAGTGCAAAGAGATAAGAGTGGGTCAATTCGCATTCTTCTGCATGTTGACCTCCAGTTGAACCAGCACCATTTGTTGAAAAGGCTATCTTTATTCCACCGGATGGTTGTGGCTCCTTTATCAAAGATCAAGTGACCATAAGTCTGTGGGTTAATTTCTGGGTCTTCAATCCTGTTCCATTGATCTGCTTGCCTGTTGCTATACCAATACCATGCAGTTTTTAACACAATTGCTCTGTAGTACTGCTTGAGGTCAGGGATATTGATTCCCCCAGAAGTCCTTTTATTGTTGAGAATAGTTTTTGCTATCCTGGGTTTTTTGTTGCTCCAGATGAATTTGAGAATCGCTCTTTCTAGATCTATGAAGAATTGAGTTGGGATTTTGATGGGGATCGCATTGAATCTGTATATTGCTTTTGGCAAGATGGCCATTTTTACTATATTGATTCTGCCAATCCAGGAGCAAGAGATATTTTTCCATCTTCTGAGGTCTTCTTCAATTTCTTTCTTCAAGGACTTGAAGTTCCTGTTGTACAGATCTTTCGCTTGTTTGGTTAGAGTTATGCCAAGGTACTTTATGTTGTTTGTGGCTATTGTGAAGGGTGTTATTTCCCTAATTTCTTTCTCAGCCTGCTTGTCCTTTGAGTACAGGAAGGCCACTGACTTGCTTGAGTTAATTTTATAACCTGCCACTTTGCTGAAGCTGTTTATCAGCTGTAGAAGTTCTCTGGTGGAGTTTTTTGGGTCGCTTAGGTAAACTATCATATCATCTGCAAATAATGATAGTTTCACTTCTTCCTTTCCAATTTGTATCCCTTTGACTTCCTTATGTTGTCTAATTGCTCTTGCTAGAACTTCAAGTACTATATTGAAAAGATATGGAGAGAGAGGGCAGCCTTGTCTAGTCCCTGATTTTAGTGGGAATGCTTCAAGTTTCTCTCCATTTATTTTGATGTTGGCTACTGGTTTGCTGTAGATTGCTTTTACTATGTTTAGGTATGGGCCTTGAATTCCTGCTCTTTCCAAGACTTTTAGCATGAAAGGATGCTGAATTTTGTCGAATGCTTTTTCAGCATCTAATGAGATGACCATGTGGTTTTTTTCTTTCAGTTTGTTTATGTAGTGGATTACATTGATGGATTTCCGTATATTGAACCATCCCTGCATCCCTGGGATGAAGCCTACTTGATCATGGTGGATGATCGTTTTAATGTGCTCTTGGATTCGGTTAGCAAGAATTTTATTTAGTATTTTTGCATCTATATTCATAAGAGAAATTGGCCTGTAGTTCTCTTTCTTTGTTGGATCTTTTTGTGGTTTAGGTATTAGCGTAATTGTGGCTTCGAAGAATGAGTTGGGCAGTGTCCCTTCTGTCTCTATTTTGTGGAATAGTTTGAAAAGTATTGGCATCTCAGTTTTGATTTTGGATTCCATCAAAATTTCAGCACCCTGCCAAAAAATAGACAAAAGTCTTTGCAGGAATATAGCGCAAATATCCTCTGGTCCAGTTCTGTAGTGTGGTGGTTTGGATGACCAGTGTCCCCTATAAGCTCCTGTGTTTGAAGCCTTGGTCTATATTATCTGATGCTGTTTGGAAGGTTATGGAGCCTTGTGGAGATGAAGTATGCCACTGCCCCCCCCCCCCTGTTTCCTGTGTATGGATAAAATGAGATTTGTTTGTTGATTGCCAGGATGGCTTTTACCCCTGATACCATACCTTCCCTGTCATGATGGACTGACTGGACTGGACTGTATCCTCTCTGGAATTATAAGTTAAAATACTCTTCCCCTCTAAGTTGCTTCTGGTCAGGAAAGTTTATAGCAGCAACAGTAAAGTAGCTCATACATACATACTCTGTGTTCTCATTTGAAGCCTTCTGTGTGAAGTCTTTACCGCTGCATTCTGCTCTCCTGGACTCCCACTAGAATATCCCATTATACTCTGCCCGTAGTAGTCTAGGGCTTCTCCTGGCTTTCATCTCTAGACTCTCCCCTCCAGCTCAAAAGATCTGTAAGACACATGGTCATCTCTAGTTCTCAGAGCCAGTTTTCTGTTTCTGTAACTGTTGTGCCACTGTCACAGGAAGGGATAGAAACAACTACAGAGGAGGGAAGAATCCATGATGGCAGGAGACTCTAGCTTGAGGACTCTCAGTAGAGGCTTTTCACATTGTAGCAGGCTGTGAAACAGAGAACATGACAGCAACCGGTAGCCATTATAGCTTCAGATGCTTGCCTCTACAGATTTGCCTCTCTTCTCCGCGTCCTACCTCTTAAAGGTTCCACAGACTTGCCAAATAGCACCATCAGCTGGGGATAACCATTCAAAACTTGTGTCTGTGGGAGACCTTCAGATTCAAACCATAAATGTTCAAACACATGAGCCGATGGGGAATATTTCTCATTTAAACTGCCACACTGTGGAATTGGACCAAAGGGCATTTATGTTACATTCTAGCAAAGAATTGGTCTACGCTTTGCCAGGGTCCTGAAAATTTTATTGAGGATATAGAGTATTAGCATGAGTTAGATAAGATCCACATTTTGTCACTTTATAGAGGAGGCTTAGATGAATTATTAATATACAATGCTTGCTTGACACATGTTTTCACTCTCACTGATACCTGCATTATCAGTAATTCCATTTTATCTCAGCTTGTTCCTAAATCATGGCTCTATGCTATCATTGGATTTATTTTTTGGATGACACCTCAGTGTATGGAACAGAGTAGATTTTATTGATAAACTTAAGTAATGTAGATCTTAACTGCTTCAAAAAAAGTAGGTTTTTCCTCCCGTTGAGGAAATGTATTTTAGACTTTCATTTATGGTGTTATTGTCATCTGCATTACTGACAGTAGGAGAAAATTGCTCTCTTTTCATGGGTGGGCCACAGATTTATCATTCAGTCCAAGTGAAGAACTCTAGGGCTTTATGTGTTAGCGTTGAGATACACACTTTGATTGTCAACCTACCTTTGGCTTACTACCCAATGCCTCTTTAAAAGTGTTTTGTATTTGAGTGTATATGCACATGTGTGCAGGCACACATGTGCATCAAAGGCCAACATGGGTGTCTTAGTTGCTTCTCACTTAATGTTTTTGAGACATGGTCTGTGGTGGTTTGACTGAGAATGGTCCCTGTAACCTCATATATTTGAGTGTTTGGGCTGTGGAAAGCTCTTTTCTAGCACCCCATACCCACCTAGACAATCAAAATGCAGTATATAAGCATGGAACTCTTAGCACAGTACTCACTTTATCTGGTTGATAACAGGAAAAAAAAAAAAAAAAAGGAACCATCAAGAAACACAAGAGTTTGGAGACCTAAAAGTAGAAGATTTGAGTTAAGTAGAAGAATGAGAAAGGAAATAATGTTAGTTACTTTTCTTGTAGCTGTGGCCAACTATTTAACAAAAACACTTAAGGAGGAAAGGATTTATTTTGGTTTCTGGTTCAAAGGTCTGCCATGATGCAGGAAGGGAATGGGATTGAAGCTTCAAGGATCATGGTGGACGATAGTAGTGGTGGGTTGGTTATGTTGTAGTAGTGACAAGAAGAAAGCTCAGGATCAAGGAGTCTCTGTGTCCCAGAGTTTCTGTAGCCTTCCCAAACAGAGCCACCAGGTAGGGAACAAGTGTCCAAGCCACTGAGCTCCTGTGTTGGACTGTGAGGAGTGGAGGGCTTCCACATTGACACTGGAACAGGCAGGAAATACAAATGAGCTAAAGGTAGAATAAAATGTTGAACTCAGTTGCACTTAAACAGGGTACTTTGCTTTTGCCCATTAGGTGAGAACAATAGAGTTAAGAAGTATAGGTCTGGCTTTAAAAGCACACACACTAAGACTGAAATGATAGCGAGATAGATTAGTTAGTATGGCCTTTGAGAAGCTATGACCCATGCAGTTATGAAGTAGTTCACATGTTTGATGCTAATGTAACCAATAAAATAATAAGACAATATAATATTTTTTAACACTATATTTGAGCACTTGGATGTTAAAGGTCGGATGACCTTATGTCCTTTGTCATTGTTTGCTTACTCTGTTCCTTGAAGATTTCTTTGAACAATTTCTGCCTGAGTAGTTTTAAAATTAAGTATGTCCGCCAGCCTTTTCAGTTAGTTAGGTCTTTGTGTAACTTCATACTTAACCTTGTCTAAGAAGAGAAAAGTAAAAAGAGAAAAACCTATTTTTTTTCGTGGTGCTGGTGATCACACCCTCGGTAGCACAGCTGAGAATGTGTTATCCCACTGAGCTACATCCCTAGCTAACATGTCTGGGAATAAAGAGAAACCATAAGCCCAGTCGGATTTAATATCAGTTTTACACGTTGATTAGAGGGAATAATAGATCATGAAAACATGATTTTTGAATGGTTGTGTTTGTAATTTTATTTAGCAACCACCAGGATAACTATATCAGTGATTACAGTTGGCCGTTTGAGTCTTCGTCTCTCAGAATTTGGCTGTTATCTGATTGTTCAGGCTAGGACTTCAAGTACTGTATTGAATAGATAGGGAGAGAGTGGGTAGCCTTGGCTAGTCCCTGATTTTAGTGGAATTGCTTCAGGATTCTCTCCATTTAGTTTGATGTTGGCTACTGGTTTGCTGTATATTGTTTTTACTATGTTTAGGTATGTATGGGCCTTGAATTCCTGATCTTTCCAAGACTTTTATCATGAAGAGATGTTTAATTTTGTCAAATCCCTTTTCAGCATTTAATGAAATGATCATGTGGTTTTTTTCTTATTATGTTGATGGATTTCTATATATTGAACCATTCCTGCATCCCTGGGATGAAGCCTACTTGATTGTGATGAATGATTGTTTTGATGTGTTCTTGGATTCAGTTTCTGAGAATTTTATTGAGTATTTTTTTGCATCAATGTTCATAAGGGAAATTGGTCTGAAGCTCTCTTTCTTTGTTGGGTCTCCAGAACCCACATAATAGAAGGAGAGAACTGTTCTTTGCAGGCTGTCTTCTGACCTCCACAAGCACGGATTCACACATATCCTGAATGGTACATTTGAAAGGATTAGGTGGCCTTGCTGTTGGAATGTGTCACCTGGGGTGAGCTTTAAGATTTTAAAGGTTCAAGCCAGGCCTAGTGGCTTTCTCTCTTCCTGCTGCCTGTGGATCTGGATGTAGACCTCTCAGATACCATATCTGCTGCCTGTGGACTGACTGCCCTGATTCCTACCATGAGGACAATGGGCAAAACCTCTCAAACTGTAAGCCAGCCCCAGTTAAATGATTTCTTTTATAAGAGTTGTTGTGGTCATGGTGTCTCTTCACAGCAATAGAATACTAAGACAGATACACACACACACACACACACACACACACACACACACACACTAAAATAATTTTAAAAGTATTTGTATACTTTTAAAGATTTTAGTTCTTTGGTCCTATACCCTTCTCCTAATCTCCTTTGTATATGGTACTGATGAATGAATAATGTGTTTTTGGGAAACCACTTAATTAGTTTGGGCCTTGATTTCTTCGACTTTTGAATGAGCTTTTTGTATTGTTATCTTTTTTTTTTTTTTTTTTTTAAATGTGGTGTCCTGGATTTACCACAGCACCTTGTGTATGTTAAATGTGTGATTTCACTGTGTTATACCCAGAGTTCTTAAAATTTTAAAATTTGGAGTTTAACTTGAATTTTTACATTTTATTTATTTATTTCTGTGTGTATCTGTGTTTCATGTGTATTAGGATTCAAACTTTTCTACTCATAATTGTGCAGTATATTCCTAACCTCGGAGCTATCTTCCTAACCCCCTACATCTTATCTATCTCTCTATCAACCAGACCATCCATTCATCTACCCACCCACCCACCTTTCCACTTACCTTCTTTTGGTGTTTGTGCATGCACAAAGATACATGTCATATTCCAAGTGTGGAAGGCAGAGGATAACGTGACAGAATTGGTTCTTTTCACCATTTGGATCCTGGGCCTGTCAGACTTGGTGACACATCTCCTTTACCTTCTGAGATGTCTTATTAGACAAGATGATGTGATTTCAAACCAAATACTCCACACCCTGTGTCTGTTGATTTCTGTTTCTCTTGTGGAATTCTGCAGAATATAGGAAAAAAAATGCAAGAAATAACATGAAAAAAACTTAAAGTCATTTACCATAGTTTAATAATTGTCTGTATTGGTCATCCTAGTCATCACTGAAAGTTTTTTTTAAGTACTTAAATGAAGGAAAAATACTTTTATGGTTGGGGGTAACCACGATATGAGGAACTGTGTTACAGGGTCAAAGCATCTGGAAGATTAAGAACTACTGGTTAAGAACATTTAGGCTTAGTTTAATCCCCTTGCCCCAACCTATACACCATCATTAAAGGATTTGAAATATTTTAAACAATTGTTATTCTTCCTGTATTTTAAGAAAATATGTGTTTTGTATAAAAAGTTTAAGCTCTTTTATGAGCATGGATCTTTTGTATGTATGTATGTATGTATGTATGTATGTTTGCAATGTTCGTGCCATGTGCCCACAGAGACCAGAAGACAGCACTGGGTTCCCTAAAACTGGAGTTACAGACAATTGTGTGCTGCCATATGGTATTGGGAATCAAATCTGAGTCTTTCTGGAAGAGCATCAAGTCTTCTTAACTGTTGAACTGTCTCTCCAGCCTCATACAAAAATGGAATTACTAGCTTAAATTAACAAACATCTTCTCACCTTTATCTGTGGAGAAGCCCAGATCTCACCATCCAGCTGCGGCCCAAGTATTTTAAACAAATGAGCCCATAGAGCCCATTTTATTAGAAGGTCCATAGGCGTTTTGCAGATGTGTCCAAGGCCAAGATTTTCCAAGAATGAAGGGCTAGGCAAAGAGGGTCACACCTCAGTGGGAGCTCAGCCCTACAGACATCTTTACTCTTTAGATCTTGCTTAGCCTCCAGATTTGCGTGGGAAGTGGTTTCTGTTTAAGG
This sequence comes from Apodemus agrarius, assembly GCA_964023405.1. Classification (NCBI taxonomy): domain Eukaryota; kingdom Metazoa; phylum Chordata; class Mammalia; order Rodentia; family Muridae; genus Apodemus; species Apodemus agrarius. The sequence continues at coordinate 149,681,534 of OZ030006.1, read as the reverse complement.
CAGCCCAGTTTTTGGTACTTTATTTTATTTAATTTTTATTTGTTTGTTTTGTTGTCAAGGGTGAGTTTCTTTATATAGCCCTGGCCATCCTAGAGCCCACTCAGTAGACCAGGCTGGCCTTGAACTCACAAAGGTCCACCTGCCTCTGCCTCTTGACTGCTGGGATCAAAGCCATATGCCACCACTGTCATGACTCCCACAGTATGTGTGTGTGTGTGTGTGTGTATACACATACACACATACATATATACATACACACACATATATTTGCAGTTGTAAGAAATTAAAGAGCAAGATGTTTGGGATTTTGTTGGGTGGTATTTTTAGGTCATTATCATGGATATCAGTTATTGTCAGGCAGATTGTTAGGAAATATGGTTCTTGCTTCCTTCCAAAGGTGAAGCTCACTAGTTAGTCTTCATCAGAAAGGTGGAAGCTCATCTTTGGCTCTTCTCTCCCATGTGTCCTTTTTATAGGCAATAAAATTTAGGCTTCCAGATCTGACACTGGTGCAGTCCTGTCTTAGCCTCTGTTTCTGTGACTTTCTACCTGTTAGTAGCCTTAAGCATTCTGTGTGTAGCTTAATGAGAAGTTAACATCTGTCTGACCACTGCTACTTATGGCGCCTCCATGCTGGAAGGTTCTTCCATCATCTTCCTCATCATTGTTCATCCTTCATAAATTGTCCAAGCTTCTCCAGCATCTCGTCACAGATCTGAGGCTGAGTTCTTTTTCTTAAACTTACACTTGGGGTGTGTGTGTGTGTGTGTGTGTGTGTGTGTAAGAGGACAGCTTGTGAGAGCCAGTCCTCTCCTATTACCTGTACTGGGAATTGAGCTCAGGTTGTCATGCTTGGTCATTATCCACTGGGCCATCTCTCCACTCCCTATTCTGTACTTTTAGAAAACATCTATTTTAGTTTCCGTGCTCCCTATAAAATATTTATATTTTCCATGATGCTGCTGTCTTCTCCATTAGGTTCTAAGTTCTTCAAAAGGGTGAAACTAACAAATGTCTTTGTGTTCCAGTGACCAGAGTAGTATAATTTTTCTAGAACATAAATCTTGACTATCATTTTTTCTCCTTACAAATCTTTTATTGGCTTTCATTTGCAAACAAGATAGAATTAAATACCTTATTTGGCAGTTGGTTTAATATGTCATTTGGTTTATCTCATGTCCTTTTGCTTATGCTCAGCCATCTTAAATGAGTTTACTAAAACATGCTGTGTTGGGTGTTTAAGTTTCAAAAATATTCTCTTTCTTTTCCTAAAATGTATATTCCACCTTCTGTTTCATATCTACTAAGGGTCTATTTGTCACTTGTTCAACCCGGTTCAAATGCTGGTTCTTTGAACACTCTTTCTGACTGATAAGCTCTGTAGAGGAAGGCTACTAACTCCTGGGCACTGCCTCTGTGCTTTTTATTTGATATCCTTTGTATATGGTAAATTTGGAATGCTGAAGTTCTAATCATTTTACTGCTTATTGTAATTTTTAAAATAATTTAATTCTTCTCAATCTCAGTTTTATTATCTTTAAAATATGCCAACCCTATTCCAAAGACTTCTTGTCTCTCCTTTCTGTTCCATCCATCGTTTGTAAATCTTGTATTCTCAGGTGGATGCTCTTCGATTGCGTTTGGAAGAAAAGGAGACTATGCTGAATAAAAAAACCAAACAAATCCAAGACATGGCTGAGGAGAAGGGCACACAAGCTGGAGAGATACACGACCTGAAGGACATGCTGGACGTGAAGGAGCGGAAGGTCAATGTTCTCCAGAAGAAGGTAAGGCACAGCTGTCCCGAGCATTAGTGGGTCACTTGTGACGTAACCTTATTCTGAGCACGCTGCTGTTTCTCCGTCTGTTTAGATTTTGCAGAGTGCTTGGAACTATTGTTGCAGGAGGTTGATTGCTAAAACTGCTCTGTGTGTTCAGTCTTTAATGAACTCAGTAGTATCCCTATCTTTCAGTAGGATTTCTCATCCTGTTTCTCAAGTGTCTTAAAAATTGACAGACTCTTTGGCCAGCTAACCTACCTCTACTATCTTTAATTGGAATAGAAATGCATTAATATTACACATGTATTATTCATTCCATTACTTAGGTGACAGTTTTGAAGAGTAAAACCTGCTGCTATAATAAACATATCCTGTGCAGGTGCAGACCTCATGCTGGGCTGCTTTCTTCACCGGTCTGCCCCAGTGCTCTTTGGGAGGCAGTAATGGGCAGCAGGGGAAGACTGGCTCGCCTCTTTGACCCTAATAACTATTGGAAATAGGTTTCTTATGGAATAAAAATAAACTACTTATATTTTCTCAGTTTTAACTTACATATATATATCTAAATATATACTTTTACCTGTATAAAGGCTATGCAGATGTCAGGAAGATACCAAAATAATGTATATAGAATGAGAATATATATTTGCTTCTCCATGTGTAGGTTGTCTCCGAAGTACAGAGAAGCAAGCAGTGTGGATATGAAGATAGAAAATTCAGTAAACTTTTAAAACAATTAGATTAGCATGCACTAACAAAATAGTAAACCAGTATTTAGAGTGTTTCAAGTTTTACAATTACAAACAGTAAATGAGAACAATTGAACGTGAAGCGAAAACATGAGACACAATCCTCTGCAAATAAAAAGACTGAATCATCTTCAAGTTCAGCAGAAAAGGTTCTTTGTACTATACTAGACAAGCTAGCATGCCTATAGCTGTTACCTCAAGGTCATTTCAACTTAATGTGCATTTCTGTTGAAATCATAGACTTGCAATGTTTGACATTTTTTTTAGTTTATGGTTTACTTGCCAACCGTAGCCAAGAAAGAAGTAGCCATGAGCAGGAATGATAGTGATCTGAGTTCTCTGGGAAGTATCCTGGGACTCTGACACAGGGATGACTCTGTAATAGATGGACTGTTAACCCCTAATTGAGTTGTTCTGGGTCTCCTGGGCCGCAGTGCACACTCCCAGTCTTCAGCTTGTGTATTATTCATGTCTGTATGTACTAATGTAGCCCTGTGCTCAGCCAATACAGTAGGCAGGAACAGATGGCCAGGGTTCACAGTTGATTGGCACTGGACTTCTGCTTTCTAGAATTTCCCTTAAAGGAGTTTTATGATAGAGTATCTTTACAACAAATCGGTGAGCTTGGAAAAAGGTGAATATTCAGATCTGAGCTACCTTGTTAAATTTGTACAGCTTGCTTGATGCAGGCCTTTGTTTTCTTGAGTTTATTTGCACAAATGTACCAGGACTTCCTTCTGCTTACTTTCATTCCTTGCTTATTTTGCCTTGGTAAGATGAACTGAAATTTATATTTTAAGCAAATAACATACCTTATCACTATTTCCTACACTTTCCAATCAAGTAAGTCTCAAAATCTGTGATTCTTTGAATTCATTTGCTATCTCTCAATCTTTCTTTGGTATTATAGAAAACTCCTCAATTGACAGATAAATTCATTAATGTTTGAAGAATAAGCCTGTTATGGGTATAGGTTAAATAAAGGGCTGTTTAGCTGCCTGTAGAAATCCTTTGAGGTTTCTATGAAATTAATAATTTGTGTGTATGAACGTTGTGCCATGGCACTGTATGGAGACTGGAGGACAGTTCCAGGGGGTCAGTTCACTCTTAGTACCTTGGGCAAGTAGGTCAAGTTTAGGTTGCCAGCCAGGCCTTTGCACAAGCACCTTCCTTGGTGAACATCTCTCTCCTCCCATTCTGTGTTATTGAGTGCATGTGATGACAGACTCTTACCTAAGATGTCTTGGATAACAAAGCACTTCTTTTTCATTCATTCATTCATTCATTCATTCATTCGGTTTTTGTCAAGACAGGGTTTCTCTGTATAGTCCTGGCTGTCCTGGAACTCACTCTGTAGATCAGGCTGGCCTCGAACTCAGAAATCCGCCTGCCTTTGCCTCCCAGAGTGCTGGGATTACAAGCGTGCACCACCACCGCCCGGCTTCCTTTTATTATTATCATCAATAAAATTGCGAATATCTATCCTGGATATTTGAAAATGTGGCAAAGGTAAAGAAAAAAGGTATAAAAATAAGATTTTATTTTAAGGTTTGATTTTCTTTTAAGATTTGATTTTCTTTTTAATTGTGTGTATTGTCTGCGTAGTGAAATCTGAATGTGTGAATACAGGTCCTAAAGGAGTCTAGAAGACAGTGTAGGGTCCCCTGAGTTCAAGTGTTGTGATTGAGAGCTGCCTGACATGGGTGTTGGTAGCTGATCTCAGGTCCTCTGCAAGGGCAGAAGGGACTCTCAACCTCAGAGCCACTTCCAGCTCCTAAGCTTTGCTTTTACATTGGGAAAACAATTGGTCATAGCTTTAGTAAATGTTCTCTTTTAATACAGCAGTGAATAACACACACATTTCTGCATCTCAGCTTTTGAGAACACGAGCTGTAACAGGCCTATCCCGGTAGACTGTGCTTACTTTAGCCAGTCTCCTTTGCCTTTGTCTTTTTCGTTGATTTTGTTAGTGTTATAAATAATAAAATGAAGTTTTCCTTTTGGAGTTTAAGCCCAGGTTGTTGATTTAATTATTTGGAAAATATCTGGGTTTTTTTTTTTTTATTAGATCTCAGGTGTTTTTTCTCTAGCCGTTAAGAAAACCGAAAGCTTTGGTTCACACACACACAATAGGCACTGAGCAGTCTCACTGCTGCTGCTGCTGCCTTAAAGGCCTCATCTTTTAGCAATTTTAGTACGATAAGCTATGTAAAGTTTTAAAAAGATATTTCTATTATTTTGTGTATATAGATGTTTTGACTGTGTCTATGTCTGCATACTACATGCATACATGGTAACTGTGGAGGCCAGAAGAGGGTATTGGATTCCCTGGAACTGAAGTTGCTATGTAGGTGTTGGGAATTGAATCTGGAAAGTATTTGCAAAAAAAGAAGGTCAAGGCCTTTGTGATTGATGGGCTTCATTTGAATACATTTAATTCTGCTTAAAATAGCAGTGGAGGTATTGTCAAAGCAGTTCTCAAGTGGTCCCAGTGATTGCAGGAAGTGCTTTGGGATTTCTTTGGTAGAGGAAATCTCTCTCTGGTAGGGATTAGGGCTTCCCAAGCAGAGTACTCAGTTCCACTTGACTAGACTTATGTGGATTTATATCTACTCACAAGTCACTCAGTGAAACATGATAGCTCCTGACAACTGTGCAATGCTGATAAAAACCGAAATGAAGGATGTGAGTCAATCCATGGCAGTGTATAATTGATTGGTATGTAGATTCAGTGAATTCCTCATAGAGCATTGCATTTAGTTTTAAGTTTTCCTCTGGTATCAGGTTTTTTCATTATAAAATAAAAATCAGGTAGAGAGAAGACATCCTTGCATAATACAATATTTTATTTCTTAATAAATGTGATGATTAGAAAGGTTGTTTTAAGGAATAAATTTTTTGAGAATAAATAATTTAAAATTTTTGTATTTTAATTCACCTGTGTTAGACTTTCTCTTTAGAATAAGTGCTTGTTCAATAGATCATCACAATTTTTTTCTCAAGCCCAAATTGTATGCATGCTTAAATAGGTACTTACTGAGTTTTGTCTGTAGCACGTTGAGTATGCATAAAAAGCCCTTGGGGGCCAGGGAGGTTTGCCACTGAACCTGACAACCTGAGTTGGATCTCTGGAACCCTTATGGTAAAAGGAGAGAACTCAGTCTAGCAAGCTGTCCTCTCTCTGTTCTCCATAGTTACACCATGGTGTGAGTGTACCCAGACACCCACATAATAAATAAATAAATTAATGTAAAAAAAATCAACACAGGATTATAAAGTGGTCCACCTTCTACAGCAGTTTGTCTGGATACCATCTGTAGTGTGGATATATTTTACAGATAGATGATTCATGTTCCAGATAGGCTGCATTAGAGTTACTAGTACTACTTGGAACAGTATGCAACTGAAAGTTTCTAACCACTCCTTCCTTGAGTGTGTATTTGGAGACAGTTTCTTCAATATAACACAGACTGGCTTTGAACTCATGATCCTCCTGCCTCAGCTTCCTGAAATCCCAACTATAGTACCACCATACCTGGCTGAATAATTGCTTTTTCCCTAGAATATTTTATCTATTATTTCCTCTAATATTTCACCCCAGGTAACTAGAAATAGAGAAATCAAAACCATGCCAAAGTGGTAGGCTATCATCTGTCAGTTCTTTAGTGTGCATGTCTATCAATAAAAAGTACCATCTTTATATCTCTTAAGCCACAGAAGAGATTATTGTAATGATACCACTCTACATACTGATAATGTCTGCCCACCTTTATGCCTGCTCCCTAGCTCTCCCTGACCCCTCCTGGTTTGTAATAGCACATTTTCTGGCTTCAGGTCCTTAGCACACACACAGGACTTGAGGTTATTTCACTTGGCTTCCATGTCCATCGATTTTCCTGGAAGTCACAGGATCTTGTTCTTCGTGGCTGAGTAATGCTGTTGTTTACATACCACATTCTTTAGCCTTTTGTCTGGCTCTTAGGCTGATTCCACATTTGGCTTTTGTGAATTTTACAGTAAGCTTACAAGTATCTTTTATGTGCTGATTTCATTTTCTGCTTAAAAACTCAGGAGATGAAAAATTGATATGATAGTTCTATCTTTAATGTTTGGAAGAACTTTCATATTGTATCACACACTGGGATTATCAATTTATGCTCCTAACAATGTATAAAGGCTTCACATCCCTCAAATTCTGCTAACTTTTTAAAGAAATAAGATCCATTTTGACTGTAGTAAGTTTTTATTTGTCTGGTAACTAAATGATTTCTTTTAACAGTATTGACTATTTATATTTCTTCTTTTGTATCTCTTCAGATTTTCTCATCCTTGAGCTATTTAAATCTGAGTTTTTTTAAATAGTTGGAGTTTTATCTAGGAAGTCTGCCCATGTCAGTATTCTGAAGTGTTCCCCCAGGGCTTCCTCTAGTTTCAGATTTAATTTTAGATCTTAAAGTGTTTTGTCTGTGTTTGGCTATGTGGTGAGTTCTTTTTCCTTCCTCTCTTTTCCACCTCTTTTCCACCATTTTAATCCCAACACAAGATAGGAGAGAAAAAGGAAGGAGAGGAAATGGATGACATTGTCAGACTACTTCCTGCTGATTAGGGGTTTGAGTTCCTTGGGGCAAGTTTGATCTCCACTGTCAGGATTTCTAAAGTCCTCTTGCTTCTTCTTTGTGCATGACTATTTAACAAACAGTGACCAACAGCAACAAACCTACAACCCAACAACTGGCCTCTTGGGATCCTAGCAGTATATACCTAGCATTATATACAGTCTGAAGCAGCCCCATATCCCACACCTGGGATTAAAATGAAAACATATTCTTACATTTCTGTGTTTTCTTTTGAGAAACCAAAATTCTCAATATGCCTTTTTTTTTTGATAAACTAAGATAAGTGTCTAGTGTTAATCTCCTATATGTGGATATCCAGTTTTTAACACCTTTGATTGGGATTGAGACTCAGTTAAAAATACCTTGTTTTTATACTTGGGTTTGAGACTCAGTTAAAAATATCTTTTTTATCTGGTTCATGTCCCCCAACCCCATTTTAAATGCCAGTACCATGCTCCTTTTGTTACAGTGGCCTCAAAATTGCCTCCAGTATTGCCTTTTGCTTAGGTTTGTGTGTGTGTGTGTGTGTGTGTGTGTGTGTTCTTACGTGACTTTTAGTACTTTTTTTAGTTCTACAAATTCATGCTATGTCACTCACTATTATTATATTGGGCCTAAATCTTTTTTGTCTAGTAGCTTGTTTTGTTTGTTTGTTTTAAATAAAATTTGGTGCTCTTTCAATACTTGGTATATGTAAAATTATATCACATTCCAGTTTTCTTACTATAGCTTTGAACATATTTTTCTATATCTTATAAATCTGATGATTTACTGTGTTGATAATATTTATTATTTCTCATTGACCTATCTATTTTTCTAGTAGGAGTCATTTATGCTCAGTTGTTGTTTTGTTTTGTTTCATTTTTGAGCTTTGGCTGTCCTGGTACTAGCTCTGGAGACCAGGCTGACCTCGAATTCAGAGATCCATGTCATCACTGCCAGTATTCTTAATGGTGTTTACTAACTTCTCTGGTGAGTGTAGGGTTTCTTTAAGCCTCATCCAAGTGCAATAAGTAACCTTGGTATTTATTTTCTTTGAGGACTGAAGTATATCATTCCATGTCCTCTGACCTTGTAGAGTACTTTCTATGAAGACTTCCATTGGTCTAATATATTTACCTTTAAATCTTACTTGGTGTATCTCTCTTTCAGAGTGAAATATTCCTTCTTAGTCCTATACTTTTAATAATTCAACTATAATAGTTTATAGTCAATAATTTGCAATAATTTAATAAAAGAGAAATAAGAAAGAGCAAATGTAAAGAACAAATATCTGGTTCATTTGTATGCTTGAGGAAGAAGACCTGGGGACATGGAAAACTTCTTCAATAAAAATAATGGGAAAAACTCCCCAAAATCTTGGGGCAAATGGGACAAATAAGTCCAGGAAGCATTTAGACCTCAAGCACATATGACCATAAATATACTTTGCCACATTTTATAGTATCTGCTTTAATTCCTGTCTTACTCAGCCATCTATCTATCTATCTATCTATCTATCTGTCTGTCTGTCTGTCTGTCTATCTATCTATCTATCTATCTATCTATCTATCTATCTCCATCCATCCATCCATCCATGCTTCCAGCTTGACCAAGAACTCTTGATTCTCCTACTTCTTTCTCCCAAAGTGCTGAGATTGTAGGCATGCACTATCATGCTTAGTTTGTCTTAATCTTTAGTTCATACACTCTCTTAAGCAGATAGCATCCCAGAATTATTTACCAAGTCTGTATAGAAGTTGCTCTAAATTTCATTACCACAGCCATGAAAACTATTTAAAGTTGACAGCCCATTTCTAGGATTGAAAACTCTACACATTCCAATCTCTCTGAAATGTAAAGTCTGTTCCTCAGTAGGCCAGTAAGTCCATCTTTTGCTCAGTTTCAGCTTCATAATGGGACACTCTTTCTTTTCATGTCATATAGTAGAAGTCGACCTCTTCATTTTTCTCAGTATTCTCAGTGCCTGACATGTTATAAGGAAAGTAGTAGTTGTCTACTGACATAGGATTCTGAATGTGTCTAGTCTTGTCTCACCTTGTAAGCCAAGCAGGATCAGGTCTGGTGAGTACTTGGGCTGGAGAAAGAAATAATTCTTTTGAGAAAATGAATGCATTTAAGTGTAGAAGAAATAAATGAGCACAGCAAGAAGTTTCACTGAAAATACTTGTTGTTTAGATAAAGAGTGTTTTAAAAACCTAAACACTAATATACAAGGACAGGTTTTCCTTTATGCAAGTGATTCAGTTTTCTGTGTGGTTGTTGTGTTCTTTGTCTCTCAGTTTGTTGTACACAGTGGCATCTTAGAAATATTTGTGTTTCATATGGATTCATTGCAGTCCCTCTCAGCATTCTGATTTCACATTGAAACTTTGTGCTTCAAAACTTACCTAGGGATATGCCTATCTGTATATTGCCTATTCTGTATATCTGTGGTGGTGCAAAATTCTGGATGCAGTAGCATTCAGCATATAGTTTTGAAACAATTAAGTTTAAATTATTTCTACAGAGATATTTCTACATATGCACATCCACATCATAATTTGTTTATGTCTTAAATAGTTTTTAATTTGTCTATTTCTACCCTTTTTAATGTTTTTTCTTAAATGTATATGTATATTTAGATAGAAAATCTTCAGGAACAACTAAGAGATAAAGAAAAGCAGATGAGCAGCTTGAAAGAGCGAGTCAAGTCGCTACAAGCGGACACCACTAACACAGACACAGCTCTGACGACTTTGGAGGAGGCTCTTGCGGATAAAGTAAGTGGCTAGCCTGGCTCTTCCCAGACTTCGTGTTCTGCTTTCTCATTATCCTAAAATTGGCTATAAATTCAGAGGAAATCCTGTCACAGATGCTTCTTTGCTGCTGATATGCATAGTATAAAGTGGAAGGACAGTCTAGTTACTGTTAGATGTTATCACCAACTTCTAGGCAAGATTGGTTGTACAACAAAAGACCATAGCCACATTTCCTAAAGAATCAGCATGTATTCCCTATTTTTCTGCTTTCTAAAGGAAACAAAAATTCATTATTTGATTAGCTAGATGTGCAGGATATTCGACATTGACCATCAGGGTATTATCCCAGACTAGCTTTGCTCTGTTACCTTCCCACCACATGACATATTCATAGATTTTATTTATGAATATTATAGCCTTACTAATTTTCTAGTCTTGGCTTACTCCTAAAATAATTTTTAAATTTTGCTTGTATATATGTCTGAGCATCACATGTGTGCCTTGTGTCCCCAAAGACCAGAGAAGGCATTGGATTCCCTGGTACTGGAGTTATAGACAGTTGTGAGCAGCCAGGTGGGTGCTGGGAATTGAACCTGAGTCCTTTGGAAGAGTAGTCACTGCTCTTAACCACTGACCCATCTCTCTAGCACCTTGGCTTCTATTACTTTGTTTTGCCTTTATGAGCATACTTGACTTTTTTTTTTTTTTTTTTTAAGGAATGGTTGGATGAAAAAGTGGCAAGGATGTATTTTAGAGAATATCCTTATGGTGTTTTGTTCGTTTCTTGTTGTTCGTTTTGGAGGGGGTGTTGTTTTTGTGATGCGGTCTCATGTGGCTTAGGCTAGTCTCAGGTTCTCTGTGTAGCTTAGTGTCTTAGGGTTCTTTAGAGGAACAAGTGATAGAATAAATCTGTCATCCATTTGTCTGTCTATATACTTCATACATCTATATAATGAGGTTTTATTAGAACGGCTTGCAGACTGTGGTCCAGGTAGTTCAACAATGAGGGTCTACCAGTGGAAGGTCCAAGAATCCAGTAGTTTTTAGTCCACAATGCTGGATGTTTCAGCTGGTCTTCAGCATGTGCCAGAATCCTGAAGAAGAAATGGACTTGCTAGTGAGAGTGAGAACAAGTAGAAAAAGAGAGCTAGATGTGCCCAGCCATTTGGGTTTTAGTTAATTCCAGATGTAGTCAAGATGGCAACCAAGCCTAGCCATTACACTCATTGCGGTCTTTAAGTCTTGATTCTCCTATTACCAAGTCCCAAGTGTGGGGATTAAAATGTTATCTCATGATGCTGTACTTTCTTTGAGATATTTAATTGTATTTTTTTAGAGGCATAAGGCAATATTTGTTAGGTCTTTTGGACTCAGAATGCTTTAATGTGCTCGCCAGAATGAATGCATGTTTTCTAAGTGTTTAGAAATACCCAGAACTATACTTAAAGTGCTTTAGCCTTCACACTTCCCGAGCACCTGAGCAGAGGTTTTAATTTTTCTATCACTTCTCTGTCCTCTTATGTAAGATCAGTTTATCATAGATCCCCCTACTTTTGATATACGAGTTATGAGTAATTCCTATTGTTTTGTAGGTATCAGTATTATAGTGAAGAACTATGTGTTACTTCTTGTCCTAGGGACATACACCTAAGTTTCTAGTTACTTGGAAATTGAAAATTTTTTTTTTTTTTCCGAGACAGGGTTTCTCTGTGTGGTCCTGGCTGTCCTGGAACTCACTCTGTAGACCAGGCTGGCCTTGAACTCAGAAATCCGCCTGCCTCTGCCTCCCAAGTGCTGGGATTACAGGTGTGCGCCACCACGCCCGGCTTGGAAATTGAATTTTAATGGGAATATTTCAAGAGAATGCATTAGTGCTATCTAATGAATTTCAAATGATTGGAAATCAACTCTTGCTATTTAAAAATAAAGTTGGAGATTACTGGTTGCAGTAGGAAAAATGAGTTCTTTGAAAACTGAATTCTTGAAGCGCTTACCATTGTCTTTTTAATAGATGATAGAAGTGTTGAGTTTGGTCAGAAGCAGAGGATATTACTTGATGTAAGTATACATGGGAGTATCCTTAATGTCTTGGCATGCTTCCTTTTTAGGAACGGACAATTGAACGTTTAAAGGAGCAACGGGACAGGGATGAACGAGAGAAGCAAGAGGAGATCGATACCTACAAAAAAGACCTTAAAGACTTGAAAGAAAAAGTCAGCCTATTGCAAGGAGACCTCTCCGAGAAGGAGGTTAGGATTACTGAATTAACCGCTGCATTGTGTGTATCTGCTGCTTTCTGCACAGTGCACACAAGCAAGAAAGGTTTTCTCAGTATCCTGTGGTAGGTGTTCCAGATGCTCCAGAAGCTGTGGCCTATAGAAGACTGGCTCCTTTATTTCCTTTACTGGTTTGTTCTCTGTGCTTAGTTAGTTTCTGAGGGGACCCTGATGCTTATGTAGACCCTAGAGTGCTGAAGCCCAGTTACTCTTACACTGCTAACAGCAAGGAAGGCGGCACAACAGGAGGAAGTCTAACCAGAACCACTGTCAGAAACATAATAGCCCTATAACTTAGTTCACTTCATGAGTTTTATTTTTATTTTTTAGTAATCCTGTTAGTATCACTTAAGTAGCTACAAAATCAAATGTTATGTAATGATGAATCCAGTAGGTCTAATAACTATAGAAAATTTGTAGATGTAAGTTTCTACAAGAATTTCCTGCTAAGAGAGGGAAACTTGCACATTGAAATTGGTATAGTTACTGAGTTTGACTTCTTGTATTCTTAAAGCTCAGTCTCCTCTTATATTGTGAGATTTAGTCCAGTGTGTTAGAGCCCTTGTCCTGTTTTTGAGACAGGGCCTCTTGTTAATTCAGGCTAACCTTCAACTTCTAATCCTCCTGCCTCTACCTCCTGAGTTCTGCAGTTACAGGTGTGTTTTATGCCTGGTTTATGTGTAACTAGAGATTGAACCTAGAACTTAATGCATGCCAGGCTAACTCTTTACCTGAGTTTCATCCCCAGCCATTTTTAGGACCCTTTATTAGTACCAAAGATCAACCTGCTTTTAATTAATGTCTGAAAGCTAAACCAAAGTCTGAAAGTTTTATAGTTCATGGATGTTCCCCAAATATATGAATATAAGTTAAAAAAATTAAACCCACATTTTATTTCATAGTATTTATTGTAAGTATGTCTTGCTTCTTTTAGGCTTCTCTCTTGGATCTCAAAGAGCATGCTTCTTCCCTGGCTTCCTCAGGACTGAAAAAGGACTCACGACTCAAGACCCTAGAAATTGCTCTTGAGCAGAAGAAGGAAGAGTGCCTAAAAATGGAGTCACAATTGAAAAAGGTTGAAGAAAAAGTTCCCATTATTATTTTTCTTTATATAAGAACACTGTGGATAGCTCTGAGTGCCTTTTTTTTTCTTTTTCTTTTTCTACTTTTTTTTTTTTTTTTTTTTCCCGAGACAGGGTTTCTCTGTGTAGCCCTGGCTGTCCTGGAACTCACTCTGTAGACCAGGCTGGCCTCGAACTCAGAAATCCGCCTGCCTCTGCCTCCCAAGTGCTGGGATTAAAAGCGTGCGCCACCATGCCCGGCTCTTCTTTTTCTTTTTCTAAAGTTAAGGATTTATAGTGATGATGTGGAATTTAGTTATTTTTATTTTTTATTGTTTTAAGTTAGGTTTGGTGTTGCAGTTGTGACCAAATACCTAAGATAAACAGTACTTAAGTAGGAAAAGATTTATTTAGATTTATAGTTGGAGAGGCTGCAGTCCATGGTTAGATGATTCCAGTGCTTTTAGTGTTTACTGAGGCAGAGCATCCTGGCCACCAGGAATGCAGATAGGAATGAAGACAAAATGTTCATTTCAGATCGTGTCCCTAGTGATCTCCTTGCTCTACTAAGATCCTGCCTCTCAGTCTGAGCCCTCAGTGGTGCCTTCACATTGTGATTCAGGGATTAACCCACAGGTTTGGTCAGATGTACTGACTCGTTTCCCAGTCACCCCAGTAATGAACATTGGTAAATCAGGCCTTCACCAAACGGAGGAGGAAGACTTTGATCTCTGGGAGGTGGCTTCTAGAAGGTTGCTGTAGACTGTTCTTTGCTGTTTCTCTTTCTCTTTGCTCTTACCATTCTGTAGCTTTCAGTCACCCCAATTTAGCCTAGAATTTTGATAGTGCTTGTCACTAGAATCATTTTTGCAGTCTGTGCTATTATAACAGTTCCATAATATATATTGTACATTTTGATTACTGTCACCTTCTCTCATTTTCACCTCTTTTACCTGCCCCCAAGTCCCTTTTTGCATTCTGTTTTTGTTGTTGTTATTGTTGCTGTTGTTTGTTTCTTGTATCACACTGAGTTTAAAGCTAGGTGTCTTAGTTTACTTTCTGTTGCTGTGATAGATACCTTGGCCACAAGCAACATGAGGAGGAAAGGGTTTATTTCATACAGCTTACAGTCCACCATGATGAACAATGAGGGCAGGGACTGAGGCAGAGGCTATGGAAGGATGGTGGATCTCCATGACTTACTATACAATCCAGGACCATCTGCCCAGGGTGACACTGCCCACATGGGCTGAGCCTTGCCACATCAAGAATTAGTTAATAAAATATGCTGTAGACTGAAGACAGCCTGATGGAGGCAGTCTCTCAATTCAGATTTCTTCTTCCTAGATGATTTTAACTTGTGTCAAGTTGATAAAAACAAGCCAGCACACCAGGGCGGTGTGACCATGGTTTGGTATTAATGAATGGAACATGTTGAGCTCATCAGTGCTGATCACAATGTCTGCCACTCACCTGCAATCTCTCAGTAGTTCATAGAAGAGCAGGATGGGGTAGAACCACAGAGGACCCTCCACAATTCCCGGTTGACTGTTGACAGCAGGCCTATCTCCTGAAAGCCCACTGCTGGCAGCCACTTCTACATGAGAACGTGATTGCATTGATTATATCTCATCCACAAAGTAGCATTTTCTAGTTTTTCTCCATATGTCTCACCCTTACATTCTTCATACCTTCCCTTCTGTAATGCTCCCTCAGCCCAAGAGTGGGTGGTATATGTGTCTTGTTGAGGACTGAGCACTAAACCATCACTTTTTCTTAGCAACCATGAGTCTTTTGTATTTTGCCATCTTTCATTCCAAAGACAAGATTCTCTGATTAAGACAGAGAGTAATATATATGGGTATAATTAGAGGGATTTAGAAAGCAGCTTGGCACTATTCCAACTTAACTAAAGACCAGCACTGTTACCCCTTATATAGTACTAAGGATTACTAAGTATATACTAAGTAATATACTAAGGATATACTAAGTATTAGTATAGTACTAATGCCCTGACCCCTAGGGGCATTAATTGTGTTTATAGCATTAGAAATGTAATACTTCTTGTGTAGTGGACCCGAACTAATGGTAGAGTGCTTGGTTGTCCCCATAATAGTAGTGTCACTATTGCACCAGGGGCTGTATCTTGCCTGGCAAGTGGTGTTAAAGTTCATAGGGTTCTTAACTAGATAAAACCATTGCTTTTTCTTCCTTAGGAACATACAGTGCACCATCCGTACTACGAAAGCTGGCTAGCAGAGAGGACACTTCCAACTTAGTTCTGGGTTGTTTGCATCCCCTTTACCTCTTTCTTTTCTGTTATTGCTGTGTCAAGGACTTCAAGTACTATATTGAATTTTAATGTAGAGTGGGCACTTTTGTCCTATTCCCGATTTTAGTGAGAATGCTTTTGAGTTTTTCCCCACATGGGATCATATTGTTTATGTTTCCCATATATAGTTCTTACTAGGTTGAGGCAGGTACTTCCTATACCTAGTCTATTAAGAATTGTTATCATGAGGGGATGTTGGATCTTGTTGAATACTATTTTGTATCTTTTGAGACAATTTCTCCTCGGTTCATAGTATTTTTGTGTTTGTTTGCATTTATTGTTTTATTTACTGAGACGGGAGGGTCTCTGTAGATTTGGCTGGCCAGTAACCTGGTTTCGTACATGTGCTCTGCCTTCTGAGTGTTAGGATTATAAGTGTGTGCTTCATGTCTTAGGTTTACATCTTGAATTAAATACTCTATTCTATTTGCAAAATTAACTAATTCACTTATTAAGATTTATTCTTATTATGTGACGCTAGCTGACCTGCAGCTTGCTATGTAGACCAAGCTGGATTGGAACTCATGAAGTTCTAACTACCTCTGCCCTTCAAGTGCTTGCTGGGATGTATGCTACCATGGTCAGCTTTAAAATTGTTTTAAATAAGTGTTTCTATCATCGACTTGGTAAATCTCTTTTTGAGTGTGTGTGTGTGTGTGTGTGTGTGTGTGTGTGTGTGTTAAAATTGAAAAGGTCTAATATTCCTGGAATTCCATTTTAAAGTATAGATGAACTCAGTAAAGTTTAGATATAAAAGACTGATACAGAATTTGCTATGCTATTAAGAGAAGGTTCATGGTTTGCAGCAACTTTCTCTCTCTCTCTCTCTCTCTCTCTCTCTCTCTCTCTCTCTCTCTCTCTTTCTTTTTGAGACAGGGTTTCTCTGTGTAGCCCTGGTTATCCTGTAACTCACTCTGTAGACCAGGCTGGCCTCGAACTCAGAAATCCGCCTGCCTCTGCCTCCCAAGTGCTGGGATTAAAGGCGTGTGCCACTACCGCCTGGCTAACCTTCTCTTCATCATATTCCTCCTCCTCTTCCTCCTGCTCTTCTTCATTCTCCACCTCTTCCTCTTTCTTCTCTTCTTCTTCCTCTTCTTCCTTCTCTTCTTTCTCTTCCTCCTCTGCTCCTCTTTTTTTCTTCTATCTTCTTCTGGTGTGTGTGTGTGGGGTTCTATGCAGGTTTCTCAGTGAAGCCTTAGCTGTCTTAGATCTCACTCTGTAGACCAGGCTGGCCTTAACCTCACAGAGATCCATCTGCTTCTGTTTCTTGAGTGTTAGTATTAAAGGTGTGTGCTACCACTGTCCAGCAGATTGACCTTCTTAATGTTTATTTCTCGTGAATCATCGGCTCCTAAATTATATTTAACCTTGCACTTCTGTTTAGTTATAGTTACTGGTCATTCCTTTCCTCTTCCATAGTTATTCTTCTTTTCCTACTATTCATTCCTATGAACTGTATTATTTTTATTTTACTTTAAAGGTATATTTTAAAGATTTATTATTGGGGCTGGAGGAATGACTCAGCGGCATGCATTGCTCTTTCAGAGGACGGAGGTTTGGTTTCCAACATCCACATTAAGCAGCTTCCAGCTGTTTGTAACTCCAGCTCAGGGATCCAGTGCTTCTGGTCTCCATGGCATCTACATTCACATATATATTCACACATATATATGATTTAAAATTTTAAACAAGTATTATTATTATTGTTGTTATTATTATTAATGTTATTAATGTATATGTTTGTGTATCCGAGCTTACTGGAAACTGAATTCCGGTCCTTTGGAAGAGCAGCAAGAGCATTTAACTACTGAGTCATCTTACATGCTTCTTGAATGTTTTAAGTCAAATATAAATTATCTTGAATATTATCTTATATACCTCTTCTCTGTTTTAAATTGAAATTATCTTGAGTGTATATATAGATTCATTTGTTAAGTGATTGAGCTTTTGTCCTGTGTCAGTTTACAGAATAGACAATGAGGATGTGGGGATGGACAATATAGAACTGCCCATTGTCTTCAGAGAACTAATAGCTTCTGTTAGGGAAAATAGACACATAGCCAGCAAAATCAAGTAAGTCACATGGTCTAGGGTGCAGAGGAGCTCTCTTTGGAATTAACACTTAACTAACTGGTGACCTCAAAGTTAGGATAATCTACCATGTATGAACCCCAGGACACTGGTATTTATATTTTCATATTTATAGCACAAACAATAGCCATAGTTAAATGTAATGAGATTCATCTCAGTGGCATTGATTAGAAGCCGTTATTATTTGTTTGTCTTTTGTCTTCCCCAAACCTCTTTGTTTGCTATTCGTGTGTGTGTGTGTGTGTGTGTGTGTGTGTGTGTGTGTGTAGTGGGGATGTTTTTAATCATTCTTGCTTTTGCTTGCATCTTCAGTTTCTTTTTCTTCCTCTTGATATATAAATATGATGAACAGTGTAAAATAGCTCCTGTCCTCTTCCTTGCTGTCAGACACACTATATTAGAGGGGTCACTGTAGCTTTCTCCTATCCATGAGAGAATGATCAAGAAAGGAATTTCCCTCCTTCTTTAATTACAAAAACAATGTGAAACAAACTAATTTCAGTAGGTTGTGGAGAATACTGACCTCTTTTTACTCCTCAAACTTAAATAGTTGTTTCTGATTACATTAAAGGATAGGTAGTAAGTTGAAGAAAGTAAATTTTCCTCCCACTGGTGATAGAACCTTAAAAGGACTCGATGAAGCAGTCACTCTCAGAGACGTAAATAATACTTTTATGACTTAATTTACACAAATTTTTTTCATTTTCTTAAGCTACTTTGTGCCATATTTTTCTAAAATATTTTCTGAAGAATTTATCTACCTCTTTAATATTGTTGAAATATTTAAAGAGATTATTTTATTTTTCTGCTTATTCAATGAGAAAAAAATGTTTTAGTCTTTATCTTCTTATTCAGTACCTTCATTATATACATGTGACTATAGACATTTGGGAGAAAAAATATTTCAGGTTGCTTTGAGCCATTTGAAGCGTGGTCCTCAGCTGGTAGTACTGTTTTGGCAGGTACAGAAGCTTTTAAAGTCAAGTCTGGATGGCAAAAGTAGATCACTAAACCCTTAGGTTCAGCCAGGCTATTCTTGTAACTGAATTCTCTGCTTCCTCCCTGCCCCATCTTGTAACAGGGCATGCTGAGTACTCTCAGCTCACACTGCCATGGCTGGCGCCCCAGCCGCTGGTCCTTCCCCCGTGATAAACTACCTTTAACCACCAGTGGCAACAATCCCTCTTCCCTTTAGTTTCTGTTTTTCAGGGATTCTGTTACAGTAACAAGAAAATTACAACTAACTACTTGGAAATTAATTTTAAATTAAGGACTTTTTAGTATACTCTAAAATATATTGACATTATTGTCTGCCTTTTACAACAGAATCCTGAATAATATCTTTTCTTAGTTCTTAGAGTGAGTCTTATTTTTTATCTTCTGATTGCCAGTCCTAGGTTTCTTAAAAATTCTGAATTTTTTGCTTTAGTAAAATATATTTGAGAGTAGCTGTTTCTTTTTGTTTGTTTGCTTAGGTTGCTTTCAAGGCAACTTACTATGTAGCTCTGGCTGTCCTGGAACTCACTGTATACATCAGGCTGGCTTGGAAATTACAGAGATCCACCTGTCTGCCTCCAATGGAAGGGATTAAAGTGTGAGCGACTTTGCCTAGTTAGATTTCTGTAATCTTCACCTAGCTCCATTTTCCCAGCATCAGTTACCCGTATGATTCGGAACACTGTAGGCCATTTGACTTATACATTTGGTTAAGCTACATAAGGAGAAGGAAATGCAGAAGAGGAGTATGATCAGGACTTAGGGCCCTCCAGTGCTTTCTTCATTAGTCTCACTCTAAAGCAGCAGTTGGATTATGATGTGTTTTGGCCTCATAATAAATATTCCAAGATAAAATAGCATTTTAAAAGAAATCCATTTGTAGCTACTAAAGTAATTCTTCTCTATTTATTACTAATATTTTCACTATGTGATCTGTAAGCAAAGAGAAGCCATTAGAAACTGAAGGTTAGCCGTTTAAATATTTGAAATACTATTTGCATTGAAATATAAATAGTTCTTTGTGTGTGGATTCCAATGTACAGACTTTGAGAACTTTTTTTTGGTGGGTAGGCACATGAAGCAACATTGGAAGCCAGAGCCAGTCCAGAGATGAGTGACCGAATACAGCAATTGGAGAGAGAGATTTCCAGGTACAAAGATGAATCCAGCAAGTCCCAAACAGAAGTTGACCGTCTCCTGGAAATCTTAAAAGAGGTGGAAAATGAGAAGAATGACAAAGATAAGAAGATAGCTGAGTTGGAAAGGTAAGCGAGGAGAACTGAGTGGCGCTCGCTGGGGCGGAAAGTTCAAGCATGCTCTACAACTTCCCAGGGAATGTTTCCAGGAGCATGTGCAGTCAAACTAGGTGCTTCCTTGCTTTCTCTACTGTATTATCTACTTATTCTTCTAGTCCCTAAAGGATGACATGGAATAGGGATAAAGTGAGAAACTACCACTTGAACATCATTGACAAGAGAAGATATTCATTGATAAGGGGCCCAGTTTCCTCCTAGCTATATTCCAGAGAGTCCAAGGGGTTCATTGGTTTTATTATTGCTTTGTGTAATGAGTGAATGATTCTCAAGTTTAAAAAGTTGTTGTGCTCATAATCTTTTGGGCTGTGAATTTTTAAGATGCATAATTTAGAGCATGGGAATGCAAATTCATATCAGTTTTAAATTATAAGGGACATTATGATGCTAGTGTAAGAGACTCATAGATGAGTCTTACCTGGTTTTAAATGTGAAATCTTCACAGTGAGTTGTATCTGAACAGATGCTGCCTGAGATAGTGCTCTTGGAATATTGTTTGTCTTTTTTTGTTTGTTTGTTTGTTTGTCTTTTATATTGAAGATGAAGCATGTAGTCCTATTACTGTTTCCTTTTATATGGTCTATTTAACATAATATCACAAATACACATAAACACCTTTTCCAGTAGAACTTCATAATCACCATATTCTTCTAGACACCTGGGAGTCACTAATTCATATAAATTTTGAAAAAAAATGTTGTTTAAGGAATAATTCATTTTCTTGAAAACTAAAACGTACCTGACAACATCTTTAAATTATCTACTAAAGTTTAAATTTTGGGAGTTAGAAGTAGGCTTAATATTTTCCTTTCAAGTTACTGTTTCTTCTATTCCACGTTTGTAGAACAAACTAAGCCTTAGTTTCAGCCCCTTTGATAAAATTCTTAATTAATATTCTAAGAATATAGATTGTGTGCATTTGCATTCATGTTGATCTTTGCACATCTCCCTTTCCACAGCATGTTTGTGTGTACATGCTTACATACTTTTTGAGGGCCTTGAAATCATTAGTACTGAATTTTAAGATGTCATACTTTTGAAGAATGTTATTCTACTGTTAGAACAAAGGAATTTGAATAATATTCCTTTCTTGCTTGATTTTTTTTTTTAAATTGAAAGACCTTCATTTGAAGTTATTATTTTCTGTTGTTATGCAGCTAGCTTTAAAATGATTCATTTTTAGCTTAATACTGTTTTTTCTTTTTCTTTTTCTCTTTCTTTCTTTTTTTTTTTTGAAGAGATGGATATGTTGTGAAGAATAATAAGAAGTAGAGCTAAGTTAAACACAAAAGATTGAAAACTAGGAACACGATGTGAGAGAAAATTTTTGTGAGGTGTTTGTCTTTTTTTTTTTAAAGACTTATTTATTTATTTATTATATGTAAATACACTGTAGCTGTCTTCAGATACCTGAAGAGAGTGTCAGCTCTCTTTACAGATGGTTGTGAGCTACCATGTAGTTGCTGGGATTTGAACTCATGACCTTCGGAAGAGCATGCTCTTACCTGCTGAGCCATCTCTCCAGCCCAGTGTTTGTCTTTCTAAATTTGGATCTCCTCAGTATTTTTCTAGTCCCATCTATTTCTCTGCATTTCATGATTTCCTGTTTCTTTACAGCTGAGTAATGCTCTATTGTGTGTATCTACCACATCTTACCCATTAATCAGGTGATGGCCATCTAGGTTAATTCCATTTCCTAGCTATTGGGAATAAAGTTGCAATGAACAAGGGTGTGCAAGTATCTTTATAGTAGGAAGTAAGGTCCTTCAGGTACATGGCCTGTGAGTGGGATGGATGGGTCATATGGTAGTTTTAAATGATCTGCTTCTTCAGGAATTCCATTTTTTATACATTGCAATACATTGTATAATTAGATAGATGTATCCATTCTCTGGTCATACAACTTTGTAATATTGTTTGAAGATCACAGAATTTCTTGCTTACAAACAGCCACCACCATCACCAGGTCCATGACTTTGGCCACCACATACTCAAACTCCAAAGTAACAAAATCCCAGGCCAGTTGGTTTGGCCCTCTTTGCTCATAACACTTATGTAAAGGCTTCTCATTTCAATGGGATATGTCTGTTTGCTTAAATTTAACCCAGTATTTTGAGCAGAAGTGGCTTTGTACTGTATCACAGTTTGCTGAGAGACTAAGTTAGATTTTTCAGTTCCTTTCATTTTTGAATTCTATTTTTATAAACTGCACAGGACTTGTTTTTGGAGTTGGTCAGTGTACTCAACGTACTCTCTCTGAGATAGCTGGGGTTATTTCATAGTCTTTGTTCCCAGATTTAGTGCTGGAGAGTGTGTCTGTGGCTGTTGTATCTGACTGAAGTTTGTTTCTTGTATTGCCCTTCCACTGTTTCCTATGTTTTTCTTTTGGTTTGTTTCATCCTGGTCCTGTCCTGCTGAAGTTTACCTATCTTAATGTTGCATTGTGCATATTCTATCTATATCATTCTCAGAGAGCCAGTCTCCCATAAATAACACTGTCATCACCAGGTTTCTGTGTCTGCACCATTCTTGATTAAGTGTGTGTATGTCAGGCTTAGTCTTCTTATAAATTGTTGCTCCTGTTGCTGGATTTTACTGATCACAATTACAGCCATCAATTTCAGCTATACCTGTTACATACTCTCTGCTTTAAATAAAACCAGCCTGGTCTCTGGGTCGGTTCTATATGCTAGTCATATTGCTTTAGTCTTTTTTTTTTTTTCTCTCGCCTAAGAATCTTTGAGGTTGATGTTTCTATGCTGGGACACTTGTATTTGGAGACAGGATCTCATGTAGTCCAAATTGTTCATAAACTTTCTATGTAGCTATGACTGTCTGATACTTTTGCCTCTCTTTCTTGTGTGTTGGGAGTACAGTTGTATGTCATTCCTGGTTTATGTAGTGTGTGAAATTGATCCTGGGGCTTTGTGCATATTTTAAAAAAAAAATCAGTGTACTATTTGAGCTACATATCCATTCTGGGATACTCTTTTAAGTAGCCCCTGATAGTACTGCAATTCCATCTTGGATTTTAGCATGTAAAATTTACTTCTAGAAGATATTTGACAGTGTTTAAGTACATAAAGAAAAGCAAACTGATGAAACTTAAAATTCTTTGACTTTTGTATTACTTTTTTACCATTAAAAAGTTATCAGAATTATTTTTTGTGGATGAAGAAAATAAATTAACAATTTCTTTCTCATGTTGGTTCTTAAGAAAATCGTTGTGTTTGTTAGATGTATTAATGGAATTCTTTTGATTTAGTGTAGTAACAGTCTTTGACCAACTACAGTTCTAAAAATAGGGTGAGTCAAGCCCATCCATCCATCCATCCATCCATCCATCCATCCATTCAGAGGTATTTTTTTCTAGTTGAAATTAATCACTTACCAGTTCACTTTCAATAAGAGAAATAAATTTAGTTGGGGAAGGTGTCATAGGAATAGGAGGGGAAGATTTTTTTATTTTTTTAAAGACATTGTCTTACATGTTTGTGATGATTTGGAGGCTAGTTAAGCAAATCTGAAGTCTAGTTCCAGGAATGGAGGTTTATAATCCGGATTGCATTTGTATAGGCACAAGCCAAAGCAGGGCTCCTTTGTCTCTCATGTAACCTCAGCCCTATTTCCAAGACCTAAAGAATTCATTTGTGTTCACTAAGGTAATATCCCCTAGTAAAGTGACGAGAGAGAGAGAGAGAGAGAGAGAGAGAGAGAGAGAGAGAGAGAGAATATGAATGAATGAATGAGAATATACATGTCATGCATGGTGACACCTGTGTGTGCCAGAGTTCAATGTCAGGTGTTTTCCTCAATCACTCCTTACCGTATTTTATGTGACAGAGTATCTCATTGAACCTGAAGCTCACTGATCAGCTAGCGTGGCTGGCCAGAAAGTCCCGGACCTGTACTCAGGTCCTCATCTTTGCTGACTTGCTGTGTGGCCTTGGAAGTTAATGTTCGTGGAATCCACCATCCAGTGGCTGTGGGTGTTTTTTACAGAGAAAACAAAATGGAGACTAAGATGTCCTTGTATGAATAAGTAGTTTTGGATTACCTCATGCTTTTTCTTTCCATTGCTGTGATAAAACACCCATTCAAACCAGCTTGGTAAGGAAAGTGTTTATTTGGCTTCCTCTTCCACCTCATAGTTCATCATTGAGGGAAACCAGGGCAGGAAGTCAAGCAGGAACCTGGAGGCCGAAACTGAAATAGAGATAGATCATGGAGGATCATTGCTTTCTGGCTTGCCCTCAGGTGGCTTGGTTTCCATTCTTATACAGTCCAGGACCACCTGCTTGGGGGGGAGGGTACTGGCCACAGTTGGCTGAGTTTTCTCATGTCAACCATTAATCAAGAAAATGTCCTACAAACATGTCTATAGGCTAATTTGGTAGAGGTAATTCTTCAATCTAGATTCCCTCTTTCCAGGTAATTCTAGTCTGTGTCACATTTGGAAAAAAACAAACCAGCATACTTCTGGGAACTGAATACTGTATGTATCTAAAAATGTGTCTTCTATACTTAGCATGTTAGTTTCCATATAGATCTATAAATAATAGACTTGTCTATGGCATTTCATGCCAGCTCACATCCAGTGTCTCTCCTGGTCATTCTCTTGCTCCTACTCTTTCCCCATTCCACTCCATGGTCTCCCTAAGTCCTAGCCCTGGGTCTGCTCTCCAGCTCTGCCCACTTAAGGGATGTGAAAGCCCATCCAGCCTTGTCTGTTATGGAATATAACTTGAAAGTTGCCAAGATGTCTTGTTCACCCTACACCTGTGTGGTTTGCCCAGATGATGTTTCAGGTTATGGACAACTTATTAGGTTTTAGCTTCCTGGATGTTTTGTCTCTGACTAGAGAGGTGTGTTCCCACATCCTAGCACAGTGTCCCCACTACCCTGCTATCCTCGTCAATAGAATTCATAGTAAAAATAATCTCTATTTTTCAGGCACAGAGAGCTCAAGTTCAGTTGATCCCAGCAAATGCCTGACACCTTAGGGCTCCAGAGGCATACACATTAGAGTGCTGAGAGTCCTAAGTTTAAAACTGGTTCCCCTTGCTGACTATAGGTTTTTTTTTTTTACCATCTACCCATGCTAGGCAGCAAGGGACAATGATGAAGCTACATTGTAGGTAAGTGTGGAGGAAATAAATTGGTGTATACCAGTGCTGGCAGTTGGTGTTGGGCATGGTTTGGTTTTCAGAGTTTAGATGATCCCAGCCTGGCCCTAGAGCAAAAAAAGGGATAACAATGCTGACCTGCAGGAGGAAGTGGAAGAGATACAAATATAACAGCTTCTTTTCCTGGTGGAGAATCAGGATATCCTCTGGGAGGGGCTCTGCCTCCTGGTTGCCTCCATGGAACCCATCTCCATTTCCCATGTTCTCTGTTTCCTGCATGGGCTTCACCTTGACTTTGATGTGCTTATGCCGGATCTGAGCCATGAAGAATTTCATGAGGAAGAAGAAGGTGATGAAGATGAAGTAGAAATAGCACCACATTTCTGAAATAGGAATGCTAAACAGTTGTTCTAAACACTCCCTAAGACAAGGGTAGGTGATATCTCCGTGGCATTTGACATCTTCATAGATGTGGTGCCACACCCGCCAGACCACATACATCACCATGCTGTATTCTGAGATTAGTCCTAACCACAGCGTCTGCCCAGCTTAGTAGCCAGATTTGTTACTCACTACTGAGTACAGCACAGGCATGCCTCCAGTCATCAATGCAGGCTTCACAGCTTGTGACTCTAGGACACTGATGGAACTAGAGAGCAGAGCTCTTGACAGCACCCTAGGAAGGAATGCAAAGCCAAGAGGAGTTGGGGTTAGTAAGTAAGAGCAGTTGCTAAGTCCCTGTGACCACATCCCTGAAGCCCAGTGCCTGAGTTTCAGGTCACTCAGCATCTCTCTGATTCCTGCCAACTCAAACCCCTTCCACCATCAGTCACTGCCTTCCATGTTGTAGTTCCCATCTCTCCAGTCAGCTTAGGGCCTCTGCTGTGTAAAAATTATAAATGTAGTTCTCATTTTCTTGCTAGAGCACTTGAGGCTAGGAACCCATCTTTCTCCATATTTACAAATTCTGATTTTCCAGTATGGTGCATTGACATAGTGTAGACCTAATTACATTAAAAAATTCTCATTGTGTCTGTCTATAGGTTTATTGTGGAAATCTTTATACATTCTCCCTTTGTCAGAAAATTGCACAAGACTAAGAAAAAATAACACACCCTTGTCTTTCTTTCTGCCAAGCACACAGGGCATATGACTTATACTCACTCTGTTCTGTGTGTAGCTCTTTAGACACAGCTGCCACCATAAGTAGTATTAGTGGTGGCCGTTCATGAACCATAGGGGCAGTGTGGGCTTTGGAGCTTTGGGCTAGTGGGCTAGGCCATCATCTGTGCATTCTTATTTTGGAAGATAATTTGACTTTCTCTCTCTCTCTCTCTCTCTCCCCCCCCCCTCTCTGAAAACTAATCCTTCTATCATCTTCGGTTGCCATTTGTTGATCCCTTTCCAAAGTCCCCAGTGGACGCAGCACCTCACAGTTTGTAATGGTTCTTTGCTTTGTGGATTTCTTGATTTTTTTTTCCCCCTTAAAATGGAAGTTTTGTAAGACCCCCAACCCTTGGTCAGTGGTACTTACTTTGAGATGCCCCTGAGTGAGGCACTGAAACAGATTGATGGAAAAGCAAGAGGTGTATATTCCAGTGCGTCGGGGGTCGACCTTCAGTTAGTCCCTCAAGGCGAGTGACTAGAAGGTGACCCTCCCCCCCCATAGGTATTACAAGCAGTTTTTATACTTTTCAGGGGCACAGGTTACATCAGCAAGGTTATAATTCAAACTTATTGGCTAAGCATATTGACCTTTAAATCTATTGGGTACAAGCATGAGCGATCATGACATGCATTTGAATTCTACCGGGAATTTCCAGAGGGTCAGGTGACTAAAGGTATATTTCTGTGGCTTTTCTGAGAATTTTTACTCAAGAATGTTCCCATGGATGGAGAATGGAACTTGGCCTAGTCTTGACCGGAAGCAGATGGGTGTAAAGCTGTTGAAAGCCCCTAGGGTCCTTCAGTTTCAGTATAATATTAATTAAATTATAATTCAATGTGCAGATGTTTAGCCCTGAATTGAATGCACTCAAGAGGTGTGTATGCAAAATTTTAAATATATGCTTATTAAGTTATGTATGTATGTATGTATGTATGTATGTATGCGTGCATTTATGTGTACATGCAAGTGTTCATGGAAGCTCATCGGCTTTAGATCCCTTGGAAATGGAGTTATAGGAGGTTGTCAGCTACCTGATTTGGCACTGGGAGCCAAACCCAGGATCTCTGCATGAGCACCAAATACTTTTAACTACTGAGTTACCTTTTCTGAGTTGTACTTTGATGCTCAGGTGAAATAATGATTCATGATAAGTTTAGCAGGTAAAAATAGGATTGTATTGGTTCTTTTATGTTTTGTTTTTGTTTTTGTTTTTTTTTTTTTGTTTTGTTTTTTGTTTTTTGAGACAGGGTTTCTCTGTATAGCCCTGGCTGTCCTGGAACTCAGTCTGTAGACCAGGCTGGTCTCAAACTCAGAAATCTACCTGCCTCTGCCTTCCAAGTCCTAGGATTAAAGGTGTGTGCCACCACTGCCCAGCTTATTGGTGCATTGTTAAGGAATATGCTCTACTTTTTATCATGTCTTTTGGAAAGGCTGGCATCTTTGGATGTTAATGTTATTTATTACTGATCCTAAATAATTCTGGCCTTTCGTATTATAAGCAACAGTAGTAAAGGATCATTAGAAACTGTTATGTATCTGTAGATTGACCAATATTTGACTTTAAACCATGTATTTGATACTGTTTGATATATGGTAAAGGTCTATGGATTCTTAGGGATTTCTAAAACATATCTTAGTGTTAAGTACGCCTAAATGAGGTGGACATTTTTGTACTTAGCACATGTGGAAGTCATAGGTCATCTTTCCTTTTGTTTACTAATAATTTTAGTTTTTGGACACCAGGAAAGTCTTTTACCAAAGCCGAGGCTCCCAATTTGGGCAAGGGTGGCTGTTGAGTGGCTTGCCTGTTTCTTTTCCCAAACATTGGGGTTACAGATGTGTGTCAGCGTTCTTATCTTTAAAAGGGTGCTAGTGACTCGGACTCAGGCCCTCCTGCTTGTGCAGCAAGCTCTTTACCCACCGAGTCGTTGCCCAAGCACCCCACCTTCTTTATTTGAGTCTGGATCTCTTTGAATCCCCCTCAACTCCCAGGATTTGAGCTCTTTATCTCCCTGCCTCAAAACTATAGGTACGCACCATTAGCTTCTTTCTCTGTTTTCACTTCTTTCTTTCTTTCTTTCTTTCTTTCTTTCTTTCTTTCTTTCTTTTTCTTCCTTCCTTCCTTCCTTCCTTCCTTCCTTCCTTCCTTCTTTCTTTCTTTCTTTCTTTGGAATGGATGTAAGTATTATCCTTGTTTTTAAAGTCTTATATGACCTTAAACTTTGGCTCTAAGTGTATATTGAATTAGACTTGTATAGTAAAGCATTTTTTAAAAAAATTTAAGAACAAATAAATTGTTGATTGCACGTGAAATTTTATTGATTGATTGATTGATTGATTGATAAGGTATGAAGGTAAAGATTTAATCCACCATGGCAGGGAACAAGGGTAGTATGAGAGGTTGGTCCTGTCACATTGACATTTAGGAAGCTGATAGAAATAAATATTGATGCTTTGCTTTCTTTTCCATCTAAAAACCAACCTTCTTTCCTTCCTTCCTTCCTTCCTTCCTTCCTTCCTTCCTTCCTTCCTCTTGTCTTTCTTTCTTTTTTTTTTTTTTTTTTTTTCAGTCTGCAACTCTAACCTATGGGTAGATCTTCAGCTAAACCTCTCCTCACAAACATGGCTGTAAATCCAATCACATTGACAATAAAGATTAACTATCTTATGTTTACTTCCTTGTCAGTTTAAATATATATTTAAAATCAGAACATTCCATCCCTGTTCTTCAAAGGCTCATGAATATCTCACAATGCAAGAAACCTTTAGTTATCTATACCAATGATCAAAATTTCAATAGTTCTTGTATTGCTCAAAAGTGGTATGTCCATGGGGCAAGGTAGCTCAGTGGCTAAAGGCACTTGCTGCCAAGCATGGCAAGCAGAGTGTGAGCCCCAGGATCCAATGTGAGAGGGCGAGACTTCTGCCAGGTGCCTTCCTGCCTCTGTACATGTGTTGCGGCACACACATGTACACACATAGACATACACAAATATTTATTAATGAATCTAAATAAACTCCTAACTATAAGACCCCTTGAACATAATATAGGAAGATGGACTAAAGTGACATTGAAGCCCATTTGCACAAACACCAAATGTTACAGTTCTATTTGTTGTTGGCTTGTGATGGAATCATTTAGACTCCCACAGCCTTGGGAAGCCCCACCTTTTAGAGCTCCCTCTCTTGTGCTCCCCCTCATGGCCTCCTCAGGCTAACTGCACTCTTAGCCTATAGCTTTCCTCAGTCTAAACCTTACAATCCTGGCATCTTAGACATCCTGGAGTCTCCATTCTAACTTTCTTCCCACCTGTATAGCTTCCTCCTTTGACCTTTTAAGGTCCTTTTGCAAACAGTTTAACCTGCTGTCTACTGTCCATCCTCAGTGTTTGTCTGGCATCTTAGTGCAAGCCTCTAGGACACCACCACACTTTAATTTTATATGCCTGGAAGCTACACGGACAGTGATGCCAAGTTCTGCTGCACGGACAATGTGTAGTTCATCCATGGCTCTAATACTTCTGTGTTTTGGCAGCTGAGCCTGAGAAACCATTTCCCTAGGTAGCTGTTACTAGGTCCCTTTATTTTCACTCTCAGTTCAGTCTCCTCTTTCAAATGAATGCAGTTTTGCAAGCTCTGGAGCCTTAGATAGTGAGGTCTTGTCCTCAGGGAACCTTTCCTATTGTTTAGGTATGAATGTAAGGTTTTTTCATTAGATGCATCAATCACTTTAATAATTGCAACTACTTCCTTCACTCTCATCTTGTCTGTAATTTTGAACTCACTTATGTTTCTTTCCTTGCCTAAGTGTGCATATTTAAGAAATATATTTCCATATATTTCTGCCCTGTTTTACTGTAAATCTGAGGAAGAGAAATCAGTCTTTATGTTATATGATCTTGAAATTTCTTCTGCAAAATAGCTTAGTCCATTACTTTTGAATTCACCCTCACTTAAGTTTATGTGACATGGTGAAACACAGGAAAAAATTTGCCAGAATATGAGTGGGTTAAAGCCCATGCTTTGATAGTCTTAATTTCCCCCTGAAACCATTTCTACCAGGCTTTTCCTGTATGCGTTTCTATTGGCATCTGGATCTTCCAAACTCTTACCAGAATGCCCCATTAATCTTGGCTTCCATTCTGGGACCTCGCTAGCATCCTGCTTCAAACTCTTCCACATTACTTTTACAAATCAGTTCCAAATGCTAAAGAACCACATGGTTAAGTTTATTACATCAACAGTCCCACTCCTTGGTAGCAATTTACTGTATTAGTTACTTAGTTGTGGTAACCAGATTTCTTACAAGAAGCAATTTAAAGGAAGAAGGATTTATTTTGGCTCATGGTTTGAGAGTGTAGTTCATCATGGTGGGAAGGCATTGTGGTGGAAATGGGAGGCAGTTGGTTCCAATGTGTCTACAGTTAGGGGGCAGAGAGAGAGATGAATGCTCTGCTTTTGATTCTTAAAGTAAAATTTAGGTCATGAAAACAATAATGATGACATTGGGTATGATAAATGTTAACTGCTGAGGAAGTAGTACTGATTTCCCCTACATTGACTACTTTTCAGAAAAAGAAACCTGCCTATTATAAAAGGCAGTAATGACTCATAGAACATAGGACCATTAAACATGGCTACTTTGCAGGTCTTAATGCTGGACAATGTTAGAAATGAAAAGTTTTAAATAGAGCCATTCTTGTTCGTTATTGTTGTTAGATTTTTTGTTGTTGTTTTTGGTTTGTTTTTTTGTTTGTTTGTTTTTGTTTTTTCGAGACAGGGTTTCTCTGTGTAGTTCGGGCTGTCCTGGAACACACTTTGTAAACCAGGCTGGCCTCAAACTCAGAAATCTGCCTGCCTTTGCCTCCCAAGTGCTGGGATTAAAGGCGCGAGCCACCACCGCCCGGCTAGATGATTTTTTTTTTTTTTCCGTTTTTTCGAGACAGGGTTTCTCTGTATAGCCCTGGCTGTCCTGGAACTCACTCTGTAGACCAGGCTGGCCTTGAACTCAGAAATCCGCCTGCCTCTGGCTCCCAGAGTGCTGGGATTACAGGCGTGCACCACCACTCCCTGGCCTTAGATTTTTTTTTTTTTTAACTCAAGGAATTTAGCAGATTTGGATTGATTAATAAGAGTTATGATTAAGGAAAAATTTGACTTTGAGAAAAAATTTTCAAATTCTTTTAATGAAATTAGTTTTATAATCTAAGAAGAACAGAAGCTGTCAGTGTTGTGTTTTTTTCCCGTTTGGATGACCCAAGTCCTCTTCATGAAATAGGGTGGTGAGGGAGTAACCAGTCTTAAGGAGAAGTATAAAAAAACTCAACTGACTGAATGCTGATGTCTAATGCGAAACCTCTAATGCCAGTGCCAGCAAGACAGCTCACCTAGTAAAGGTACTTGCCACCAATCCTGATAACCTGAGTTTGGTCCTCGGAAACCCATGTGGAAACCCATGTGGTGGAATGAGAGAATAGACTTCTACAAGTTGTCCTGTGACTTCATATACATGCTGTAGCACGAATACATATACTTACACACATGCATACAAAATAACTACATGAATTTAAAAAAGCCAAGCCACAGCTAATGCCAAGCTTAGCTATTTAAATGAGAGAATTGACAACATCCATCCCCATTTAAGAAATTTGCTCCCCTTTCTCCAAGAAATGGAGACATTGGACAAACGTTGGACAAACATTTAAAAAGAATTTTCACCAAAGTATTAAAATCTAATAGGAAATGTATCTGTCGTGATCTCAAATTCTAATTTTTAGCACTTGTGAAGAATCTGCATGACCCTGCCCCTTTCTCTGTGTTTTATGCCTTACCCCATTCATGAATGTTAGTATTTTTAAGTATTATCCTTATTAATTCTTTCTAACTTTCTCTTTCACGTTTTCTCCCTGGATTTGCTGTTTTCTTCAGTCTCACCTCAAGGTCAGTATGCTTGCTATAAAACAAAGAGAATGTAACAGGCTCACTTACTAACCTTATTTTCCATTGTAATAAGGACTAAAAATGATAGAATGTATTTCAGGAAAGTGATGCCCAGATCTAGTTCTGAATACACAAAATGTCAAGAAAGTAAGCTTTGCATAGCAGCAAACGCACACTTTTGTTCTTTGGAAGATAATGAGAATGTTCAGAATGCAAGACTGATCGGATTGTTACTGAAAGGACTGAAAATGTAAAGAACCACCAGGGCATAGCATGGGAGAACTTGTTTTCATCTTGATAGCACTTTATTAGTAATGGCTTGGTTAAGAACTTAAGCAGGGTGAAAGGAACAATAATAATGTATATTGAGATATAAAACTATGATAGAGTTAAAATTATAAGCTTGTTTATGTCATATACATTGCCTAGCAGTTTTCTTTTCTTTTTTTTTTTCCTTTTTTTTTTTTTTTTTTTTTTTTTGGTTTTTCGAGACAGGTTTTCTCTGTGTAGCCCTGGCTGTCCTGGAACTCACTCTGTAGACCAGGCTGGCCTGGAACTCAGAGATCCGCCTGCCTCTGCCTCCCAAGTGCTGGGATTAAAGGCATGCGCCACCACGCCAGGCGCCTAGCAGTTTTCTTATCATAGTAATTAAGTGATATATTTTTCCTGTTTATGAAAGCACCCATCTATTGATACTTAGTAGCTAGCAGTAGGCAGGGAGGTTGTTATTCTCATGGGGAAGTAGGCACAAAGAAAATGATTGCTCCAGGTTCAGGCAGCCAAATGACAGTATTTAGCTGCGATGTTTTGTTTTAGGTTTGCTTTTTCCCAGACAGGGCATTTAAATAGGTAACCTATATTGGCTTTACATTTCTGATCTTCCTGCCTCATATGAGACAGGTACATTTCTTGTTAGAGTTTAATACTTTGATGAGTTCATATGTTATATCAACTCCAGATTGAAAAGTAATCTGGAGGAAAAGATTAATTGGGTTTTCCTAGGCGGTCTTGTTTTCTTGACATTTTCTCACAAGTGCTAAGAATTCTTCCAACAAGACTCCATTCTTGGACTGTGTTCTAAAATGAGCCCAGTTTCATTTCACTTTAATATTTGTTTGTTGTCAGCTTTCCTCACTGCTGTCTGCTTCTGTCCTGTTAGTAGTTGGAGATCATAACCTGCCCATCTCTTCACATAAAACATTCATAAAATAGAAGCACAAAAACAGTATGGAAAAGCAAGCTGATAGAAAACTCCCAAAGCCTGCAGTTCCTAGGTAGCTGAAACCAAAGATAATGAAATAGTGGGAATTCCACAGAATTCAAAATACCACATCTAGAAATTTAAAGAGGATTCAAAAAAAATTGAATGAGGTAAGGAAATATATTTGGGATCTACAAGAAAACCAATGGTATAGATGAGAAATTGAAAAACAGCAAGAAAATTGAGATTATCAAAAACGAGAATGGAAAAAAAACTAAATACAGTGGAAATCTTTATCAGCATACAATGTCATGTTGAGAAAAATATTAGCATTAGGACACAAGATTGAAGAAAGTTCATTTAGACAAGTTCATAGCAGCCAAGAACTCTGAGCCAACCAAATGAATCCACTTGGTAGTAAAGGAAACTGAGAAAAAAATTGAGGCATAGAATAAACATTCAGTTAAATCAGAAAGTTTTTACATTGAGGGGGAAAATACAGACATAGGAGAGATATTTAGAACCTCAGGTAGACACGACCAGAAGAAAACCACACTATGAGATGCCCTAGTTAAAATGTGAAAACTTAGAGCAAGGAAAGTTATTGAAAGCTTCCAGAGAAAAACACAATTCATATACAAAAACAGAGTTGCTGAAATAATTTCAGATTTCCAACAGAAACCCTCAAAGCTAGGCAGGCATAGAATTCTGTCCTTTAAATCCTGAGAATACCAAACAAGCGAAAGATCTGTACAACAGGAACTTCAAGTCCTTGAAGAAAGAAATCGAAGAAGACCTCAGAAGATGGAAAAATATTTCTTGCTCCTGGATTGGCAGGATCAATATAGTAAAAATGGCCATCTTGCCAAAAGCAATATACAGATTCAATGCAATCCCCATCAAAATCCCAACTCAATTCTTCATAGATCTAGAAAGAGCAATTCTCAAATTCATCTGGAGCAACAAAAAACCCAGGATAGCTAAAACTATTCTCAACAATAAAAGGACTTCTGGGGGAATCAATATCCCTGACCTCAAGCAGTACTACAGAGCAATTGTGTTAAAAACTGCATGGTATTGGTATAGCAACAGGCAAGCAGATCAATGGAACAGGATTGAAGACCCAGAAATTAACCCACAGACTTATGGTCACCTGATCTTTGATAAAGGAGCCACAACCATCCAGTGGAATAAAGATAGCCTTTTCAACAAATGGTGCTGGTTCAACTGGAGGTCAACATGCAGAAGAATGCGAATTGACCCACTCTTATCTCTTTGCACTAAGATCAACTCCAAGTGGATCAAGGACCTCCACATAAAACCAGACACACGGAAACTATTAGAAAAGAAACTTGGGAAGACCCTGGAGGACTTGGGCACAGGGGAAAAGTTCCTGAACAGAACACCAATAGCGTACGCACTAAGATCAAGGATCGACAAATGGGACCTCATAAAATTACAAAGTTTCTGCAAAGCAAAGGACACTGTCAGAAGGACAAAACGGCAACCAACAAAGTGGGAAAAGATCTTCACCAACCCCACATCCGACAGAGGGCTAATATCCAATATATACAAAGGACTCAAGAAGTTAGATCCCAAAGAACCAAATAACCCTATCAAAAAATGGGGCACAGAGCTAAACAAAGAATTTTCACCAGAAGAAATTCGGATGGCCGAGAAACACCTTAAAAGATGTTCAACATCATTAGTCATCAGGGAAATGCAAATCAAAACAACCCTGAGATTCCACCTCACACCAGTCAGAATGGCTAAGATTAAAAACTCAAGAGACAACAAGTGCTGGCGAGGATGTGGAGAAAGAGGAACACTCCTCCATTGTTGGTGGGATTGCAAAATGGTAAAACCGCTCTGGAAATCAGTTTGGAGGTTCCTCAGAAAATTGGGCATGTCACTCCCAGAGGACCCTGGCATACCACTCCTGGGCATATACCCAGAGGATTCCCCTGCATGCAATAAAGACACATGCTCCACTATGTTTATAGCAGCCTTGTTTATAATAGCCAGAAATTGGAAGGAGCCCAAATATCCCTCAAAGGAGGAATGGATACAGAAAATGTGGTATATTTATACAATGGAATACTACTCAGCAATTAAAAATAATGAATTCATGCAATTTGTAGGTAAATGGTTAGACCTGGAAAATATCATCCTGAGTGAGCTAACCCAATCACAAAAGAATGCACATGAAATGCAATCACTGATAAGTGGATATTAATGAGCCCAGAAGCACTAAATACTCAAGACACGAATAGCAAGTCAAATGATTCCCAAGAAGAAGAAAGGAGAGGACCCTGGGCATGTAAAGATTGCATCCAGTTTAGTAAAGAAACTGAGGGGGGAGGGGGAATGATTGGGGAATAGTTGGGGGGGAGAGGAACTATGGGAACTATGGTGGGTGGGAACTGGGAAAGGGGAAAGCCCTTGGAATGTAAACATAGAATATAGAAAATAAAAATTAAAAAAAAAAAACGATTTTATTTACCATCTCAAAAAAAAAATCCTGAGAATAATTGTCATTATTTTTTATATTTATTATTGTTAGTATATTTGCTAAATACATATCTTTTAATTGATGGAGAGAGAAAGACTTTTCAAGAGGAGCGGAAATGAAAGCTTTAATGATCCCCAAACCATCACTACGAGAAGTACGTAAGAATTCTCTACACAGGAGGAAGAAAGGAGAGAGAGCCAGTCACAGCTCTGGAATATAGCAGTAAATAAATCTGATGAGAGTACTAGAGTAGCAAACAAGAACTAGAAAAGAATCAGATACAACCATCTACGTAAATCAGTAATCACCTAAGGTAAACCAA
The DNA here is from genome assembly GCA_964023405.1 of Apodemus agrarius. NCBI lineage: Eukaryota > Metazoa > Chordata > Mammalia > Rodentia > Muridae > Apodemus > Apodemus agrarius. Next base: position 149,645,309 of record OZ030006.1, on the reverse strand, counting down.
GAAAAAGTAAACCCTTTTCCTTGTGCTCTGCAGGTGAGTTTTATATCAGCGTGGCATAAGTTAGTCATTTGGGAAGAGGGAATCTCACTTAAGAAATGCCACCACCAGATTGGCCTTGGGACATTTTCTTGGTTGATGAGTGATGCAGGAAGGTCAAGCTTATTGTAGCACGGTGCATCTCTTAGGCTGATGGTCTTGGATGCTGTAAGAAAGCAGTCAGAGTTCTTTGTATATATTGGATATTAACCCTCTGTCGGATGTGGGGTTGGTGAAGATCTTTTCCCACTTTGTTGGTTGTCGTTTTGTCCTTCTGACAGTGTCCTTTGCCTTGCAGAAACTTTGTAATTTTATGAGGTCCCATTTGTCAATTCTTGATCTTAGTGCATAAGCTATTGGTGTTCTGTTCAGGAACTTTCCCCCTGTGCCTATGTCCTCCAGGGTCTTCCCAAGTTTCTTTCCTAATAGTTTCAGTGTGTCTGGTTTTATGTGGAGGTCCTTGATCCACTTGGAGTTGATCTTAGTGCAAGGAGATAAGAGTGGGTCAATTCGCATTCTTCTGCATGTTGACCTCCAGTTGAACCAGCACCATTTGTTGAAAAGACTATCTTTTTTCCACTGGATGGTTGTGGCTCCTTTATCAAAGATCAAGTGACCCAAATAACCCTATCAAAAAATGGGGCACAGAGCTAAACAAAGAATTTTCACCAGAAGAAATTCGGATGGCTGAGAAACACCTTAAGAGATGTTCAACATCGTTAGTCATCAGAGAAATGCAAATCAAAACAACCCTGAGATTCCACCTCACACCAGTCAGAATGTCTAAGATTAAAAACTCAAGAGACGACAAATGCTGGCGAGGATGTGGAGAAAGAGGAACACTCCTCCACTGTTGGTGGTATTGCAAAATGGTAAAACCGCTCTGGAAATCAGTGTGGCAGTTCCTCAGAAAATTGGGCATGTTCCTTCCAGAGGACCCTGGCATACCACTCCTGGGCATATATCCAGAGGATTCACCTACATACAATAAAGACACATGCCCCACTATGTTTATAGCAGCCTTGTTTATAATAGCCAGAAATTGGAAGGAGCCCAAATATCCCTCAAAGGAGGAATGGATACAGAAAATGTGGTATATTTATACAATGGAATACTACTCAGCAATTAAAAATAATGAATTCATGCAATTTGTAGGTAAATGGTTAGACCTGGAAAATATCATCCTGAGTAAGCTAACCCAATCACAAAAGAATACACATGAAATGCAATCACTGATAAGTGGATATTAATGAGCCCAGAAGCCCTAAATACTCAAGGCACAATTAGCAAGTCAAATGATTCCCAAGAAGAAAGGAGAGGACCCTGGGCCTGGAAAGATTGGATCCAGTTTTGTAGAGAAACTGTGGGGGGAGGGGGAATGATTGGGGAATAGTTGGGGGGAAGAGGAACTATGGGACATAGGGAGGGGGGGAACTGGGAAAGGGGAAAGCCTTTGGAATGTAAACATAGAATATAGAAAAAAAAAAAAAAAAAGAAAGCAGTCAGAGCAAGCCATGAAAAGCAGGCAGCAAGCAACACCTCTCCATGATTTCTATTCTCTCTGCTTCAGTTTCTGCCTCCAGGTGCTGCCTTACTTGCATTTCTGCCCTGACTTTCCTTAGTGATAGACTGTTACCTAGATAAATACGATGAAGTGAACTATTTCCCCCCCAAGTTGTTTTTGGTCACACAGCTTATCATGAAACAGAAACTAAAATACCAACCAAGAAAATAATCATCAAAATTACAGAAGCCAGCAAGTATCCTTTTAGAAGTACCCTCAATGTTAATGCTCCCAGTTCCACAAGAAAAGACTGTAAACCAATCGAGTGAATCAAAATTCAAGAGCCAGGTACTAGAGAGATGATTCAGCAGCTAAGAGTATATGCTCTTCTTGGAAAGGACTCAGGGTCCATTCCTAGCACTGGTGTGGTGGTTTACAATTTTAGATAATTCCAGTTGCAAGGGATTTGATAATGTTATCTGGGCTCTGCATGCATTTAACACATATGTGCTATACATACATAAATGAATGTAAAAGCGCACGCACACACATACACACATAATATGAAATAAAAATTTAACTCCCTCTCCTTAATATAAAGAAATTAAAATTAAGCCCTTCATTGTTTACAACAGGTGTTCCTTATTTGCAAAATTATACACAGAATATAAGTTAAAGAATGCAGAGTTATAAGTATGCAAAGCAATTAGCTGGAAATGGGCAAAAATTGCCATTCTTATATCTGACAAAGTAGACTTCAAGCCCAAGTTAGAAGAGATAAAAATAAGTTACTACTTATTTATAAGGAGACAGTTCAAAGATGATGGTATAATGATTACAGATACTTAGTACAGAGTGTCGATGTGCTTAGTTTCATAAAACAAATACTGTTGGACATACAGGGATAGTTGGTTCCAGGCAAGGACAGAGGGAGGGACAAGGAAAAACTGCATGGTATTGGTACAGTGACAGGGAAGTGGATCAATGGAATAGGATTGAAGACCCAGAATTGAGCCCACACATATATGGCCAATTGATATTCGACAAAGGAGCTGAAAACATCCAGTGGAAAAAAGATAGCCTTTTCCTTTCAACAAATGGTGCTGGCTCAACTGGAGGTCAACATGCAGAAGAATGAGAATTGATCCACTCTTATCTCTTTGCACTAAGCTCAACTCCAAGTGGATCAAGGACCTCCACATAAAACCAGACACACTAAAACTAATAGAAAAGAAACTGGGGAAGACCTTTGATCTTCACCAACCCTACATCCGACAGAGGGCTAATATCCAATGTATACAAAGATATCCAGAAGTTAGACCCCAGAAAATCAAATAACCCTATCCAAAAATGGGGTACAGAGCTAAACAAAGACTTTTCACCTGAAGAAATTCGGATGGCTGAGAAACACCTTAAAAAATGTTCAACATCTTTAGTCATTAGAGAAATGCAAATCAAAACAACCCTGAGATTTCACCTCACACCTGTCAGAATGGCTAGGATAAAAAACTCTGAAGACATCAGGTGTTGGCGAGGATGTGGAGAAAGAGGAACACTCCTCACTTCTGGTGGGACTCCAAGCTGGTACAACCACTCTGGAAATCAGTCTGGCGTTTCCTCAGAAAACTGGACATGATACTTCGGAGGATCCAGCCATACCGCTCCTGGGAATATACCCAGAAGACTCCCCAGCATGCAATAAGGATACATGCTCCACTATGTTCATAGCAGCCTTATTTATAATAGCCAGAAGCTGGAAAGAACCCAGATGTCCCTCAACGGAGGAATGGATACAAAAAAATGTGGTATATATACACAATGGAATACTATTCAGCCATTAGAAACAATGAATTCATGAAATTCTTAGAGAAATGGATGGAGCTGGAGAACATCATTCTAAGTGAGGTAACCCAGTCTCAAAAGAATACCCATAGTATGCAGTCACTGATAAGTGGATATTAGCCTAGAATCGTGGGACACCAAAGTCACAATTCACATACCAAATGATGTCTGACAAGAAGAAAGGAATGTACACTAATGCTGGAAAGGATCAAAGCATCAGTGTAGGGGAATACCAGAACATGGAAGTGGGAAGGGGTGGATGAGGGAGCATGGGGAAGGAAAAGGGCATGTGGGACCTTAGGAGGGTGGGGAAAGAAAAAAAGGGAAATGAAATGTAAATATAGAATATATCCAATAAAAAAAAAAAAAGAAATGCCAGGGGGGAGAGGGAGAATTATAAAAATAAGTTTACAATTAACAAATATGCGGAAGATAATAATGATAGATTCTCATGAAACTTGAAGACTTGTTAGGGAATACTTTGAAAGCCTATATTACAGTAAAATGAAGAGTCTAGAGATAGTTAAGGTTCTGTATATAGAATACCTATCAGAGGTAATCCAGTAGAATATATACATAACTGGGACATCTATAGTGTGTGCTGATGCTGGAGTCATGATGGAGTGTCTCAAGTAAGAAGCTACCAGATAATGATTAGCTGCCATTATGATCATCTGCTAGGACCTTCTCAGCTGTGACTGTTGTCTCCTATTTATGTGACCCATACCTGGGAGAAGACATGGTAGTCAGTAGGACTGATGGATGACATACTCATTGGTAGAAATGATACAGTAATTATTGGCTGGATACTGTCAGGAACCACTACCTGTTGGAAGAAAGCTTGCAAAAGAAGCAGACAAGAAGTATCTCAATGATTATATTAATTCACCCAAAAGCTTAACACAAAGAATGGAGGCTAAGAAGGGCAAAACTTTTTATGACAGGTGATTCAGAAGACATCAAACTATTTGTGCTAGCTTTAATATCTACCATTTATTTTTGTTGGTTAAAACATGAATCCAGATGGCATGTTTGCTCTTCTGGATGTGATGTGACTCTATATAGGATTTTCTTATTTTTATTTTTATTTGTTTTTAATTGAGACAAGGCTTCATTCTGTAGTCTGATCTGGAGCTCACTAAGTAGACTAGGCTGGCCTTGAACTTACAGAGATCTACCTGCCTCTCTTTTTTTTGTGCTGTGATTAAAGGAGTTCACCACTATGTCTAGTCAGATATGATTTTCTGTAAGGATCATTTAGAAATGGAAAAATGTTAAAAACTGTAAAATTTCTTTGGAGTTTTTTGATCACCAGTCACCATAACTGGCTGCTGCTTGTCATTTATAGAACACTAGGACTGATATCTTGATCTCTTCATTTTGATCATGATTTATTTGGAATGGAGACATTCTTTCTTAAAGGACAAAATAATGTCATGCATCTCCACTATAAACTTAGTAAAAAAGATGAACACGAATGCTTTTCAGTCCATTCTATGAATCAGAAAAACAAGGACCATTACCAGCTTTATTTTATGAAGTTATTTCTTACACTGAAACCAAATCTAGATAAGGACAGAACAGTAAAAGAAGGACTGTAGTGTCTGGAGCAATGGATTGGTGTGTAAAAGAGCGTGTGGCGCAAGCATTCTGATCTGAGATTGATCTTCAGAACCCACAGTGGGAAAGGAAGACCAGCTTTCAGAAGCTTGCCTTCTGAGTTTTACCTGTTCACCATAGTAAGTGGATGTACATGAACAGACACACACGGATAAAGAAGCTTTTTTTTTTTTTTTTTTTTTTTTTTTGGTTTTTTGAGACAGGGTTTCTCTGTGTAGCTCTGGCTGTCCTGGAACTCACTCTGTAGACCAGGCTGGCCTCGAACTCAGAAATCCGCCTGCCTCTGCCTCCCAAGTGCTGGGATTAAAGGTGTGCGCCACCACCGCCCGGCTAAGAATGGTTTTAAGAAAATAAAATTATATAGCAATTTCCTTTCTTGAATATGAACACAAAAATTCTTAATAAAAATCTTAAAACCATATTCAGCAGTATATTAAAAGTTTATTTCCTTGGGACAAATTGGCATGCTTTCAGGAATGGCTGGGTGATTGACATGTACATAGGCTTTATTACAGTGAGGCATTTCCTTCTATTCCTAGTTTCTCAGGGTGGGGATCCACTATCATGTAAGAATGCTGAACGATTGTTAAGATTTTTTTCTGCACCAACTGAAATGATCATGTAAGTCTACATGCTATATGTATTGATTTCCAGAGAAACTGTGGCTAGAATTATGTCAGTATATCCAATTTTGGCTTTAGACTCTACGAAGGCATTTTCTTCTGAAAAACATTTTACTTACTTACTTACTTACTTACTTACTTAGTGTGGTGTGTTTGTGCTTTAGCACTCTTGTCACAATGCATTGTGTGGAACTAAGAGGCCAACTTGTGAATGTTGGTTCTTTGCTTCCACCAAGTGTGTCCCAGGAGTTAAATTCTATTTGTCAGGCTTGGTGGCAAGCATCTGTATCTGCTAGGCCATCTTGCTGGTTCTCAAAAGCCATGTTCAACAGGTTAGCTAAGGGCATGTACATAGGTTACCCTAACACAGAGACAAATTATCATGTCACAAGTAGATATTTACTGGTATGGTAGTTAGGAGGCCAAGAGCAGTTAGGGCTAAATAAAAGGACCCATTTAAGTTGTGGTTATAAGAGGTAGGGGTTAGGGCAATAATAACAAACAGAAGGGCACAGCCCTCACGGATATGCAGACCACAGTTTGTGAAATTGGCATCCTATAAATTCTTTGGTTCCCAGGGACTGTGGAGAATAAATGTGTATTTCCTTCATCTCTTCGTTTTCCCCATTCTTAGGCTTCTGTTTGCTCCCATCATGTGATGGTGCAGAGTTATGCCTATCAGTGATTAGCTCACTGTTTATATCATCCTGGGAAATGATCAGTTGTGACTTTTAATAAAGGATATCATATTAATCACACTCACTTCTTTTCTGCTTGAAAAATGATAAAAGATATGCATTTCCCTGAATTTAACTCAGATTAATCCAAGTACAACTAAAATCTGAGTTTTTAAAAGAATTCTTACAAAACTATTGGAATTCTTTTTTTTTTCTGAGTACATTATAGATTTTGTAACATGTTTGGATTTTCTTATATGCTTAGATATAAGTAAAATTATTTACTGTTTAGTTTATAGGGGAAAAATAATGAAAATCTCTATTCCACAGTTCTGATGTTTTATAATATATATTTCTACATATACATTCAAGAAATGCCTTCTATTTTATTAACATATTTTGATATTTCTTTTTATGTCCCATATTAAGGAAATAAGTGGAAAGGGAGTCATTGAGGCAGGAAGCTCACTGTGCTCTCCTGGTTGTAGGTCCTTTGTGGATGCACTGTGCACATGCCCATGCTCACACCTGCCACACACAGGCCAAGGTCTTTAGCATGTAATAGTAAGGGACACAAACTGAAACAAAGAACACTGATAATGATACTAGGGAACCACATGTAGAATGTGGACCATATCCTGCCATTAAGATGTAGCTGTCTTATTGTTAAAAAGAAGTTAAAAATAATTTGTTTCGAAAATCAAGAAAAAGACTCATAAAGACAAAAACAGATACCCTGATCTTGTAAAATCTTCCTATATGTGCATGCACAGTCATGTTTGGGTAAGTGCTCTATGTTTCAAGACTTTTATTACATTTTTTTGAATTAATAAAGTCATGAATGTTATGTCCCGTATTTTGAAAATCAAGATGTAAATAGTTTTAAAAACACACATAAATGAGGCATAGGGTAGACTAGATTGTGAGCAATGGATTTCCTAAATCTTGTTCTGAAAATCAAAACTGTGACCTAGTTCTGTGTTGTGAGGAGTAAATTTATTTTTTTTTACTTTTAAGATATAATTACTTTTTTTACTTCAAGATATGATTTTAAAAAGTGATGAAAAATACTACAACTTTGATTGGATCAGATATTCAGGCTGTAATATATGCCTTTAACCAAAAGCTAATCTAGTGGTTTTAAGAGGGTTTCTTATTTTGGGTGTCATAAGGCCTTCAATAACCAGGTCTTGCTACAGACATCACTAGCTCCCAGCACCATCTGGAATAACTCTCAGATAAAAAGTGAAAGGAATTTATGTATATAGTATGTGAAAAGTCTAAGAAGAATTTAAAAAATAAGCTCTGTGACTCATAAAAACCAAATTATTCTTAATTTCTTTGACTTTTCTATTGTGAAGTCCCCAATCTTGTTATTAATTGATAGACTATTATATTTTAGAAATGCTAAAACAAAATTATAAAGTTGGAAAATCAAATGTAGATGTCGTCTTTATTTCCTTTGATGGTAATGTCTTCATTGTGTTGTCTGAAGCAGACAACTGTATTTCATATGATACAGTGAAGTGTTACTGTCTTTGCAGTGGTATGGATTCTATCACAGGACAAATTCTTATTTAGTTGTCAATGCCATTGATTCACCACTTCCTTTTGACTCCTTGCTCCTCAGCAGACCTTAACTACTCATGCTCAGAGCTCCACAAAGGGGAGGGAGGGAGGGATGGCCTTCGTAAGTGTTCTACCACGTGTAGATGGGCCTGCTTTTTATGTGAAACAGAGTCTCAAATGCTGTCCTTGCTGACCTTGAGCCCACTCTGCTGTCAGGCAGGCTCTGACTTGTGATACTTCCTGCTCAGCTGGGATGGCAGGCCTGCACAGTTCTTTCTTTAAGGATATATTGGTTTGTTGGTTTTGTTTAGGTTTGTTTTTAAGACAGGGTCTTACTCTATAGTAGAAACTGACCTGAGATTCACTATATAAGCCAGATTGGTCTCTAGCTTGTGATCTGTTCTTTTATCTCAGTCTCTAGGCTGTTCATGTGGCACTGTTTTTAGGTGTTTTGAGGATCTGCCAAAAAAATTTCCATGGTGGTTATTTCAGTGTACTAGGATTCTGTTTTGTCCACATCCTCACCAACACTTGCTATCTGTTGTCTTCTTTATGATAGCCGTTCTAAGAGGTGATATAAGAGGTGCTATCTTGTAGGTTTGATTTGCATTTTTTGTAATGTTGAGTATGTTTTCCTGTATAAAGTTACTCCTTTGTCTGTTGAACACTTTCCCCATATAAATATTGCTGTTTTGCATTTTATAAAATGTCAAGTCTTTTTCTCATTTACATACTCCCTCATCCCCAGCTCCACCTTCTTTAAGTTGGTTGCTTTTGTGTCTTGTTTGGACTGGTCTTGTAGTCACGTGATTCTTAGACTTCAGCCTCCATGTAGCTAGCACGTGTGTGGTGTGTGCCATCATCCAACAGCCGCCACCCATTCTCAGCTTTTTTCCTCATAGTGAAATGAGCTGGTTTTTTTTTTTTTTAATTTATATATTAACTCCTTACCAGGCTCATTTTCTGTTTTGCAAATATTTTCTGCCAGTCTGCCTGTAAGATTCTCTTTCCTCTATTGTTTGACATAGACCAGTTTTTTAGTTTGAGAGAATCTCTGCTTTGTAGAGTACTTATGATACAAAACTATGCACTGTTTATTGTTATGGTATTCTTTTCTTTATGTTTTCTTCTTCTAGTATTTGGCTTCACATTTAAATCTTTAATATGGCTTCTGTTAATTTTTATATATGATATGAAAATATGGACTCAAGCCCATTGTTCTTCATGTAGATCCAGTTTTTCAGCACTGTTCATTGAAGAAACTAGTCTTTCTTCATTGTGTGTTCCTAGCACTGTTATCAGAACTAATTGACCGTAAATGCAAGGACTTTGTATGCCGTCTATTATGATCCAGTGATGGCTAAACATAAGTGCAACTTAAAGCAATTAGTGAAATAGTCCATATGTTGGGAGAAAAATATTTAGACAACATTTAAGAGGTTTGCCATTTCAGAGAGAGAGAGGGAGAGGGAGAGGGAGAGGAGAGGAGAGGAGAGGAGAGGAGAGAAAAGAAGAGAAGAGAAAAAGACCCTAGAAAGACTTTATCCAGCACTTAATGGGAACAGATGCAGAAACCCACAGCTAAACATTAGGCAGAGCCTCTATCCCTGCTCTACACCCTCAGCCCAGTCAATTAAAGTTCTAAAATGCAGCCTCGTGGTTATCAGGTTGACCTCCATTTGTATAGTGTCTAGCCCTTCCTCATTCCACCACTGTCAGTCACACAACACATGTTTCTTCCATTGGTTAGGACACTTCTGTCCTATGTTGTTGTATGTTTGTTTAATTTATTCATCTCTCATATATTACATCCAGACCGCAGCTTGCCCTTTCTCCTCTCCTCTGAATCCCCACACTCCCACACCCTTTCCTGTGAAAGAGGAGGGGAAGGATTGTATGTTGGAGCCAGAGGCGACAAGGACACCAAAAGAAAACCCACAAAATCTACTACAAGGGCTCATAAGGGCTCACAGGGAAGCCCATGTGGGTCTGACCAAGGCCCTTTGCATGTGTTATAGTTAGGTAGCTTGATGAGTTTGTTAGACTCCTAACTGTGGGAACAGGGCCTTTCTGTAATTCTTCTTCCTGTTTTGGGGACTCTTTTCCTTCTACTAGGTTGCCTTGTCCACCCTTAATGTAAGGGGGTATGCCTAGTCTTATTGAGGCTTGATATACTGTATTTGGTCGATATCCCTGGGAGACCTGCCCCACTCTGAAGGGAAAGGGAGGAGTAAATCTTGAGGGAAAGGGTGTGGGAGTGTGGGGATTCAGAGGAGAGGAGAAAGGGCAAGCTGCGGTCTGGATGTAATATATGAGAGATGAATAAATTAAACAAACGTACAACAACGATAACAACAACAACATAGGACAGAAGTGTCCTAACCAATGGAAGAAACATGTGTTGTTGACTGACAGTGGTGGAATGAGGAAGGGCTAGACACTATACAAATGGAGGTCAACCTGATAACCACGAGGCTGCATTTTAGGACTTTAATTGACTGGGCTGAGGGTGTAGAGCAGGGATAGAGGCTTAGCTGAGCATGTGTACAGGGCGCTGGGTTTCATGTCAGCTTTCCAGACCACGATAAAAAAGTCCTACACTTGAGTCACTGTGTCTGTATGACACTAAGTGTTAGTTGATGTAGTGACATGTGACATGATCAGGCATTTCCTATGAGAGAAATTGTTAAAGATGTACTATGTGACCTGAACCTATCCTTTGGACAAGCTCTTTCATAGTTCTGTCACTTTGAACTGAGTAGCATTGTTTGCCATAGCAAGAAAGCTGCCTGTTACTTTGAGAATGGAGTAAAAGATTCCATCCATCATTTGATATTAGAGCGGAAATTGAGGAATTAAAATAATCCGTGCCATTTTCACTGATAACTGAGTCTTAGACAATGCATTGAAAGTAAGTACTTAGAAATCTTATAAAATTAGAAAATGTGCAAACTAATGAAGCCATCTATATATGTGTAACAGACATGTAAGAAAATGATTTACATTTTATTTGTTTGGAAACAGATCCTTAAGACTGGTCTGGAACTCATTATGCAGCTTAGGCTGGCCTTAAAATCCCAGCTGTCCTTTCTAACCCTTGAAAATACTGAGATTGTAAGCATGAATAGCATTCTTCACAACAGGAAGGCCATTTTAAACATAAAATTGAATTTAATATATTTTAGAGTACTCACAGAAGGACAGAGTGACAGTGTATCAAGACAGAGAGTAATACAGAGCTGCAAAAATAGAGTATTCTGTTTCTCCTCCTACGTTCCTAGCTGCTCCTGTTGTCATTGTCACCCACATGTATAGTAGACATTGCCCATTGAGTATTTGAAATATTTAATAAGCATCTGATTGTGTTCTAAGATCATATCTTAATCAGCTAACTAATATTTCAGTGTATTGATGTCAAGAGACTGCTTCTGAGTTTCACACCCTCCTGTGACTTTTTTTCATCCAACAATTTCATTGTGTGTGCTAGAATACATTTCCATTAGAAAACTACAGCATTATTATCGTATATAGTTTGGTGCCTTGGACAGGAAAAAAAACCCAGAATTTTTGAAAAGAATGCGCATCAGGAGTATCTTGTTGCTATTCAGATACTCCTTGTCACAGGCAAGCATGTAAATACATATGTACCTCCTGTGCATACATAAAAAGCTTTGTCTTCCTTTTTCCATCCACAGGCAAGTGAAAGACCAGAATAAGAAGGTAGCAAATCTGAAGCACAAGGAACAGGTGGAGAAGAAGAAGAGTGCACAGATGCTGGAGGAGGCCCGGAGGAGGGAGGACAGTCTCAGTGACAGCTCTCAGCAGCTGCAGGTCAGAGCCCCAGGCTGGCAGAGTGCACACCAAGATCTGACCCTCCATTATCTGCTCTTCGCTCTGCCTCTGCATCCTCCTCTTTCTCTCTCTAACCCTGCTTGCTGCCTTCCCCCTAGACTCCCTGTTACGCAAAAAAGGAATGGCTTTTACATAGAACAGGCAAGTTTTATTCTACAACTATGTGAGGATACCCCAGCATGGTAAGTTCAATGTCAGTCCAGTGAATCTGTTACAGTAAAACTTCAGGATTGTTTGTACACTGTCTGGCAGTTCCAGTCACTAAATGTGTTGGCAGTTTTGGTTTGTGTGGGTCTATCTTCCCCCAACCCCTGACTTTGTTTCTTCCTATTTTTTCTTTTAAGTTTTAAAATCCCCCAACCCCTGACTTTGTTTCTTCCTATTTTTTCTTCTAAGTTTTAAAATTATTATTTTATAACAGTAAATAATAATAACTATTATTATTTTACATGTATAGGTTTTTTGCCTGCATGTATGTGTACCGTTTTTTTATGCCTGGTGCCCTCAGAAGGAGTCAAACCTCCTGATGCTGGAGTTACATATATCTATGACCTACCATGTTGGTTCTGAGAATTGAACATAGGTCCTTTGGAAGAGCAGCCAGAGCTCTTAATCACAGAGCCATCTCTCCAGCCCTCTCTTTCTATTTTTTTTAAAGGTGTGCACCCCGTTTTTAATTTACTTTTTTATGTTGTTATGCATATGGATGTCTTGCCTGTGTGTATATCCGTGCATCATATCTGCACCTCTTGACCCTGGAGGTCAGAAGAGAGCATGACATTTCATGCAACTTGAGTAGCAGATGGTTGTGAGCTGCCATGGGGGTGCTGGCAGTCACACCCAGCTCCTCTGGGAGAGCAACAAGAGTACAGTTATTCACAGCTTAATTAAACTAGTGCTAGTCATAATAGTAGTAGCTATAGTGTGATAAATGCCAATTAGATTCTTAGTATTTAAGTTAGGCCTAAAGCAGTTGGGGAGTTGAATGTAGAGGCACCAAAGTACTCTAATACCCCAGCTCCCTGACTGACTGAGCGGCAACTTAATGTGGCATTGCCTGTCTGTAGCAGGGCCTGTTTCTCATGGACATAATACTTCACAACGAAGGTGTCTTAGTCAGTATTTCTATTCCTGCACAAACATCATGACCATGAAGCAAGTTGGGGAGGAAAGGGTTTATTCTGTTTATACTTTCACACAGCTGTTCATCACCAAAGGAAGCCAGGACTGGAACTCAAGCAGGTCAGGAAGCAGGAGCTGATGCAGAAGCCATGGTGGCGGGGGAATGCTACTTATTGGCTTTCTTCCCCTGTCTTGCTCAGCCTGCTCTCTTATAGAACCCAAGACCACCTGCCCAGGGATGGTACCACCCACAAGGGGCTAGGCCCTTCCTCCTTGATCATTAATTGAGAAAATGCCACAGCTGGATGGAGTCACTTCCCCAACTGAAGCTCCTTTCTGTCTGATAACTCCAGTCTGTGTCAAGTTGACAAACAAAACTAGCCAGTACAGAAGGCTTTTAGATCTTAGAGAATGCTCAACATTTGCTAATCCATACATGTCCCCTTGAAAGCAGCTAAGTTGCCACCACCTTGCTGTCCTGTCCTCTCAGCTCTCCTTAGGTATGGTGCAGTATGCATTGTACAGCTGGTAATTACCAAGTTTTGACTGTAGAGATGTGGAGGAGGACTGGCTCGATGCTGCTTTAGGCTTTATAGTGACTTCATCCTAGACAGAAGTTGTTCAGTGGGTATCCTTTTGTTTTTCTTGCTCATTCACACAACATTTACTGTTTACAGTTCTTATAAAATTTTTTCCTCTTTTCTACCAGCTTTTGAAAATGTACCTTATCAGTTTTTCTCACCCTTGCCAAAGCTTCATATTGGCATTTTTTCCTTTCTCTATACTTCCTTCCTTTTCAAAATGTGAATCTGATGGATAGAAAATATTCATTTGGGGGATGTTTTTACTCTTACTACCAATAATCCTGAGTAAAATAAATCCAGAATACAGGTTTTGGTTTTTCGAGACAGGGTTTCTCTGTGTAGCCCGGGATGTCCTGGAACTTACTCTGTAGACCAGGCTGGCCTTGAACTCAGAAATCTGCCTGCCTCTGCCTCCCAGAGTGCTGGGATTACAGGCGTATGCCACCACTGCTCGGCAGAATACAGTTTTTTTTTTTTTTTTTTTTTTTTTGAGACAGGGTTTCTCTATGTAGCCCTGGCTGTCCTCGAATTCAGAAATCCACCTGCTTCTGCCTCCCAAGTGCTGGGATTACAGGCGTGTGCCACCACCGCCCGGCAGAATACAGTTTTAATTAAAATATTTATTGACATATTTTCTTAGCAGTTGTACTTAACTGTGGGAGGAGCCATTTTCTGGGTGGGAGATAGACAATGGAGAAAATGGGCTGTGCGCTAGCATGCATCTATTCCCGCTTGTTTGATTGTGGATGGAGTTTGACCAGCTGCCTTGAGTTTCTGCTGCCTTGACTTCTTTGCCCCTTCTGTATCTTGACTACATTGTAGCTTAAACTATGAGCCAAGATAAATTCTTTCTCCTATGCTGCCTCTGTTAGAAATTTTATTACAGCAATAGGGAAGGAAGCAAAAGCAGCAATGTATGAAAGTAAACAGGGTACTCTGTAGTTGGACACCAAATCTAGGACGCGCCCCCTAGAAAAGACCGCCCCAACATTAGAGTAGAACCTCAATGTAAATGTAAATAGTGGAAGAAATGGGTTTAAGTAAAGGTTATTCTTAGAGTGAAAGCTGTGTGTCCAGACTGTAGTAAGTAAGAGTGTGTCAGATCATAAAGGATGGTATTGACCACAGTGGCTTTACAGTGAAAGATGACAGGATCCAGTTTGTATTTTGGCAGCACTGGAGTAAAATGAATGAGTGGAATCAGTATCGAGTGGCAGACTTGTCAGTAGCATAGAAGACAGAGCAAATCCTTCTTTTCAAGGAGCTCATTCTAGGCCTGTGGTGTGATAATGGGAATGAGCGTGAATAATAGAGGCCAGTGAGGGAAAGAACAGTGTGCAGGTGAGGGATGGGCACAAAGAGGGGTTCTTCCTAGGTTCTTGGCCTAGATATTTGGTTATGTAATGGTGATAAATAAGGTGAAAGAGCCTGATAATGATAGTTATTTGAGATGGCCTGGGAAATAGAACAAGTCCATTTTCTTTCTTCTTTTTTTTTTTTTTTTATTATGTATAAGTACACTGTAGCTGTCTTCAGACACACCAGAAGAGGGCATCAGATCTTATTACAGATGGTTGTGAGCCACGCTGGGATTTGAACTCAAGACCTCTGGAAGAACTCTTAACCTCTTGACCTCTGAGCTCTCTCTCCAGCCCAACAAGTCCATTTTCAACACTTACAGTATCTATGAGATAGCCCAGTGGAGTCAGTGCTTTTAACCTCTGAGCTATCTCTCCAGCCCAACAAGTCCATTTTCAATACTTACAGTGTCCATCAGATAGCCCAGTAGAGGCAGCAAAAAGGAATTAAATGTGGGAGGATGATAGAGAAATCTGGAAATTAATTTTGGAAATGATCTTAAAAATCAAATATTTTGGGGTCCCCAACCTCAATTTAATTGTTGGCTGCAAGTGTCTGCATTTATCTAAGTCAGCAGGTAGAGCCTCTCAGCGGACAGACATACTAGGCTTCTGTCTGCACGCACTTCTCGGCATCAGCAATAGTGTCTGGGTTCGGTGTGCACACATGGGATAGAGCCCAAGTCGGAGTGGTCACTGGGTAGTCTTTCTGTCAGTTTCTGCTCTATTTTTGTCCCTGAATTTCCTTTAGAAAGGAACCATTCTGGGTTCAAAATTTTAAAGATGGGTAGGTGACACACTACCTCAACTGGGGGGCCTTATATATCTACTGGAGGTGGTCTCTTCAGGTTCTGTCTCCCCACAGTTAGACATTTCAGATAATGTCATACCCATTGAGTCCTGGTAGTCTCTTACTTCCCTGGTCTCTGGAACTTTCTAGAGCCCCCAACTGCTACATATTTTGATTCATTCTCCTGGCCCTCTGGGTGTCTCTTCTGTCTTCCACCGCATCTGATCCTGCCTTTCCTTTTTCCCTCCTACCTTCCCTCTCCTATCCAGGTTCTTCCCTCCCTTTGCCTTCCATGATTATTTTGTTCCCCCTTCTAAGTGGTTTTGAGGTATCCACACTTGGGCCTTCCTTCTTGTTAAGCTTCTTACAGTCTGTGAGTTATATCATGGGTATTCTGAATGTTTTGGCTAATATCCACTTCTCAGTAAGTACATACCATGTAGGTCTTTTTGGGTCTGGTTACCTCATTCAGGATGATATTTTCTAGTTCCATCCTTTTGCCTTAAAAATTGATGATGTCCTCATTTTTAATAGCTGAATAATATTCCAATGTGTAAATGAACCACATTTTCTGTATCCATTCTTCAGCCGAGGGACATCTGGGTTGTTTTCAGCCTCTGGCTATTACAAGTAAGTCCATTATGAGCATAGTGGAGCTTGTGATGTGATGTAGGATCTTTTGGGTCTTCAGATATAACTATTTCCAATTTTCTGAGGAACTGCCAGGTTTATTTCCAAAGTGGTTGCAATCCCACCAGCAATGGAGGAGAGCTCCTCTTCTTTACATCCTTATCAGCTAGTGTTGTGGTTTGAGTTTTTTGTCTTAGCCATTCTGATTGGTGTTAGGTGGAATCTCAGGATTGTTTTGATTTGCATTTCCCTGATGACTAAGGCGTTGAACATTTCTTTATGTGCTTCTTAGCCATTTGAGATTCCTTTGTTGGGAATTCTCTGTTTAGCTCTGTACCTCATTTTTTTTATTAGATAATATTCTTTATTTACATTTCAAATGATTTCCCCTTTCCTGGATCCCCTCTTCCTGAAAGTCCCATAAGCCCTCTTCCCTCCTCCTGTTCCCCAATCCACCCCTTCGTGCTTCCCTGTCCTTGTATTCCCCTGCACTGCTACACTGAGCCTCCCCAGGACCAGGGGCCTCTCCTTCCTTCTTCTTGGGCATCTTTTGATATGTGAATTATTTCTTGAGTATTCCAAGCTTCTGGGTTAATATCCGCTTATCAGTGAGTACATACCATGAGTGTTCTTTTGTGATTGGGTCACCTCACTCAGGATGGCAGTTTCCAGTTCCACCCACTTGCTTAAGAATTTCATAAATTCATTGTTTTTAATAGCTCAGTAGTATTCCACAGTGTAAATATACCACATTTTCAATATCCATTCCTCTGTTGAGGGACATCTGGGTTCTTTCCAGCTTCTGGCTATTATAAATAGGGCTTCTATGAACATAGTGGAGCATGTGTCCTTATTACATGCTGGGTAATCCTCTGGGTATATGCCCAGGAGTGGTATAGTGGGGTCCTCCGGTAGTATCATGTCCAGTTTTCTGAGGAACTGCCAGACTAATTTCCAGAGTGGTTGTACCAGCTTGCAACCCCAGCAGCAGTGGAGGAATGTTCCTTTTTCTCCACATCCTCGCCAGCACCTGTTTTCTCCTGAGTTTTTTAATCTTGGCCATTCTGACTGGTGTGAGGTGAAATATCAGGGTTGTTTTGATTTGCATTTCCCTGATGACTAAGGATGTTGAACATTTCTTTAGGTGCTTCTCAGCCATTCCATATTCCCTAGGTAAAAATTATTTGTTTAGCTCTGTACCCCATTTTTAATAGGGTTATTTGGCTCTCTGGAGTCTACCTTCTGGAGTTCTTTGTATATCTTGGATATTAGCTCTCTGTCATATATAGGGTTGGTAAAGATCTTTTCCCAATTTGTTGGCTGCCTTTTTGTCCTTTTGACAGTGTCCTTTGCCTTACAGAAACTTTGTAATTTTTTGAGGTCCCATTTGTCAATTCTTGATCTTAGAGCATAAGCTATTGGTGTTCTGTTCAGGAATTTTTTCCCTGTGCCCATGTGCTCAATGCTTTTCCCCAGTTTCTTTTGTATTAATTTCAGTGTG
This sequence comes from Apodemus agrarius, assembly GCA_964023405.1. Taxonomy (NCBI): domain Eukaryota; kingdom Metazoa; phylum Chordata; class Mammalia; order Rodentia; family Muridae; genus Apodemus; species Apodemus agrarius. The sequence continues at coordinate 149,627,601 of OZ030006.1, read as the reverse complement.
TCTGGTTTTATGTGGAGGTCCTTAATCCAGTTGGACCTGAGTTTAGTACAAGGAGATAAGAATGGGTCGATTTGCATTTTTCTGCAGGCTGACCTCCAGTTGAACCAGCACCATTTGTTGAAAAGGCTGTCTTTTTTCCACTGGATGGTTGTAGCTCCTTTGTCAAAGATCAAGTGACCATAGGTGTGTGGGTTCATTTCTGGGTCTTCAAGTCTATTCCATTGATCTACCTGCTTGTCTCTGTACCAATACCATGCAGTTTTTAACACTATTGCTCTGTAGTCCTTCTTGAAGTCGGGGATACTTATTCCCCCAGAAGTTCTTTTACTGTTGAAAATAGTTTTAGCTATCCTGGGTTTTTTGTTATTCCAGATGAATTTGAGAATTGCTCTTTCTACCTCTATGAAGAATTGATTTGGGATTTTGATCGGGATTGCATTGAATCTGTATATTGCTTTTGGCAAGATGGCCATTTTTACTATGTTAATTCTGTCAATCCAAGAGCATGGAAGATTTTTTTCCATCTTCTGAGGTCTTCTTTCATTTCTTTCTTCAAAGACTTGAAGGTCCTGTCTTACAGATCTTTCACTTGTTTGGTTAGAGTCATACCAAGATACTTTATGTTGTTTGTGACTATTGTGAAAGCTGTCATTTCCCTAATTTCTTTCTTATCCTGTTTATCCTTTGAGTTTAGGAAGGCTACTGATTTGCTTGAGTTAATTTTATATCTGGCCACTTTACTGAAGTTGTTTATCAGCTGTAGGGGTTCTCTGGTGGAGTTTTTTGAGTTGCTTAAGTATACTATCATATCATCTGCAAATAGTGATAATTTGACTTCTTCCTTTCCAATTTGTATCCCTTTGACTTCCTTTTGTTGTTTAATTGCTCTAGCTAGAACTTCAAGTACTATACTCAACAGAACTGAAAAATCTTGATGACATGGACAATTTTCTAGACAGATACCAACTACCAAAGTTTAATCAGGACCAGATAGACCATATAAGGGGTGCCATAACCCCTAAAGAAATAGAAGTGGTCATTGACAGTCTCACAACCAAAAAAATCCACAGGACCAGATGGTTTTAGTATAGAATTCTATCAGACCTTCAAAGAAGACATAACACCAATAATCTTCAAACTGTTCCACAAAATATAAACAAAAGGAACACTACTTAATTCCTTCTATGAAGCCACAATTTCGCTGATACCAAAACCACACAAAGATTCAACAAAGAAAGAGAACTTTAGACCAATTTCCCTTATGAATATCCACGCAAAAATACCCAATAAAATTCTTGCCAACCGAATCCAAGAACACATCAGAACGATCATTCACCATGATCAAGTAGGCTTCATCCCAGGGATGCAGGGATGGTTCAATATACGGAAATCCATCAATGTAATCTACTACACAAACAAACTCAAAGAACAAAACCACATGGTCTTTTCATTAGATGCTAAAAAAGCATTTGAGAAAATTCAGCATCCTTTCATGTTAAAGGTCTTGGAAAGAACAGGAATTCAAGGCTTATACCAAAACATAGTAAAAGCAAAATACAGCAAACCAGTAGCCAACATCAAACTAAATGAAGAGAAACTTGAAGCAATCCCTCTGTACCTCATTTTTAACATGGGTTATTTGTTTTTTGTTTTTTGTTTGGAGTCTATCTTCTTGAGTTCTTTGTATATTTTGGATATTAGCCCTCTATTGGATGTAGGGTTAGTGAAGATCTTTTCCCCAAATGTAGGTTACTGTTTTGTCTTATTGATAGTGTCCTTTGCCTTACAGATGCTTTTCAGATTCATGAGGTCCCATAGGAGAAGGACTAAAAGAGCTGAGAGGGATTGCAACCCCATAGGAAGAACAATAGTGTCAACTAACCATGATGCCTCAGAGCTCCCAGAGACTAGGCTAAGAACCAAGGAGCATCCATGGGCAGGTCCCTGGCACATGTGTAGTAGAGGACTGCCTTGTATGGCCTCAGTGGGAGAGGATGTGCTTAATCCTGTGGAAACCTGATGTTCTTAGGAAGAGATGCTGGTTGTGGTGAGGTGGCAAGGGTGGGCAGGTGGGGGAGCACTCTTTCAGAGGCAGGCAGGGTGAATGATGGGGTGAAGAACTCGGGGAGGTGGTCCAGGAAGGGGAGCAACTTTTGGAATGTAAATAAAACAATTTAGTAAAAATAAATCAAATATTTATATTCATAAGAAACAGTGATAACATCTGTAGATAAAATATAAGCAGAAGCATATGAAGGTAGAGCTGAGCTTGTAAGATTCGCCATGTTACAGTTGAAACAAGAAGCTGTATGACTTGATGAGGCTGGTTTGTTAGGAGAGGGAATGGAGACCACTTGTCTTAGGGTTTTACTGCTGTGAGCAGATACCATGACCAAGGCAAGTCTTATAAAGGACACCATTTAATTAGGGCTGGCTTACAGGTTCAGAGGTTCAGTCATCAAGGTGGGAGCATGGCAGCATCTAGGCAGGCATGGTGCAGGTAGAGCTGACATGTATTCCAACAAAGCTACACCTCCAAAAAGTGCCACTCCCTGGGCCAAGCATATACAAACCACCACACCAGTGTATAGAGGAAGCAGAAGATCATCTCTTGGGGAGGAAACAGAAAGACCCCACCTCACACTGCAAAACCAACGTGACTTTGGTAGGTCCTCCAGGATATAACTCCATTGTATACTAATGAACATCAGTATGTATGTTATTTAATACACTCAAGATCCTGGGATAAGGGATATCCTGGCCCATTGGTCTGATATGGTGGGGGTAACCTCAGAGGTCAAAGAGGGAGTGGCATGTCCTGAAGCTTGAATCACAGGTGACTGAACTGTGGGTTCTGGGATTGAACTCAGGTCCTGTGTAAGACCAGTATACACTCTTAATCACTGTGTCATGTCTGTAGCCCCTATTGCATTTTCATGGCCTGGGAGGTAGGAATATTATGGCTTCTTAGATCTAGGTCCTGGCTTGTCTAGTTTTTCTGTCATACATTAGCCAAAATTCATTTTCTTTAGAAGCATTTTAAAATATTTCACACATTTCTATATAAAAGATTTCACAAGACTATTGTGCCATGAATATTTAAAGTTTTTCTTTTTCTTTTATGTTTTTTTTCAAATTTTTTTCTTTTTTTCTATATTGGATATATTCTTTATTTACATTTAAAATGTTTTTCCCAGTATCTCCCCTTCCCGGAAAGCCCCTATCCCATCCTCCCTCCCCCTGCTTCTATGAGGGTGTTCCTCTACCCAACTCAGTCCCACCTCCCTGCCCTCAATTCCCCTACACTGGGGCATCTAAGGAGCTTCATCCGACCAAGGGCCTCTCCTCACATTGATTCCTGACAAGGCAATCCTCTGCTACATATGCAACTGGAGCCATGTATACCCCTTAGTCCCTGGGAGCTCTAGAGGATCTGGTTGGTTCTTGTTGTTGTTCTTCCTGTGAGGTTACAAACCCCTTCAGCTCCTTCAGTCCTTTCTCTTACTCCTCTGTTGGGTACCCCGCACTCAGTCCAGTGGTTGGATGCGAGCATCCGCCTCTGGATTTGTAAGGCTCTGGCAGGGCTTCTCAGGAGACAGCCATATCAGGCTCCTTTCAGCAAGCTTTTCTTAGAATTCATTGAATTGTTTTACAATTCCAGTTAATATTCACTTATACAGGACTTGAGTAATAAAGAAAAGTAAGGCTCATATTGGTTATTAGTTCTAGTTAAAAATTTTTCCTTCTTTTTTTTATTATATAGGAATTTAGCTTCATTTTAATTAAATTCAGTTCTGCAGTTGATTCTTTAACATTTTTTCTAAACCATAGTTTAACATAAATTTGTTGATTCACATTTCATATAGGCTGTTAGTTAAATAGACTGCACATGTATTCTCTTATTTATTGCATGGAACTTTAGTTTAAAAAAGTAAACGAGGTAAAACAAATTTTTGTGTTGGTTACTACTTTTTTTTTTTTTTTTAAACTTCTCTCACTGAACATCTAATTTAAGAGAAGGGCAGTGGGAAGCTGGACCCTTAACAACTGTTGTGAAAGTCAATTTTATATTGACAGCTGGTTACTGGGAAATTAGGTCCATAACCCTGCTGCTGCCTTAGTTGACCTGCACTGTAACAAAAAACTAATATTCTTCCTGTCATGCCATTTTACAGCTTGTAGAAAGGAAGAAGACAAAGGCTAAAACAGATAGAAATTTTTTATTTGTGAGACTGTAAATAAAGGTCCTTGGTGGCAGGGGTACAGGGGAAAGGTAGTTGGAGAATCTGGTTAGGTACAAATTTGTCTCTTTCGTGGGTTGTAGAAACAATTTTTTTAAGTCTTGTGGAGAAAAATGGCATCTAAAATCCCCCCAGTTTTTGAAAGAAAGGAATCCAGGGTTTTCTGTGGAATGTAAACCCTTACTCATTCTGGGCAGAGCTGCTCTTTGCTCCGTAGTGCATTCTTTGATAGGTCTAGAGTGGACAGCTATAGTGTCTCTGTGTTGCTCAGCTTCAGCTAGCATTTCCCCATTCCCTTCAAACAGGTTACTAGTGCAGCTGTAAACAAAGGCGCCAGTTGGTCAGTTTGGGAGGGGGTCACAGGTACCTGTTTAGAGTATCTCCTTGCTTGCAGCTTGCCAGGGCATGGCATCAAGAAGCGACACCTAGACTCTAGAGAGACCAGTGTTAATGAATTGTGCAAGGGAATTGCTAAGGTACCTAGCACTCTATTAACTGACTGAAGTAAACTTCCAGTTAAGCTGCCACAGGATTTGACCTAATTTCCTTTGCATATGGAGTCTTTCTTTTCTTTTCTCTTCTTTTTTTTTTTTTAAGGAGCTGAGGAATTTATTGATAGCTTTCAACTTTCTCCCCATAACTCTCATAAAGTTGCCACACAGTTGTGGCCTTTACTCTGTATATATCTATCTTTCTGTATAAGTGTTATAGCCAAGTAGGCTAACCCAGTAGTAGGGAACTGGTGATGTGTGCTAGTTCTGATGAGTAAGTAGAATCAATTGAAATTGGACGGCAGATAGTGCTTGTTTTAAGTGTTTGGAAGTATTACAAGGTAGCAAAGCCTGTTATTTCATATCCTCAGGCAGCTTTTTAGAGCTTTGTGTTTGCTTCACAGTACTTTCCGCACTTATTCTCCTTCCTTCCCTTATTCTCCTAGGTTATCAACTTACCTTCCCTAAAACCTTGGTGCTATTACAATGTCTAACTCCAGGCCTGGAATGTAGCTCAGTGCTAGTACACTTGCCTGGCACATGTGAGGACCTGGTTATACCCCTGCCTCACCCAAAAGCTAAACAATGATACACTTTAGCTCCTTATTTTAACCACACATTTTCTTTGTAGTTTTATTTTTAACAAAGAAATAACCATTGTTTCTGTTTAGGTATTGTAATCTGCTGTATACCATATGCATATGCTGTAGAATAAGGCATATGTTCAGATCCTTATTTGCAATAAGAACATTTAAAGTCAATTTTAGATCTAAGTATGGTGGCCCATTACTAGAATTCTATCACTCTATACAAATGGAGCTAAGGTTGTAGGGTTGAGAGCTTCCAACTGACCTGAGGCTGTACCTGTTCTGTGATAACTGTCTTCCAGTTAGGTTTCAGATTGCCTCCAGTTTCTGGTGTTCATACCTTAAGTAAGTGACATTCAGCACCAGTGATGGAAGAACAAACTGTCACAAGTAGTGCTTGTGGAGTTTGGAGTGTGTGAATAGTAGAGGAAGGCAGAAGACATGATGTGTGACTTCTGGCCCAGGTTTGATAGCACATAAGAGACATCTGGGATTTATTAGAATGGCGGACAGGCAGGCTATTCTACAGTAGAATCTAAAGAAGTAGGGCCTGATACCAACAAGGGAATGTCTCAGCAATGGGATAGATGAACTTGCCAGTGAGAGGAGGGCAAGGAAGCGAGAAGCAAACACTTTCTTCTTTATGGTTGTGTGACCCAGTGTTAGGCTCGGGCTTCCCATCTCAAAGGGTTCAATCAAGAAAATCCCTCAGGTATATCCAGCTGCTTGTGTTTTAGGATTCCAGCCCTAGTTAAGTTGACAACTAAGATTAGATACCTTAAATTTTATAGGATCCTGGGTAAGTGACATTCAGCACCAGTGATGGAAGAACAAACTGTCATAAGTATCTGCCTTTACTTGTACTACCTGAGATCCTCCCTGGCTGGATTTGGTATTACCAACTGCTTGGACCTGGACCCACAGTTGTTTGGGCCTGCATGCACATGCAGACTAACAGCCTGAAAAACTTAAGAAGGACTCTCCCTCCTAACAAGAAATCAAGTTTTAGGATAATATAATGGTTATACAGTACAGGGAGATTTCTGGTTATTTGTGGTTCAAAGCTTAAATACTCCCTTTAAAAGTGGTGCCTTTGACCCCTTTCCTCAAATTTATAATTTGTAAATGTATATCTCTCAGTTAGATAGGGCTCAACCATCATAGTGCTCAAGATGAGTTTCTCTTTGTGAAGAGGGCTATCTGTTAGGCATCCATAGAAAAGCCACCTTGTAATTCACTACATTTAGACTTGTAATCTAAAGAATAGAAAACAATAAAACCTTAGGCCCTGGAAGGGGATGGCATCAGCTTGCTCCTTTCCTTAGCCTCCAGAGTCACTATAAGGGAAAGGTGAAAACAAAAGCCAGGGCACCTAGGGCTTGGGAGGGCAGAAATAAAAGCAGGCACAAGTCTAGAGTAGAGGAGTCTTGAGAAGGAAAAGAATGCTGTATTTCAGGTTGTAGAAAGCCATGCAGATTTCATACAGAAAGACCAGGCATTAAGACACACAACATCCCGCATCTCAGGCCTCCTTCTCAAGTCGAGCATCGTTCTTTGCCTCCAGCTGTTGTAGGTGCCAGCCGGCAGGAACTTGCCTAGCACATGGCCTTCTATTCCTTTGGTTTCCCTTGGTATCTGTCATTTCCAAACACTCAGCTCTAGGCTAAAACAAATTATATCTGAGCTTTCGGAGTCTAGCCATTTAAAAGTATTAGCTACCATTGATGCTTGGTAGTGTTGGGAGCATATAGTGGGAAATCCCTGAAGTTTCCTCTAGAAATTTGTAAATAAATCATGTAAAACAATGTGTCAAAATTAAAATAAGGCTGGGGGGATGACTCAGTGGTTAAGAGCACTGACTGTTCTTCCAGAGGTCCTGAGTTCAATTCCCAGCAACCACATGGTGGCTCACAACCATCTGCACTGGGGTCTGATGCTCTCTTCTGTCTAAAGAGAGCAATGGTGAATACATTAAAAAAAATTAAAACAAAAAACCACCACAGAGGCCTGGTGTTGTCTCTTAATATCATATAAAATAGAGGGCTCACTAGCACTGGGAAGTTTTATAGCTATCACTGTTTTGGTTTATGAAGTATGATCACATTAGCCAAGATGCCAGTGAATTCATGTGGCCTTTGCCATGTTCATGATATCAATAACCAAGGTAGCGGCATGTCATGTGGCTGTCTACATCTTAATAACATCATTAGCCAAGGTGGTATACATCTTGATGGGCTCATTAGCCAAGATGACAACAAACCACATGGTTACTTTTTGCTTATGGTAAACTCTAGTATATGATAAAAGTAGCCCAACCCTTATCAGGAAACTAGTCACTATGGGATTCATTCATTTCACAGATTAAATATGGATAGTCACCCTCTTTCCCATGAATAGTCACCTGAGTTAGGTTACCATGTAGGTCCAAAATAACAAGGCAACAAAATAGGAAGATATTCCTAGATTTCAAAATAAGAAAGACGAGTCCATTACCCTATCACACAAATCATAACTGTGAATGCCAAGCAGTGTCATCTGAATCCTGTTTGACTTCTGCTCAGTTCCTGTGCTCAAGTTTTGCCACAAAAGGAATCCATGGGCCATTTTGTGTGGGTTGAGGTCAGCAGGGTCTATGACTCTCAGTGGATAGAATTTAAAACCATAAGAAACCAATGTGTTCTTAATTTAAAACATTAATAGCTATCTGTGGCATTTTGACCCAGTTATAAGAGGAGTTGCCTGGGAGAGACGACAAGACATTAAACCTAAGTTTACGGCATTTATTTATTTGTTTGTTTGTTTATTGTTTAGCATTGATCAGCCTGTCTTCTCTTTGGATAGAGAGGAATATATTGAACAGATTTAAGAGAGCTGCTTGCTAACCAGAGGGTTTGGTTTGCTTCTGTCTGAAAGAATCTGATGTCTTGTCATTGGTTGAGGGTCTCAGTACCTCCCTCTCTGTACTGCCCCTTGAAGCCCTGCTTCCCATTCCTCTTCCTAGGTGATTTCACATTCTGGTCTCACTGCATTTCATGCATTACATGTTTCAACATCCAGAATGCTTGCCTGACTACTAAAGAAACACTCTGCTGTCCCTCCTTCATAGCCCTTCTTACCTTTGACCTGTTCACACATGTGCCAGGTTACAGTGGTCTTTACTCATTTGGGCCCTCTGTTGTATTGTGGAGAAACCTTCCATTCTGGGGTCATTGCTGATTGGGGGGCGGGGGGCATTTCACCAGAAACCCTGGTGCCAGAAGCTGCTGCAGTTGGAGAGGGACATGTCTTTCCAGTTGGGTTAGAAATGCCAGAAAAACCTCCAATTCTTAGCAGTAATCAGTAAATAATCTTGGTCTCCCATAAATGAATACACAAAGCAAACCTATCCTAGCAAGGATACATTTTTGCAAAAGGTGTGTCCAAGAATGCAGACTGGGCTAATAACACAGACTACTTCATGGCCTTATTCCTGATGTAGGTGGTTACTGTGTCTCACCTCATTGGTGGGTTCCTGACTTCACAGTCCAACATAATTGGCTAACCACCCAAAGAAGAAAGACAGGGTTCAGGAATAATCCCGGCTGGGTTAACTACCTTAGATTAAAACAAAACAAGAAAAAATGTTTCTCTTCCATCCATCCTCAGACACTTTGCTTCTATGATATCAACTTTTTAGATTTCATATGTTCAGTTTAGTTTACTGTGCTTAGCTCATTTCAGTTAACTTGATATCACCCCGGGTTTGGTAGTATTCCTGTTGCATATATACAGCACATTTTTTTTTGTAAGAATAAACCAATTGAACTTAAAGATGATTTTATTTTTAGAGTTTTTAAAAAAACTCCCTACCAGGCAAGCCATAAATTTTGGCAGTTGCCTGAACTAGGGAGATAGAGAAGAGGAAGATAGAAAGTCATGCAATCTGAGTATGGCTGGCATGGAGAGCATTTTAACTTTTAAAATTATTGTTGCTTTTTACATGTCTGTATGATGAGGGGAGACACTTATGGCAATGTGCTTGTACGGAGGTCAGAGGACAATGTTGTAATGACAGTTTTTTCTTTCTTCATGTAAGTTCTAGGGAGTTGAGCTCAAATCATCTAGCTTTGCTGGTTGAATCATCACACTGCATGGAGGACATTTCTTTATCCATTCATCTATTGATAGACACTTGGGTTGATTCCGTGTCCTGGCTGTTCAGCCGTGGACCATCACGTGGAGCCGTAGTAAAGCTGGTCAGCAGATGTCTCTGCAGCCCACTGGTTTCCTTTCATTTGATATCCAGGTGGAGAGTTGGTGACTTGTAGGGAGTTGAGTTTTAATAGTTTGAGGAAGCTCCATCTGTTTGCCATAGTGAACAAGAGAGAGTCCTGCCTGCATCCTCATGAGCGATCTCATCCTGTCTTTTTATAGTGATCCAAAAGGACTGAAATATCTCCTTGTGGTTTCTAATTACCTTTCATCAATGACTTGTGACATTGAAGAATTTGTTTAAGAAATTGTGTGTCATTTTTATGGGTTCTTTTAAGGCATCTATGCTTCTCCTGCCCTTTTTATGAATTTGGTCTTTTTCTTGCTGTTTAGTACTCACATATTTTCAAGTATTAACCCTTGTCAGATATATAGTTGGGACAGTTTTCTCTCTTCTGTAAGTGTTGCTATGTTATTTTGATGATTTGCTGTAAAGCAGATTGTTATTATCCCAATTGTTTGATTTTGCTTCTCTTGCCATCACTTCCTCGCTTTATTTTAAAAAGCAGAACCAAAACCCCACTATCCCCAATCCACTGTCATGAAACACCCCCTTTCCCCTTTTCCTTAGTTTTGTTTTCTTCTTTTTTCCTCCTCTCTCATCTGTTTTGAGACTGTATCTCACACTGTAGTCCAAGATGGCCTTGATCTCATGGACAGCGCCCTGCCTCAGGCTTGTGGGTGCTGTTGTTTAGGTAGGAGTTACTGTGCCTGGTTTTTAGCTTCAGTTCTTTGGTTCCTTTGAGTTGACAGATACTAAAAGATAAGGGCTTGCCTTCATTCTTTTTTGTATCAACATATAGGAAACCTTGTTACTCATGTTCATATTTGAATATGAAACACAGGTATTGAATATAATACTGTGTTCCAAATTCTTTGGTTTCAGTCCTCCCTCCTTGCTTAAGAAATCGAAAAGAAAGTGCTTAGAATAGTCTAAAAGATCCATGGTTCCATTCTTGGCTTTTTCCTTTATATTTCCTACTGCTATACTGTCCTTGACATCCTAATGATAATACGAATTTTGCTACATAGATGAAAAGTTACATTACAGACTCCTACTAGAGTGTATTACTTACTTAACTAACTTGCTCATTCATATTCAAACCAGTCATATTCATATGTATATGCATATACATAGTGTGTATATATATGTGTGTTATATATATATGTGTTTCTAGTTTTTTCATAAGTCATAGTTTCACTTTATTGAAATATGTTCCTTTTTAAAATGAAATTTTTCAGAAATTGTCTTTAAGAAGGTCGAGTGTGTCATCTAGTTGTGACTTCCCAAAGGGAGATAGTGCTGTGGTATTGACTATAAGTAGAGGCTCCATTAGAGCTGGCTTTGAGCCCAGTTTAAGTGGTAGTTTTTAAAAATAGCTTTGTATTTTTCAATACTCAACCTCTTATTGCTTGTGCCATCTAACACCAGCAGCTTCCTTCTCTCTGTTGAGAGAACAAATCCATCATGTCTGTCTTGCTTCACTAACTTAATCCTATTCTCTTAATAAGAGACTTCAGCTTCCTTTATTTCTCTTCTTCCCTTGTTTAATTCTTTGCTCTATGGAGGTATCTTTCTGGCCTCAGTTTGCTTCTGAATAGAAGGATGTGTAATAATAGTTCTTCCTTGATGAGCAGGCATTCCTTGAGGTTACTGTTAACCTACTTCACGGGTCTTCATCGTTTTCCAGGACAGTCTCCGTAAGAAGGATGACAGGATTGAAGAGCTGGAAGAAGCACTGAGAGAAAGTGTACAGATAACTGCAGAGCGGGAAATGGTGCTGGCACAAGAGGAATCGGCCAGGACCAATGCTGAGAAACAGGTCTGCGATTTTATGTAGCTATTAGCAATGCTGCTGGGTAAGCACAAGATAAAACCAGTGTAGTTTAAGGTGAGCTGTATATGTTGACTGTTCATGGTGCTGCAGAACTACTTCATCGAGTATTGGTGTTCAGAGTGACTAAAATATAACCGTGCAAGGATTGGCTCATGGTAATGTGAGGTCTTTGCAGTAATAATTTCAGAATGTTTCATGTATATTCATATAGTAAAAGCTAGTGAAGTATGACTGACAAAACATGCAGCATGTATGTTTGTTACATGACTGTGCAAAACCCCAGCTTGGATACAAGCTGTGAATGAGGACACAAACATGTCTCAATTAGAAAATAGTTTATTTTATATCATTTTCAAGGAGCATTTGCAGTTATAAAAGGTGATAGCACTTTTGCATAGCACATGTATAGGTCTGGTGGCACTTCCCTGCCGCACTCCCCTGTCTCAGCCTTGAGGTAACGTGAGAGGTTCTGCTCTTGCTGTCCATGCTCTTTGCTTTACTTGCTCCCACATCTCTCCCAGGTCTCTTTATGTTCGCTTTTTGACTCTTTATTAGAGAAAGAATAAGTGATGGTGGGAGCTATAAATTGAAGGATCAGTTTTAGTAAATGAACACTGTAATTTTGATTTGCAGTTTGAAAATGTGACTTGAGGTTTTAAATCTACCATAACATTAATTTTTGTAGCATCCTGCCCATTGTGTATGTGAGAGAATGATGAATACTATCTAGGTGTCTTAGTTAGGTTTCAATTTCTATGATAAAACACAGTAGCTAAAAGCAGCTTGGGTAAAAAAGGATTTATTTTTGTATACTTCTGCATTAGTCAGGGTTCTCTAGATTCACAAAATGTATGGGTAATCTCTACATAGTTAGGGAATTTGTCGATGGTTTACACCTTGTAGTCCAACTCCCCAACAATGTTCAGCAGCAGCTGTGGATGCTAGTCCAAGGATCTAGCAGTTGCTCAGTCCCACGAGGCAAGCCGGCAAGGAAGAGTAAGTGAATCTTCTTCCAGTATCCTTATGTAGGTCTCCAGCAGAGGTTGTGGCCCAGATTAAAGGCGTGTGCCACCATGCCTTTAATCCAAAATGACCTTGAGATTTCCCTGTCTTAATCTTCTGGAATTCATAGTCACTATGCTTCAAGATCTCCATGCCAAGATCCAGGTCAGAAACTTGTATCTCTGAGCCTCCAGATTAGGATCATAGGTGAGCCTTCCAATTCTTGATTGTAGTTCATTCCAGATATAGTCAAGTTGACAACTAGGAATAGCCACTACAGCATCACAGTCCATCATTGAGATCTGTCAGGCCAGGAACTCAAACAGGGTAGGGATCTAGAGGCAGAAGGCCCCTTTATGCAAGGGCATGAAGGAGTGCTGCTTACTGGCTTCCATTCGTCTGGCTTGCTCAGCCTGATTTGTTGTAGCACCCCATGTTCAAATGCCCAGGGGTGGTACTACCCACAGAGGCTGGGCCCTTCAGCATCAATCAGTATTTAAGAAAATGCAAATTGGGCTTATTTTCTGTTGAGGGTTTCTCTTCTCAAGTGACACTAGCACATGTCAAATGGATATAAACCTCGTCCAGGACACTAGGTAAAGTGAGTTCAGTGGCATCGTAGTAGGAATCTTGTGGGATAGGCTCTGTCCTGAGAAGCTGCTGTTACTGGGAATTAAGGAAATCAAATAGTAAAGAAGTGCCCACTTTAGAGCATATATACTATAGTAGGTACCTCATAGAATTCCTTTATAGCTGTGGTAGCTTAAGTCATAGCCTTTAGTGCTTTAGTGTCCCTGAGTGTCTGATAGTGTTTATAAGATTGGGTATATCAACACTTGGAGCATATAAGTTTATAATTGTCCTAACTTCTTGACTGATCACTTTATTCATTAACTAATGGCATTCTTTGTCTCTTTATTAATTTTGACTTGATGTCATCTTTTCTTAGAAGCATCTGACTCAGTTAAGTTACTGTCTAGTGAGCCCCAGCTATCAAACTGTCTGACTCCTCCCAGCTTTGTTTCACACCTGAGTTCTTGTCCCCATGTGTGCACTGCAGTGCTCTGAGCATCCCAGCCCCACCCTCTTCTCTTTGGCTTTGTGTTAGTACCTTCTACCTGCAACTTTTGTCCAGCTAGCCTGACATGCATGTAAGAAAGATCATATTCCACCTCTATGAACTAAACTTTATCTACTCCCTAAATATGTGATTTATTACTTGAAATATCACTTAAAAATGTACAGCTAAATCTTAAAACAAGATACTGTTTAAAGGTACTGATAGTTAACAGTTATCTTTTGTCTGCCAACTCCTGAGATAAGTGCTTTGTTCACCATACTGTTTAATCATCTAAACAGCACATCTTAGCAGAAGATAAGCCTTTGTGTTCACTGGTCCTCTCAACAGTACAGAACAGTTTCATTACTTAGAGCACCAAATGTCTCTACATAACAGTGTCCCTATGTGTAAGAGTAGTCTGGATGTGGCCTGCTTCTGTGGAACTTCTGTGACCTTTCAGGTCTGAGTCATGTGTCTTTGTAGGGTTTTTGAATAGTTCTCTTCATTTATCTCTGTTTTATAACCTGTTATTATTAACTATTTATGTAATATATAATAGGTGTAATAGTTGACAACACACCCACTCTTCTCTAGTAGAATGTGAGCTCCCTAGGTGCTGGATGTCTGTGCACTTGTGGCTTTGGTAGCGACAACCTTTTCGGAAACAGTGGCATTAAGTGAGCATCTACATGACATAGTTCTGTGTGGTTAGTGAGGGAATGAGTGGGATCTCATTCCGACCTCCACATGCCTGAGGACTGCAGTTACTCTAGTAAGTAACAATCCTGGAGGAGAGTAATAAGTTTATGATTTTTCAGTAGTTATCAAAGCAATATTTTAGAATATTTTATTCTCTGATTCAACTGTTTTTTTATGCTGCCTTTACTAAAGCATTCACTTGAACAGAATAACATAATTTCAGTACATACTTAAATACTTAGAATAGCTATTTTCAGGTAATTTATATTCCTTAGTTCTTGATTTTTAAAAGATTATAACTGGAAAGTACAAATAAAACATATTAATCAATATTATCTTTACCCCCTCTTTAAGAATAGGAAAATATATGTCTCAACCTGCTAGCATGCAGGGCTCAGGTAACAGCTGGTTCTCATTGGGAAAAGTAAGTGGGTTGTAAAACACAAATATGTATGCATTCAGAAACTTTCAGAGCATTATAATGTCATGAAATATAGTGTCCATTAATATGAAAATCTTTTTAAATTTGATTTTATTTCCTTTTGGATAATACTTCTGTCCTTGGTTGGTAAGTTTGACATCAGAGGTGTCAGTATTTGTCTCATCTTTTCCTGCCTTAGAAATAGTTTTTTAATGTTTTAAAGACTACTCTTTATTTTTATCATTATTTATTCTATATTCTTTGTTTACATTCCAAAGGCTTTCCCCTTTCCCAGTCCCCCCCCACACCATATGTCCCATAAGTCCTCTTCCCCCCCCCAACTATTCCCCAATCCCCTCCCCCCCCCCACACACACACCATTTCTCTGTTCTGGTACTCTCCTACAAAACTGGATCCAGTCTTTTCAGGCCCAGGGTCCTCTCCTTTCTTCTTCTTGGGAATCATTTGACTTGCTAATTGTGCCTTGACTATTCAGAGCTTCTGGGCTCATTAATATCCACTTATCAGTGATTGCATTTCATGTGTATTCTTTTGTGATTGGGTTAACTCCCTTACGATGATATTTTCCAGATCTAACCATTTGCCTACAAATTGCATGAATTCATTATTTTTAATTGCTGAATAGTATTCCATTGTACAAATATACCACATTTTCTGTATCCATTCCTCCTATGAGGGAGATCTGGGCTCCTTCCAACTTCTGGCTATTATAAATAAGGCTGCTATGAACATAGTGGAACATGTGTCTTTATTGCAAGCAGGGGAATCCTCTGGGTATATGCCTAGGAGTGGTATGACAGGGTCCTCTGGAAGTGTCATGCCCAATTTTCTGAGGAACTGCCAGACTGATTTCCAGAGCAGTTGTACCATCTTGCAGTCCCACCAACAGTGGAGAAGTGTTCCTCTTTCTCCACATCCTCACCAGCACCTGTTGTCTCCTGAATTTTTAATCTTAGCCATTCTGACTGGTGTGAGGTGGAATCTCAGGATTGTTTTGATTTGCATTTCCCTGATGACTAATGATGTTGAACACCTCTTAAGGTGTTTTTCAGCCACCTGAATTTCTTCTGGTGACAATTCTTTGTTTAGCTCTGTACCCCATTTTTTAATAGGGTTATTTGGTTCTTTGGGGTCTAACTTCTTGAGTTCTTTGTATATATTGGATATTAGCCCTCTGTCGGATGTGAGGTTGGTGAAGATCTTTTCCCAATTTGTTGGTTGCCATTTTGTCCTTCTGACAGTGTCCTTTGCCTTATAGAAACGTAATTTTATGAGGTCCCATTTGTCACTTCTTGATCTTAGAGCATAAGCTATTGCTGTTCTCTTCAGGAACTTTCCCCCTGTGCCCATGTCCTCCAGGATCTTCCTCAGTTTCTTTTCTTTTAGTTTCAATGTGTCTTATGTGGAGGTCCTTTATTCACTTGGACTTGATCTTAGTACAAGGGGATAAGACCCACTTGCAAGTGGGTCAATTTGCATTCTTCTACATGTTGACCTCCAGTTGCCTTTTTCTCAGCACCGCATGGTACCTTCTCCAAAATTGATCATATAATTGGTCGCAAGACAGATGTCAACAAATACAAGAAGATCGAACTAATCCCATGCCTCCTATCAGATCACCATGGAGTAAGAGTGGTCTTTAATAGCAACAAAAACAACAGAAAGCCCACATACACATGGAAACTGAACAATACTCTACTCAATGACACCTTGGTCAAAGATGAAATAAAAAAAAAAAATCAAAGACTTTTTAGAATTCAATGAAAATGAAGGTACAACCTACCCAAATCTATGGGACACAATGAAAGCAGTGCTAAGAGGAAAACTCATAGGCCTGAGTGCCTCCAAAAAGAAACTGGAGAGAGCATACACTAGCAGCTTAAGGGCACACCTTAAAGCCCTGGAACAAAAAGAAGCTAATTCACCCAGGAGAAGTAGAAGACAGGAAATCATCAAACTCAGGGCTGAAATCAATCAAGTAGAAACAAAGAAAACCATACAAAGAATCAACAAAACCAGGAGCTGGTTCTTTGAGAAAATCAACAAGATAGATAAACCCTTAGGCAGACTAACCAAAGGACACAGAGACAATATCCAAAATAACAAAATTAGAAATGTAAAGGGGGACATAACATAACATAACAACAGAATCTGAGGAAATTCAAAAGATCATCAGATCCTACTACAAAAGTCCATACTCGACACAACTGGAGAATCTGGAGGAAATGGACAATTTCCTAGACAGATACCAAATACCAAAATTAAATCAGGATCAATTAGATCAGCTAAACAGTTCCATAACCCCTAAGAAATAGAAGGGGTTATAGAAAGCCTCCCAACCAAAAAAAGACTACTCTTTTTTATTGTGTGCTTAATTGGCTGCACTCAAGTTTTTAAAAATTCTTTACATTTATTAATTTGTGTATGGGGAGGAACACATATGAAAGCACACACATGAAAGATCTAGGACAGCCTGCGGATGGATGTTGGTTTTTCCTTCAACCACACAGGTCTTGACTCTCGAGTTGAGGTCGTGACTCTTGGCAGCAGATATTTTTCCATGTAAACCATCCCAGCAGCTCCATCTATTCATTTATGGGCAGTTCCTCATACAGTTCTACCTCTGTTCTTACCCTTCGGAGTCTCAAGCCGACTTCATGTCTCTATTGACAGACTATTGAACTGAAAGCGGAGTGTTTTAAAAGCATCATAAATACAAACTTTTTTCATAGAACTGTGTAGATTATTACATCTTAGAGTACAATCTAGTTGTTTTGGTGGCTGGTTATAAAGATCAAGTACTTACTTAACCCTGAAATAAGTCTGGTGGTAATTTATCCATCTGTTTTAATGGTGACAGCCATTCTGAACTTGACAGGAAACTTCAGTGGCCAGCAGGAATGCTGTTTCAAAGAAAATTATGTGGCCTCTGGCTGGTTGAAAGTAGTTGTTAAGTGACTGTGTACTACCATAGCAGAAATCTTAATGTTTAGACCTCTGTTTTTGATCTGAGAAAGATTGAAGGAAATTGTCTTAAGGTAGAAGAATGATAATTGCTTGTAGTAATAGCAACCAAATAACCTTCATTCCAATGCATTTATTGATGGAAATGTCTCAAATATGTTCCTTTAGTAAGTATATAAACTCAGATACTTAAAGAATGAATGTCAGAAGAATTGAAACCATCTATATTATTGTAGTCACTTTAAAAATTTTAAAATAAGTAAAATAGTGAATATTGCAACATACTATATTTTGGGGTATGTATGTGCATGCATGCATGCATGTTCTTATGTTTGTACGTAAGTAAATGTGTATGTGCTCATATACATACATGCATATGCATTTTGAAGGTCAAAAGGCAACCTCAGGTATATTTTCTCAGGTACTGTCTACCTTTGTGTTTTTGTAGATTTATGTGTGTTTGTTGCGATTAGAGATTAATATTAGGTATATTCTTTAGTTATTCTTTACCTCATAAGAATACACACACACACTCACACACACACACACACACACACACACACGTTTGTGGGTGTGTTGCCTGCATATAAGTCTGTGCACCATGAGCCTACAGAGGCCAGAAGTAGGGTATCAGATCCTCTGGCACTGAGGTATAGATATTTGTGAGCTGCCATGTGGGTGCAGGGAATTGAACCTAAGTCTTCTACAAGAGCAACAAGAACTCTTTGGCTTCTGAACCCTCTCTCCAAGCTTTCTATTTCAGTTATTTGAGACAAGGTCTCTTGCCTGGAACTTACCCATTTACTTAGACTGTCTGGCCAGCAAGCCCCAGGAGTCCTGCTCCAGCATGGGATTACATCAACACTCTGCTAGCCTGGCTTTTTTATATGGGTGCTAGAGATCAAACTCAGTCTCATGCTTGCATGAAAATACTTTAGTGACTGAACCATCTCCCCAGCTCATTTGGACCAAGATCCTGTCACTGACCTGGAGCTGTTTAGCTAGGCTAGGTGGTGATCCCCAGGTACCATCTGTCTCTGCCTCCCCAGCCTTGGGGTTGCAAAAGTACGCACGTGTCCAGCTGTCTTTAGTGGGTTCTGAGCATAGTACTGAGTTCTTGTTTGCACGGCAACCGCTTATCAGATGTACAGGCTTTTTCCCAGCCCTCAATTTGATATTTTTTCGTTTTCAAACCTTCATTAGAGTTCTTGTAATTTTATGTACTAGTTAGTGTGTGGGATCCTACATGTTTATAGTAAGAGTGTCCAACATCTTAAATGTTACCTCAAGACTGATTTAATCTGCTATTTCTCTGCATTTAATAGATCCTATAATTTGTAAGAGTAATTTTATTTTTACATCCTATAATTACAAAGGAGTAATTTTATTTTAAACAAAAAGGCTCCCTTCAAATGTTGAGCCTTATTGTGGCCTCTGTGTTTTGGGGATGGGGGTCTGCATGTAAGCCTCTGTGTACATACTTAATACTAAGTAGTTCCTTTTCTTCATTCTTGGGTTATCAGACATTAAATTCCATCCTTGCATGTATTTTTTCTTTTAGCAAGGTTCTGAAATAAAAGTGAAATGGCTAATTTGAAACTACCTTGCATTTTGTTTAAAATCATACTTAGTTATCTTGTAAATAATTTAAAAATAATTATTGACATCTTTATATTAAATGAAAGTGTATCTCAGAGTTTCAATGAAATTATTAATAAAAGGAAAAATACTACCAATCATCTGTAATACTAACAAGTAAAAAGAACAGTATGATTTTAAAAATAATTATAGTACTAGTAATGTTGAAAGATATGACTTTCTGATAGATATATTGAGGAAATCTTCAAATGAAAACAGAAAGTGCTATGAAAAATACAGAAATTGAATATGTGCTGGGTAGTGAGACAGGGCATAATGGAGAATTGAAACATCTTTAAGCCGGTGGCATGATCTTTTAGAGTGGAGGCGCTTCACACTGATCTTCTGTTTTCCCGTTGCATTTAAAATCTATCTTGAAATAAAGTATAAAACTTAGAGTAGTCATTATATCTCGCTCTGTCATTTTGCCAGTGGGGGTCAGTAGATAGCTACTGCAGCAGTTCTGAAGCTCCAGGAAGTCACCACATCAGGACCAATGCTCAAAATCTCGTTGGCTTCTAATAGTAACTTTTTAAGGTATGCGTTTAGATTTGTTTCTCGTTGTCATGCTTGCTTTAAGCAATTTTTTAAAAGGTAAAAATTTTTTTTTACATAATTCTTGACATTCTGGAATTTTTTATGCCTCCAAATTTAGGCTTGCATTTTAATTTTTCATTGATAATTTCTAAAGTTGTAATCCAATGAAAAATTAATCCAAAATGGACCTAAAAGATTGGCACTCCCCAAAATTGTGCCTCAGAGAGGAGTGTCAGAGCCTGTGGATACTGTTAACATGGTAGGCGTGTTTTATACTTTTGTCTATATTATGTGAGATCTACTATACTAGAGAACATTTGGGGAATCTATAGCACTGGACATATAATCTGTTTATAGCAAGTGCTTGATTTTATTTTGATATCTCCTGCAAAGAAGTCTAATAAACCCAGTTACTGATCATGGCAGTAGTTATCCAAGATACAATGGTTGGTGAGCCCTGAGAATCAGGGGCAGCTTCTTACTGGTTTCTGTGTGTAGTTGACATTGTCTTTAGGTACATCATACTGAATGTTTGCAATGCAAGGTATTTTCCCAGAGAAATGTGCTACAGTATAATTTGTCCTACCCAGTAGATAGTTCTTGTATGTGTTACATCCTAAATTCTAGTTTGATAATTATTTCTTTCTTTGTATAAACTATTAAGAATATACTCTAGGGGTTAGTGTAAATTGTATTGGATCAAAAATCAAATGGTTTGAGTTCTATTTCTTATTCTGTTTACCAGTTGTGACTTAGTAAGTTCCCTAACTTCTCTAAGACCCTCTCTTATAGAAAAGAAATTATTACCTTTGCAAACCACTCATGTCTCACACCAAAATAGCCTATAAAGGCTCCCTTTGAACACTGAGCCTTATTATGGCTTCTCTGTGTGTGTGTATTTGGGATGGTGGTGGTGTCTGCATATAAGCCTCTGTGTGCAGGCTTGTACATACTCACTTGATACTTAGGAGTTCCCTTTCTTCTTTATTGGGTTGTCAGACATTAAATTCCATTGTGTGTGTATGTATGTGTGTCTTTCTGGCAAAGTAAACTTAAAGTGAAATGACTAATTTATTTTTTCCACTTTCATTTACCTATGTTTAATCCCCAGATTCCGTGTGGTAGGACAGACAGAACCAGCTCCAAAGATCCTACAAGTAGTTCTCTGGCTCCCATGTATGCCATGCATGCCCCTCACCAGAAGAAGAGGGGTATACTTAATCAAAAAATAATAGTTGCTGTTTCTTTATTAGTACTATTTGAGAAAGAAATTGTGGCCTGGTATTTACATTATTTATAACCTTTTTCTTCCAGAAGTACAGAAAATTACATCTTTTTCTTTTTTTTTTTTTTAAGATTTATTTATTTATTATATGTAGACACACTGTAGCTACTTTCAGACACTCCAGAAGAGGGCATCAGATCTCATTATGGATGGCTCTGAGCCACCATGTGGTTGCTGGGATTTGAACTCAGGCCCTTCGGAAGCACAGTTGGTGCTCTTAACCACCGAGCCATCTCTCCAGCCCCCTTTTTATTTTTCTTGAATGTTCTGAACCTGTTTCTTGCTGAAGCAACCAGATTGTAGAAGGTACTTAAACATACAAACATAAGCAAAGAAAATGCCAGTCTGCTGAAACAGTAGATTCCTTTCATTTTTGTTTGGATGCATATTGTCAAATTTTACTCTAATTGTCAACAATTAAACATTTCTCTTCTTATAGCTTTTCTCCAACCTTGGCGACAGATGTCCTGGCAGCAGGGTGACAGCTGCTGGGAACATGTGTGCCCAGGAATTATTGGTGACATTTGCCTTTTCAGGCATCACATAGGAGTGTTGAGTGATTATTATAGAGTGTATCTACCTAAGCCTCTGACTTGATTGACAATTTTTACAAACAGGAAAACTGAGATTTCTTGAAAGAAGCATTTCATTCACACAGACATGGTTTCTATCTCTTCTGAAATTTGTCTTGAGTTACAGAAGAGTAGTTACTAGAACCGTGAAGTCCCCAGAGTGAGGGTGTAGCCAGCTAGTGTTCCGTCCTGCCACCCGCCAGCCTGTCTCAGTTACACACATACTTCTAGTTCCCTTGCTGTTGCACAAGTGATGTACTTTAGAGATGGCAAAAGCATCTTATAAATTCTTCACCCAGTTGAGCATATTTACTTTTTAAGTCATTTACTAAGTTCTCTTTTGTCACGATATATGACAGTGTTGATTTAATAGGGGAAATGCACAGTGTATAAAAAGTCAAGAAGTCTGCCAAGAGTCAAAGCTATATTATGAAAAGGTGTTTTCTCTAGGCTTGTTGTCTGTGACTCATATTTGGGTTCTTCATAGATATATCTGATAGTCTGAAGTCTAACATAAGCTGAGCTAGTATCAGCTACCATTAGCATATGTCAATCAATACTCAGGTGGAATTTCTTGAACAGAAATTTCACTGGACAGAATAGAAAAACATATAGAAGTCCTTAAATTACATGTACCTTTAGACAGAGAGTGTATGTGAAAAGTTAATCTCTTTGATGGCTCTGATTTACTTTGATGTCTTTTTTGGGGGGGGGATTTTTTTATTGGATATATTCTATATTTATAATTCATTTCCCTTTCTGGTTCCCCACCCCCAAGGGTCCCACATGCCCTTTTCCCACCCCCTGCTCCCTCATCCACCCCCTCCCACCTCACTGTTCTTGTACTCCCCCACAATGATGCTTTGGTCCATTCTAGCACCAGTGTCCACTCCTTTCTTCTTGTCAGACCTCACTTGGTATGTGATTTATGTCTTTGGTGTTCCAAGATTCTAGGCTAATATCCACTTATCAGTGACTGCATACCATGGGTATTTTGAGACTGGGTCACCTCACTTAGTATGACGTTCTCCAGCTCCATCCATTTCTCTAAGAATTTCATGAATTCATTGTTTCTAATGGCTGAATAGTACTCCATTGTGTATATATACCACATTTTTTGTATCCATTCCTCTGTTGAGGGACATCTGGGTTCTTTCCAGCTTCTGGCTATTATATGTAAAGCTGCTATGAACATAGTGGAGCATGTATCCCTATTGCATGCTGGGGAATCTTCTGGGTATATTCCCAGGAGTGGTATGATTGGGTCCTCCGGAAGTATCACGTCCAGTTTTCTGAGGAAACACCAGACTGATTTCCAGAGTGGTTGTACCAGCTTGCATTCCCACCAGCAGTGGAGGAGTGTTCCTCTTTCTTCACATCCTCGCCAACACCTGATGTCTTCTGAGTTTTTAATCTTAGCCATTCTGACTGGTGTGAGATGAAATCTCAGGGTTGTTTTGATTTGCATTTCCCTAATGACTAATGATGTTGAACATTTTTTAAGGTGTTTCTCAGCCATCCGAATTTCTTCAGGTGAAAAGTCTCTGTTTAGCTCTTGATCCACTGGGACTAGTGACTCTCTTCAGATAAACTAGTGATATTTATCTCAGACATTGTCCTGGAAATAAGCCCTCTGTTGTGAGCTCTGCTATAGTATCATCACATTGGGTTGTGTGGGGTTTTTTTTGTTGTTGTTGTTGTTTGTTTTTTTTGTTTGTTTGTTTTTGTTTTGTTTTGTTTTGTTACTTAACCTTCCCGTATCTTTCATCTCTCCCGGATTTGCCTTATAAGTCATTGGACTTCACAACTGTATCGGCATGTTTCCTGTTCCTGTTAACCTTTAAGCCTTATATTTTTAAGCCTGAATTCTGAAGGCTTATGCATTCAGCTGTAGCATTGAAGGTTTTCATTAAAGCCCTGGTGAGAATATCTGTCATAACCATTTGTAACTGTTTTCTCAGTTTCTGGACCACTGGGTTTTGCTCCCAGTGCATGTCTTCTTTCCTGCTCAGGCCTCCTAACCCGTGCTTTGATCTAGTTTGCTCTAGTCCGCCCCACCTCCACCCACTCTCATCTTACTCTCATCACTGGCTTCCTTGCCTTGCGCTGGCCATGCCCCATGCTCCACGTCCTTCTGACAGTAGCTCAGCTGCTCTTTACTTAGCATTTGTCTTGCTCTTCCTTCTATCCCTTCTCTGTCACTTTCTTGCCCATCATTCTAATAATTATCTTAAGTTTCTAAATCCTTGTTCTTCTGTTAGATCCCTTTGTTACCTCCCTCTTCCCCATTAACATTTCAAATGGCAGAGGAATCTCTTTTTTTAAAAAAAATAATTTATTATTTCTTTTTGTTCACATTCCAAAGGCTTTCCCCTTTCCAGTTCACCCCTCACCATATGTCCCATAAGTCCTTCCCCCCCCCATTCCCCAATCACCCCCCCTCCCCACCATTTCTCTGTTCTGGTACTCTCCTACAAAACTGGATTTAGTCTTTTCCAGACCAGGGCCCAAGATCCTTCTTTGTCTATTCTCACTTCTCTGCCACACTAGTATCTTTACTTCCTTGTTCTGGAGCTTCTGATATTTTGATAATTTAATCCATTGGGGTGTGTTTCCCTGTGGCACTGCTGTTGTACACAGGGAACAACCATGATGCTCTATTCTCCCCATCTTAGAGCCTACGACAACACCTTGTGTTATATATATTTTCATGGCATCCTGTACTCTTTTGCATAGTATATTCTTGGCTTACAGTTAAGTGTTCTAATTGGTGACTGTAGCACACAATATAGAGATAGTCTTTGATGGAATGGTATCTGGCAGTGGTAGGAGTCAAATATTTTGTTGGGCAGGAGCATAATGGAAGAAAGATACCTTGTTGGATGTGGAGATAAGTCAATAGGTATAATTAATTGTAGAAGTCTGTTGGACAGTGCTTATTGGGAGTGCCAATGCATTTTAGTAGAGCAAGCTAAGGGGGTGGGGGTAAGATGGAGTCAGGTGGCAGTCAGCTCTGCTTCCTCTGGCAAAGAACTTTAGCCCCTAAACCTTTTCCTTCTATAGAAATTATAATAATGACAGCAATAATACCTATTTCTTACAATTCCTATGAAGCTGTAATAGCATAATACATATGAAAGATTTGGAGCAAGGCCTTTCAGAGCAGTACTATTTTCCTATTTGTCAAAGAAGTACCTCCCATCAGCAAGAAGAAATATTAGGAAAATAATTTGTAGTATAACTGTCATAAAGCTCTGTTAAGAATCAAATCTCCATTAATAACAATTATAAGAAACCTAGAATAGTAGCTAGGATTGGCTGGGAGAAGAGGAGGGGGCAACGAGGGAGATGGGAGGGGCATGGGAGGGAGGGGAGAGACAGAGACAGATAGAAAGGAGAGAGACAGAGAGTGTGTGTATGTGTGTGTCTATATTTTTATCTGTTTTCTAAATATTTCAGAAATGTTTATCAGCCTTTACTGTACATTTTTTTGTCTCCAAAAAAATTATACAACATGTTGAATCTTTTTTTTTTAAGACAGTGTCTTAAACTCACAAGAGATCCTCCTGTTTCAGTCTCTAAGTGTTGGGACTAAAGGTCTGTACCACCATGTCTGGTTGCAGGTTGAGTCTTAATCTAGAATTTTGCTGACTTTGAGAAAGCTAATAGGCTTTTCATGGGACTGCTTCTCACTGTGACTCCACAGCCCTTAGGCGGTCTGAAGGCTGTCTTTTGCTTTGATTTTGTTTTTACCATTTCTCTCTAAGTCATTTTCTTCTTTTTCAAGCAGACTTATTCTTCCAAGGAGGTCCTTCCACAATTCTGCATAAGCAATATGAAAACTACAAAGTGTCCTTTGCTTTTAGTTGTGTAGCAAAGGATGATGGGAAATTATGCTGATTGGAAGGTCCCCATTGCTTTGCTTTCTTAAGGAAAATAGACTGTGGTTGACTCATAATTTGCTCCCTTTTTGTTTTATGTAAAAGTTTATTAGCTTGTGATTTAAGCAAACCATCTGGTCCTGCTGGCATCACATACTGTCAGACCTGAGCTTTCTCCCTAATTTTACTGTAGACAGTTAGGTTATATGCTTGAATTCCAGTTCTGGCAGGGAGTTTTGAATGTTTATCTTAAAACTTCTGCTTTTTAAATATTGCTCTGTGACCCAAAGTACATTTAAAATGATGGAGAATTTCTTAATTGTTTCGTGTGAGATGTATCTCTTCTTGTCCTCAGTTGTCATGCCTCATTTCTCAGGGACTGTGACTCCAAATTTTCCAGCAGCCATTGATGAGTGATCAGTCCTGCATTCACTAGCTGAATGTGCTCTCTTGGGTTGCAGAAAGGAAACAGAAAACAGGATAATTTGAATTGACTTTCAGGGTTTTTTTTGTTTTTTGTTTTTTTGTTTTTTTGTTTTTTTCTCTCCTGACTTGTAGCCAGACAACAACTCCAGTGACTAGCTGGAAATCCTGGTTTCTGGGTACCATTCTTGCTTTGTGTAGAACATGCATTGCAGCTTATTTGGAGGTGCCAGAGTGATGGCTCAGCATTTCTGAGTATTTGCTGCTTTTGCAAACGATCCAGGTTTGGTTACCCATACCCACATGGCAACTCACAATTGTCCACAACTCCAATTCTGGGGGATCTGACATTCACCTCTTCAGACACCAGTAACACACACGGTACACATACAGGCATGTAGGCAAAACAGTAATACACACTAAAATAAACTTAAGGGAAAAATTAAATTTACTTGGATATATATGATCAGAGGCAGAAATACTTTATAAAGCTAGCACTCAAATGCATAGGAAATTAAACCTAGCACTCAAATGCATAGGAAATTACATATTCTTTAAGAAAATTGTACTTTACTAACGCAGGAAACTCAAGAAGTAAAAGTTTTGAACTCAAGTAGAACATGTCATTCAACATGGTAGACTAGACACGAGGGAAACAGTTTAAGAATTTTGTTGAAATACATACTTTTGTTAATTAAAAGCTAGGGAAAATACAGGAGTAAGAAAAGGCCTGGTTCAAAAGTAATACTGGGAAAACTCTTAGGCTCGCATTTGGGGCTTTAATTTGACAATAAGAAAGGACTAGTCCCCAGCAACCCAAGGCTGGCTTTCAAACCCAGCCCTGCTTTTACAGAAGCGCAACAGCAGAGTCCAAAGTAATTCTGGTGAGCCTGGAAGGAAGGAGTGATGCCCAGTTGATGGTATTTAGAACACTTGTATTTTCATAACTACTAGTCCCACAGAGTTAAGTTAAAACGATAGGTGTCTTTGCCAGTAATTTGAACATTTAGAGTAAATTATCAATGCCAAGTAAAATAGTACTTGGCAAAGCTTGTTACATATGAGAAAGAAAACCTGAAAAAATGAAAATTAAAACTTTCCCACAAATTTCAAGTCCAGAGATTTATATTGGTGTCTTAGAAACCTTAATGGGAACATGGCTCATTTGAGGACATATCTGCGGTCAGCAGTTACTTTGAAGATTGTTCATTTGGCAGTGCCAAAAGTTGTCTCAGCCTGTGTCACATCAGCTAACAATCCATTGCTCAAGGCAGCTCACACAGCCTAGCCAGTCAAGCTCGTCTCCATGCCAGGAGATCGTGGCAGCCACTTGGGTATACTATATGCTATTCTTATAGAGCAGTAGTTCTCAACCCGTCACCAGGGTGACATCAGACATTTACGTTGTGATGTATAACAGTAGCAAAAACAGTTATGAAGGAGCAATGAAAATTTTATGGTTGGGAATCACCACAACATGAGGAACTATTTTAAAGGGTCACAGCATTAGGAAGGTTGAGAAACCTTGCTGTGGAGGAGTGGAGAATTCGGACCACTAATTCAGTCTACCAGTGATGCCAAGTAGGAAATAACCATGTGACTTTTTGCAAAGAAAAGACTTATTAAACAGGACACAGTCATACATCTTCTAATATACGCTTGATAAATTACGTTCAAATACTGTATTAAAAGATGCTGAGACAAAAGTAACAAGTAAGCTCTGAACTGGGAGAAGGGATTTGAATCTTTATTTGTGTGTAGCTCTGTGAAGTTAAGAAAATAATAGAAACTAGCAGTTAGGGATAGTTAGACTTGGGATATCAAGAAATAAACTTCATAGGTGGTCCTTGAATAATTAAAACATCTATATCCTCACCTATTACTATTAAGATAATCATACATGGGACTGGAAAATGGCTCAGGCAGTAAGGACACTTGCTTCCAAGTCTGATGACCTGGGTTTTATCCTTGCAACTTGTGCAAGAACTGACTTCCTCAGGTATCCTCGAGTCCATACACACACATGTCCCACACACTGTGGAACATGCTTCTCTCAAAAAATAAATTATTTTTTAAACAAGGTAATGGAAGAAGTTCCTAAAATATAATTGAGAAACTGTAAGCTGTAAGATATCTCCTTTTGACATAATAGTAATTACATGATCTTCCTCATGATGAGATACTGCTCGAAAATAACAAGAAGTTAAATCCCAGTCTATGGAAATCTTTAGGTTTATAGGAAATCTGACTATGGAGGAACACATTAAATTACAGTGTAAGGAAACCACCAAGTGAATTCAGAAAGTGCCGAAGGTTGTACAGAACAAAGGTGCCATCTTGCCAGGACTTGTATAGCATGGGAAATTAAAAATGTAGATGACTTTACCTTTGTCCACAGTCTAGTCAAAAGACTTTTCTTTCCTCTGTGAATTACCTTAGCAGTAGTCTTGTAAAGGAAAAAAAAGGGAGGGTGATCTCCAAACCCCTTGACCATAAAAGTTAGCTTTCATTTCTGACTCTGCTTCCTTCCCTTGGTTGGCTTGTCCATCATTCTGTCCGTACCAACCCTGTATCTTTACAGTGTACTTTGGAGTTAAGAAAAGTTTGTCTTTTTCATGATGATTTTGCATTTACTTTTCTTTCATGAAATGCATAGCTCTACATTTCATTCTTTAATGATGTTTTAAATTAAATCATTTAATTTTCATTACTGTATATGGATATATATTTTTTAATCTCACTGTGTTCATTGATTATAACTGATTTTTGCATGTGTGAATTCCTTAGGTTTTCCTTTGTATGATTATGTCTTCTTCAGCTAGAGATATTTTCATGTTCTCTTTTCCTATGGGCATAACTTTGAAAACATGTTTAACTAGTTTGAGAGAAGGGGATGATGAGGTGGGGGCTGTGCAGCTGCATGTGCTGGGGTCTGTGGAATATTTCTCTCCTTCCACCTGTGTGTGGGCTCAGGACGTCCAACTCACATCACTTGCCAAGCCATCTTACCTGTCTACATGTGATGACAAGTACTGTATTTACAAGATTTCCTCTTCCCCTCTCTTCCTTCCAGCTCACCCCACAAATTTATAACCTCTTATTCTTTATTACTGTTTATACTTACATGTACATATATTTTATATATAAATTTATTATTTGTTTATTAGTATTTAAACACTTATATAAATGTATATATGTGTGTATATATATAAATATGTGTATATAAATGTATATCTATGTATAGATGTATATATACATTTATATATAGATATATTTATAAATAAAACCTGGATGAGTTCATTTAATTTCACTCCTGTGTACATACTTTTTGGGGTCATTGCTTAGGACTGGATACTTATCAGGGACTCATTCTTGGAGAAGACTGGATCTCCTTCTCTCAGCAGCCATCTATTGCCTGAAGTTTAATCTGTTTCTGTCAATCATCTCCATTACAGTGTTAAGGAGAATGACGAAAGCAGCCACTTCAGTCTTCTTCATAAAGGTCTTTGTCAATTGAAGACGTTCTAGTCTTGGATTTTAAGTTATTCGTATCCTGAAAGTGGTAGGAATTGTCATGCTGCTTTTTTCTCTATATATAATCATCTATAATATATTATGTAGTATAATTAATAATATATATTACAATATAAATATTATGTATCATACTAATACATAATCATCTATTGGGATGATTATTTTGTACTGTAGTCTACTAACATAGTATATTACATTGTTTGATAATTATATGTTAAGGTATTAACCTTGCATTCTTTAGAAAAAGACCAATTTTGAGATGTCTCAGTCTTCATATTTTATTTTCCAGTTAAGTTCTCTTTACTCTGTAATTTTATTCTCTTCCATCCCTCTCCTCCCCCCCCCCCAAGCTTCTCTTGGTTTTAGGCTTTGGGTATTCTTTTACAGCAGTCCTTATTTTGCTTGCATTCTAGCAGCAAAGTTCATTTGTACATTTCTTACCCCAAATTTGGAATGAGGTTCCTCCACCCCAATCCTGAGCTCTAAGGAGCCCATCCTGTTAGTGCTAAACTACAGCAACATGCTTCCTGGCTGTCTCTGCTTACAGGTCATGTGCCCTATTGTAATGCATGGGTATTTCATTCTTGATTTAGGATCTAAACTTAAGGCTTCCCTTTTGGAAAAAGAGAAAACAAAAAGCATATGGATGAAACAAGCCAGAAGATTCTAATTATTAACATTTATGAACTGACAAAAATAGGCAGTGATTTACTTTGAAATACATTCATCTACTTAAAAAAAAAAAAAAGTAGGTTGGCTGGCAAGATAGCTTAGCAGGTAAAAAAGATCGCTGTCAGGCCTGACAAACTCAGTTCAATCCCTGGAACCTATATGGTAGTAGTGTGGGGGTGTGGTATGGTGGGGTGTGTGTGCAAGCGTGTATGTGCATGTACTTGCATACACACATAGATGTAAATGTCATAAAAGGAGGCAGAGGCAGGTGGATCTGTGAATTCAGGACCAGCTTGACCTTATCTTTTAAAACGAAAGAAACAGGGGGAAAAAAAGAAAAGGAAGTAGTGGTCATGGTGCTACAGATCTATAACTCCAGGCCACGGGTGGTAGATGCAGGAAGATTATGAGTTCAAGCACAGTCTTAGATACGTTGTGATTTTAATTTCAGGCCACCATCAAACTATCAGAAAAAGGAGGCAGGCAGGAAAGAAATAATATAAATTAAGAATGCAGATTACAGCAAGTGCTTTCACTTCTGAGCTCAGAGGTGAGCTCTCCACCTTCTCTCTGGAGGGGAAGAGCTAGGAGCACACAGGGTCTAATCAGTAGAGCAGATGGGACAAAAGTCTTCCTGCTGCCATTTGCACCAGGGAGCCTGGAGACTCCACAGCCTTCTGTGCATAGCCACCAGGAGAGAGTGATCTCCCAGCAGTGCTTTCACTTCAGAGATCAGAGGAGTAAGGACACAAGCTTACAGGCTCATAGGAGGAGCAAACTCCAGCCAGAGACAACAATACCAACTAGCACCAGAGATAACCAGATGGCCAAAGAACCCTACCAACAGAAACCAAGGCCACATGGCAACATCAGACACAGTTCTCCCACTACAGCAAGTCCCGGATACCCCAACACACTGGAAAAGCAAGAGTTGGGTTTAAAATAATATCTCATGATGCTGATAGAGGGCTTCAAGAAAGACTTAAATAACTCCCTTAAAGAAATACAGGAGAACGTCAGTCAACAAGTAAAAGCCCTTAAAGAGGAAACACAAAGATGCCTTAAAGAAATACAGATCATGGGTCAACAGGCAGAAGCCCTTAAAGAAGAAACACAAAAATGACTTTAAGAATTACAGGAAAACACAAACAATCAAGTGAAGGAACTGAACAAAACCATCCAAGATCTAAAAGTGGAAGTAGAAACAATAAAGAAATCACAAAGTGAGACATCTCTGGAGATAGAAAACATTGGAAAGAATTCAGGAGTCATAGGTGCAAGCATCAACAACAAAATACAAGAGATAGAAGAAAGAACCTTGGGTGCTGAAGATACCATAGAAAACATTGATTCAACAGTCAAAGAAAATGCAAAATGCATAAAGCTGGTAACCCAAAACATCCAGGAACTCCAGGACACAATGAGAAGACCAAACTTAAGGATTATAGGTATAGACGAGAGTAAAGATTTCCAACTTAAAGGGCCACTAAATATCATCAAAAAAATTATAGAAGAAAACTTCCCTAACCTAGAGAAAGAGATGCCCATGAACATACAAGAAGCATTCAGAACTCCAAACATACTGGACCAGAACAGAAAGTCCTCCAGCCACATAATAATCCAAACACCAAATTCACTAAACAAAGAATATTAAAAGTAGTAAGGGGAAAAGGGCAAGTAACTTATAAAGGCAGACCTATCAGAATTACACCAAACTTCTCACCAGAGGCGGTAAAAGCTAGAAGATCCTGGGCAGACCTCATACAGACCCTAAGAGAACACAAATGCCAGTTCAGGCTACTATACCCAGCAAAATTCTCAATCACCATAGATGGAGAAACAAAGATATTCCATGATAAAAAACAAATTTACACAATATCTGTCCACAAATCCAGCCCTACAAAGGATAATAGATGGAAAATGCCAACACAAGGAGGGAAACTACACCCTAGAAAAAGCAAGAAAGTAATCTTCTTCCAACAAACCCAAAAGAAGATAGCCACACAAACATAAAAATAACAGGAAGCAACAATCACTATTCCTTAATATCTCTTAACAACAATGGATTCAACTCCCCAAGAAAAAGACATAGACTAACAAATATTTCTCATATAAATTTTCAATTTTATCAGAAAATATTTGTATTCCCCTTTTAGTTAATTTAATAATGTTTTTTATGTCTACCATTTTATCTGCATTATTTTTCATGATACTCTTCAATTTTAATATGTCTTTCTATATATTTCCTCTATTTTATCAGAAATGTTTTCAATGTAAATTTTTTATTTCATCACAGATGTTTCTAATTCCACCTTCAATTAATTTAGAGTTTTTATATCTACCTTTTTATATGTAAAATTTTCCATGAAATAGTCAATTTTAACGTATTTGTCTATATATTTCTTGAATTTCACCAGAAATATTTTCCATATAAATCTTCAATTTTATCTGAAAATGTTTATAATTCCACATTCAATCAACTTAGAATTATCTTTATGCCTATCATTTTATCTCTATAATTTTCATGATAATCTTTAATTTTAACATGTTTTGTTATATATTTCTTCAATTTTATCAGAAATATTTTCCATGTAAATCTTCAAGTTTATCAGGAGATATTTATAATTCCACTTTCAATCAACTTAGGAATACTTTTATGCCTACCATTATTATATCTATATAAAATTTTCCATGGTAATCTTCAATTCTAACATGTTTTTCTACATTTTTCTACAATTTTATCAAAAATATTCTCCACATAAATCTTCAATTCTATCATAAAATATTTCTATTTCATAATTCAATTAATTTAGCAATATTTTTTATGTGTACCACTTTAGTCTTTAATTTTCCATGAAAAATTGTCAATTTTTTTTTTTTTTATTTTTTGAGACAGGGTTTCTCTGTGTAGCCCTGGCTGTCCTGGAACTCACTCTGTAGACCAGCTGGCCTCGAACTCAGAAATCCGCCTGCCTCTGCCTCCCAAGTGCTGGGATTACAGGCGTGCGCCACCACGCCCGGCGAAAAATTGTCAATTTTAATGTCTTTTTCTATGTATCTCTTCTATTTTATCTGAACTATTTTCCACGTAAATCTTTAATTTTATCATAAAGTGTTTTTACTTCTGTTTTCAATAAAAAGGAAAAGAAAAAAAGAGAAAATAGGAGAAAAAAAAGAATGCAGATTACTTTTCAGTAATGTAGGGGATACTATGAAACAACTCCACCAAGCTGTTGAATGATAGGTATGATAGTTTTCTCCTACAGGTGGGGATCCTTTCTTAACTTGTCTTCAATGGATGCTTGAAACTGCGAGTTTAAGAATTATGAATTAGGCACAGTAAGAGAATGACAACAATAATAAAGTCATGAGAATGACCTACTGCATTAGAAGTTATGTAGCTACAGTCTCTTTCTCTGCACAGCTTAATATACCTTTTTATTTAAAAAGAGCCCTTTAACCTTCTCATTGTCAACATCACTTTGCAGGTTAGGGCCATTATTAAGAAAAATAAACATTACTTGAGCACAGGCACAAGATTGAGTTATGGT
Organism: Apodemus agrarius; assembly: GCA_964023405.1. NCBI lineage: Eukaryota > Metazoa > Chordata > Mammalia > Rodentia > Muridae > Apodemus > Apodemus agrarius. The sequence goes on along the minus strand of OZ030006.1, from coordinate 149,593,933 downwards.
TTTGATCCCTGAGGTCGCTACTGAAGGACCTGCAGGCAGACAGCACACACAGATAATTGACAAACAGTAATTCCTGGTCGATCATGATAGAGGAGCACATTTCATCATACTACTTAGATTCCTGTATAATTAAAATGTTAGGAATTGTTTATTTTTGGAATTTTCCATTTCCCATTTTTAGACTATAGGTAACAAACTACAAGAGGGAGAACCATGGATAAGGGATACATGTCTGTTTTGCTATTAATTCTGGAAAATTGACATAGGCTCTTGGTTTTTTTATAAACACAAAATATTACACATTGCTTGTTTCTGAAATTTGAAAGTAATTGTATACAGTGAGCCTCTGTTATTTTTCTGACTATATAATTATTCCTTATCTTGTCTAAAAGTACATCGAGTTTTTTTTTAAAACATGAACTTAATTTTTTGTGCCATAAAGTAAATTAGATACATATACTCATAAAAATTTAATTTGGACTATTGCAGTGTGTATTTTATAAATCCATAGATGAATAATCAAGAGTTTATAAAGATAGTGTTCTATCTAATATTCTAGGACTTTGATGTAGACAGAATCATATACAGGACACAAAATGTTCCAAACGTAAAAGAAATAACATGTTTATTAAGCTCTACTCAATTTAATATTTTCTGTTAAAGCATCATAAAATCAGTCTTACTGTTTTCTCAAAATAGAATATGTAATTTCGAGAAATACAATCATATGATCAGTAAGGGTGGCTCTCGGGAAGAAGTCCAGATAATTGTGTGCTGTATAATCCCATTCGCAAAGTTAAAACAGTGGAGCAGTCAAGTGTGGAAAGTGATACAGAAGCCGTTTCTGAGCTGATGACAATATTGTGTTTATTAACCTACATGTTAACAAAGTACATTGACTTGTATCACATTTTTCAAGTGTATATTTATTATGTATCTTTCTGTATTTTGCACTTCTGTAAAAGACTTACCAAATTGTGTTTATCTACAAAGGGCTATATGTTGCCTTTTTGTGTAGGAAAGGAAGACTTGACTCTTCATACATGCTTACTGGTGTGTATGTAAACTCTTTAGGGCATGTAAGAAACTGATACATTTGATTTCTAGGGATGTTACAACACAGAATGCCAGGGAGACTTTTGGGCTCTGTCTAGATATGGCAACAAATGCTGATGCCTACATCCCTGCTCTTTCTGTGTTAGAACACCGGTTCATGGGGCGTGGCCACCATTGATGTCATGCTTAACATAAGAATCTCCACCTAACATAATTACTCAATTTTAGAAAAGTTTTGCATGAACTAAATGAATAGAATTAATGCTATTGGTGGTTTAGAGACATTTCAGGTTAATGTATATCCCTGTAGATTTTGCAAACGTGCCAGAGGGAGATCTGCCCAACACTGTGAGGACCCCATTAGGTCAAGGGGCAGCTTGAGCTCTTAGGAAGATTGTGTGCATGCGTGCGTGCGTGCGTGCGTGCGTGCGTGCGTGTGTGAATATATAACATATATATATAATAATTCATTAATATGTGTACCCAGATGCTTTTCTTGGTATTTAGCACCTGGTGTGGCTAGGATTTTACTGGAAGGAGCCTTTGAACAGCTCTGGTATGCTAACTGTAGCTCAAACAGCTCTCAGTTTTAGCACAAAAATTGGTTCATGTAGGGATGACTGAAAGGCAGAGTCCCTCTCTACCCACCCTCCTCTACTTCTGAAAAGAACAGCCATTTCATTAGCAAGATGAGCAGTAGTGTAACACAAACTTCAGCAGTCAGTGCTCCATGCTTACCTGTGAGAGCACTTTCCGCTTATAATATGCTTTCTAATTAAACATATTTAATAATTCAAATTTGACAAATAATCAGAATAAGTGAAAATGGCTTCTGATGTTTAGACCATCCTCTCTTTATTTCTTTTCTCTGTCTTTAGCGTTCTGTAGTTTTGTTCCTTGTGCATGGGTTTTGTTTGTTCCAGATCTTTTTCTGTCAAGGCTTCCCCTTGCCAAGCATTTTTTTTTTTTTTTGAAGCATAGTGCCTCTTTTATCTGATCATATAGTTTTAGATGTTTTTTCAATTTTATTTATTTATTTTGGAGAGGAAAGATTTTTATTTCATCTTATATCTTATACCTCATGAATGGTAGTCAGGACAGGATATCAAACATAAACTTGGAGGCAGGCACTGAAGAAGAGGTCACGAAGGAATAGAATTACTGTCTTGTGCAGACTGATTTCTTATTCCAGCTGTTTAGGGATGGCACTTGCAGTATAGTAAATCATCAGTCAAGGAAATACTCAATGATCTTTTACTTACTAGACAATCTGATGGAGACATTTTCTCAACTGAAGTTTCCTTTTTCAGTTTGACTCCTATTACACTATATTTATAAAAAACCAAGAACGAAAGAACAAAAGAAAGAAGGGAGGGAGGGAGAGAGGAAGGAAAGGAAGGAGGGAGAGAGGGAGAAAAGAAAAAAGGAAAGAAAGGAAGGAAGGAAGGAAGGAAGGAAGGAAGGAAGGAAAGAAGGAAGATAGATTTTTCTCAAAGAACCAGCTCCTGGTTTTGTTGATTTTTTTTTTTTTTTTTGTATAGTTGTCTTTATTTGTGCTTGGTTGATTTCAGCCCTGAGTTTATTTCCTGCCATCTACTCTTCTTGGGTGTATTTGCTTCTTTTGATTCTAGAGCTTTCAGGTGTGCTGTTAAGCTGCTAGTGTATGCTTGCTCCACTTTCTTTTTGGAGGCACTTAGAGCTATGAGTTTTCCTTTTAGCATTGCTTTCATTGTGTCCCATAAGTTTGGGTATGTTGTGCCTTCATTTTTATTAAATTCTAAAAAGTCTTTAATTTATTTCTTTTTTTTTCTTTCTTTCTGCCAAGTTATCATTGAGTAGGGCATTGTTCAGCTTCCGTGTGTATGTGGGCTTTCTGTTGTTTTTGTTGTTGAAGACCAGCCTTAGTCCATGGTGATCTGATAGAATGCATGGGATTATTTCAATCTCTTGTATCTGTTGAGGACTGTTTTGTGACCAGTTATATGGTCAGTTTTGGAGAAGGTACCATGAGGTGCTGAGAAGAAGGTATATTCTTTTCTTTTAGGATGAAATGTTCTGTAGATATCTGTTAAATCCATTTGGCCCATAACTTAGTTTCACAGTGTCTCCTAGATGGTTTTGTTCATTTCCTTCACCTGTTTAGTTGTGTTTTCCTGTAATTCTTTAAGGGTTTTTTTTTTTTTTGTGTTTCCTTTTTGAGGGCTTTTAGCTGTTTACCTGTGTTGTCTGTATTTCTTTAAAGGAGTTATTTATGTTCTTCTTAAAGACCTTTTTCATCATCATGAGATATGACTTTAAAACAGAGTCTTGCTTTTCTGGTGTGTTAGGGTATCCAGGGCATGCTGTGGTGGTAGAACTGGGTTCTGATTATGCCAAGTAGCGTTGGTTTCTGATGCTTATGTTCTCGGGCTTGCCTCACGCCATCTGGTGTATCTCTGGTCTTAGCTGGTCTTGCTGTCTCTGACTATGGTTTATCCTGCAAGCCTGTGTGTCAGTACTCCTGGAAGACCAGTTCACTCTGGAATGAATTTGGGTATGGAGAGTTGTGAACAGGGTCAGCTCCGGGGTGTAGAGAGAAACCTGAAGGATCCTGTCCTGGGCTGTTCCTTGGTTCTTGTGTCCTGATGACTCTGGGCTGGTCCCTCTTGGGCCAGGAATTTGAGCAGAAGTGGTGGTATTACCTGTGCTCATAGGAGTGCCAGCACTCCTGGGAGACCAGCTCTCTCTCGGTGGTATTTGGGTATGGAGAACTGTGGCACAGGGTCAGCTCTGGGCAGAGACAGAAACTGGAAGGGTTAGGTTTTTGTTTCTTTGTTTGTTTTGTTTTGTTTTTTTAAAGAACTCCTTAACAGTGTAAGCAATAGAACTTAATCCAGATGTATAAACACTGCTCGCTGTCTATGCTGCTTCTGTTACTCAGATTTGACTGTTCTTTTCTAAGATCCCCCTATAAATAATTGTTACTATTTTGTGGTTTATATTTTTGTTTTGTGTGGTGGTGGCTGGTGCAATGTGATATCAATCATCATTAGGCTTAAGCACTTTACTAACTAAGCCATGTTGCTGGGCCTATCTCCCCCATTAACCTTTTCTTATTACATTTCTTTCTTTCTTTCTTTCTTTCTTTCTTTCTTCCTTCCTTCCTTCCTTCCTTCCTTCCTTCCTTTCTTTCTTTCTTTCTTTCTTTCTTTCTTTCTTTCTTTCTGGGTGTGTATGTGTGTGTGTGTTGTTGTTGTTGTTTGCTTTATTTATTTATTTATTTATTTATTTATTTATGGGTGTGTGTTGTTGTTTGCTTTATTTATTTATTTGTTTATTTATTTATTTATTTATTTATGGGTGTGTATGTGTGTGTGTGTTGTTGTTGTTGTTTGCTAGGTACCAAACTTACAGTCCTGGGTAAACTCTATAATACCACAGAGGTAAATTTACACCCTAATTATTCTTGATATATGTACATGATCAGAAGGAAAATTTGGAAATTTCAAACTGACCTTGTGTGCCTTCCCATTTATCAGCTCAGGAGTTGCCCATGGCCAAGCAGCACTCTCTGTAGTTGACCATGGTGTTTTACTTTTTTCTTTCTGTGTGTGTCTGTCATAGGTGGAAGAGCTGTTGATGGCTATGGAGAAGGTGAAGCAGGAACTGGAGTCCATGAAAGCTAAGCTGTCCTCCACCCAGCAGTCTCTGGCCGAGAAGGAGACTCATCTAACCAACCTCCGGGCAGAGAGAAGGAAACACTTGGAGGAAGTTCTGGAGATGAAGTAAGTCTCATACCTTGGTTTGTTGGCTCCACTTAGTTGAGATGAGTGTGTTCAGGTCCTCTATCTTCGTGTATTATCCTAGCACGTGTAGCCGAATTACACAGGCTATCAGTCAAATATGCCTACTTGTTTCTCCTACTTCCTAGAACAATTTTTTTCAAGCATGGCACAAAGGACCAGTTTCACACTGTTGTCTCATTACTTTTACACACACAGACACAGAAAATGCAATAATTTTAATTAAGGAAAAAAATTAAGCTATGTACATTTCCAAATTTACATAGCAATAGTATATAGTGATTTTCCATATACTTACCCATTGATTTGCTAATTAATATTTTGCCACACCAGACACTTAATCTTTATAAAATTGTCACTTTCAGCCAAGCATTGCTATGTTCCTTTTCTTCTTGCTTCCTATAGTGATATTCCTGAGATTGAAATCTGTATCTGCTATTACGTACAAATATGTCTTTTGTGACCTTTTGTTAAAAACAAGTATGTCTCCATGTCTCTTGAAGTTCCAGTAGTAGTATTGTTTCATTTACAATTAACAGCCAAACCCAGTTTCTGGTGGGCTGCCTTAGTCCCCAGTGTCATGTAAAGTTGTCAGTATTTGTGCTGTCTTCTCCGTTGTCTAAGAAATGTTCTTTGTACTTCATAACATGCTGCTCTGTCTCTAATATTCCTGAGCTTTCTCTCATCATTCCTGCTCTGTCATCTTCTTTACTTCAATACAGTCTCTCTAGCTAAAATAATAATATTTCCTCCACATAGTACATGAAGCTATTACTGCCTCTGTTTTGTTGCTTTGAACTGTGGATACATTTTGAATACCTGGGTAAATGCAGTTGCTAAGGATCTGCCAGGTTCTTGTCAGAGTAACACTGGTTATTTTGTTTTGCATCTCCTAAACACAGGTGATCCATTTTCTTACCAGCACTTTCCCATTCAGTTCAGATGGCAACTACCAGAAAAATAGTTTGTTTGCTACTGGAATTTCCTTTTATTATTGATACAGCATGAAACAATGTTTTAAAAAATATATTAGAATTCATAGGTGATTGTGTGGTTTTGTTTTGTAGTAACACAGTACTAAAGTTCATTATAAAATTCCTTGCTGCCCTACTCCAAGAAAATAAATACCATGATTAGCAAAATTTATTAATAAGATCTTGACTCACACATGATTAACAGAGTATAGAATATAGAGGTGTGTGTCAACAGAAGGGATATTTTTTAAAAACTTGAATTAAAACACTAACCACCTGCTGTTTAGGGTTGACTCGTCTCTTGTACTCTCTTAGTCACCCATGCTGTATAACTATGACATCATGATACATTGATTTAAAGATTTACTTATGTTTTTATTCTATGAGTATTTGCTTCATGTGTAGTACAAGTCTACCTTGAGCCTACGAAGGCAAGTGAAGGCATTTTGTAACTGTGGTAACATATGGTTACATGTGGGTGCTGAGAATCAAACCGTGGTCCCCTCAGAGTGCAAGCAATACTCTTAAGCACTGCACCCTCTCCATCCAGCCCTTATGATGATTTATCTCAGATATTTCACAAGCTTTGTCATATACATTCTATCATCTTAAAAGCTTTAAAAGTTTTCAGGCTGTAAGTTACACTTAAATTTCCCCTACTATCTCTGTCTTCATACTGTGTAAGGTGCTTGTCTATTACTCTCCTTCTAATAAACATCTGGTTGCTATATGCATAACAACTGTCCAGATTATCTATAGGCAAAATGATGGTACCAGGCCTCTCTTCTCGTGGCCCTGTAGATCAGCTGGTAAGTTTCTCCCATTGGCACAAAACACCAGTTAGTATTCTTTTCATCTGCTGCATAATGTGAAACACCTAAGCATTTTTAATGTGTTTTTTTTCTTAAGTTTCGCACAACCCTGCGATTTAGATATCCTCTATTAAAAACTGTGCATTTAATCTAAGTTGAATTATACACAAAACACTATATAACATGCTGAGGATTTTGAGTCCAGTAAATTTTCTGTTCATTTTCACTAGCTAGCCAAAGTATATTAGGGTTTTCTAGAGGGATAGAACTATTGTTAGGGTATTTATTAGAATGGCTTACCCGCTGTAGTCCTGCTCATACAACAGCGCTTGTTTCACAGCAGAAAATGCAAGAATCCTATAGTTGTTCAGTTCCCAAGGCTGTATGCCTCAGCTGACTGCAGTATACATTGGAACCCCAAAGAATTAGGTTCTAATACCACTGAAGGATGCCTCAGTAACAGGCTAAAAGACTTGCCAGTGAAAGGGAGAGTGAGGGCAGCCAAAAGGCAAGAGCTTCCTTTTTTGTGTCCTTAAAATAGGTTGCCACCAGAAGTTGTGGCCCAGATGTACAGTGGGTCTTCCTACTTTCTGCCTCAAATGGTTTAAAAAAGTAAGGTGTCTTCCACCCTAAAAGGATTCAGACTTCAGGTGTGCTCAGCTGCTTCAGGTGTAGTCAGGTTGACCAAGACTAGCCATCACATAGTCAGTCTTCATTCTGTTTTTAGATTCCTATTCTTGATTTGCTGGGTTATTTCTAATCATCCTGTCTGTGTTGTCTCTTGTTTTTAAGGATTTGCTCAGGATGTCCTTTGGAGTTATTTATTTTTGTGAGGCTGTTGATAAGTGTCTGTACTCAGTGACTAGGAAGATCATATCCCAACAGGAAAATAGCCTGGGCCTCATGCACTCTCTAGCTCTGTGCTTTCAGCATGTTATTCAGCCTCTTCGCCCAGCAACATTCTCATTTTAAAAATGATGACCTTTTATAAGAAATGATCAATGGATTGCTTACATAGAATTGAGAACAGCATCTTGTACAGCAAGCAGTTACTAGTAAACTTTTTTTTAGTTTTTCTTGGTGATGATTCATAGGGAAAACGAGATCCTTTAAGCCTATTAAATTAAATTATTAATAATTAAGCACACTAAAAAGCTTTATCCATGTAACTAGAGAGCATGAAGTGTCAAAGAAAGAAATGGTGGGGATTGCCATGAGAAATGGCATGAGGACCTAACCGTGCTTGCATATTGCTCTGTACCCAGGATGAAAAATGGCCTTTCACCAGAAGACAGCATGACCCATTTATACATAAATTCTTCAGTAACACGCTGCAATTGTCCAGTTTTCTGGAACAATCCTGGCCTCATCAAACCAAGAAAAATGACTGACTAGTTCTTTTCCATCTCTAGCATATATAGTTATAACTTTGGAGCATCTGTTCCAGATAAGTGCAGCCATGAGTCTGGGGAGATGTAAAATTGTGCTCTTGGGGGGCTGCCAGTGCTTCATTAGGAACATTTGAGCTGGTTAACCAACCTAAGGAGAAGGAGCAGTTTTTATTTGCAAATCCCACAGTGGTCTTCTTGCCCTTTTTCTGCTGAAGTTTTGTTAACCATGAGTTTTTCTTATTACCCTTTAATGTTAGACTCTTTTTTTCAAGAAAGAAAAAAGATTGAAAGGAGACAAGACAAAATATAAAGTAAGAAAATAATGACTATAGAAATTTTAATTTTAAGTTAAGTTTAAATGAAGATTTGGACAAACTGATTCAGTCTCTCCTGAATTTAGTTAGCAGTCCCTTTTCCTTAATAGTCAAAACAAAGCTCAGAAAACACTTTCATTCCTTTTAAACATGATTTTATTTTTATTTTTCTTGTGATATGATTGAGTATATGTCACATGTGGGCAGGTGCCTGAAGAGGCCAGAGTTTCAGATTCTTTGGACCTGGAGTTAGAGGTATTTGTAAGTTCCCATATGGGGGTGTTAGGAACCAAACTCAGATCCTCTGGAAGAGCAGCAAATGCTTTTAACTGCTAAAGTCTCCCTTCAGCCCCTTTTTATTCTTGATATATGTGTTTATCAGGCTATTAATTTAATAGTTTGAAGAATTGATTTATTCAGGGAAGGGAACAAAAGAATAACTCTTTAGTTACTTGGGAATCTAGAGCTGCACATCCTCCATCAGTCAGCTGGTGGCCATCTCTGTCCGGGCCACTGTTTCTTTTCCTTGCTGATTCACCCTTTAGCTCTAAATTGAATGGCCATTTCTTTTTCCTTAACCTTCTGCAACCTCAACTAGAAAAGTTTTTTTTAACTTACCATTTAGATTTATAACATAAATGTTTAAAGTCAGTTGTAAGACATTCTGAGAAAGGTATGATCTAGTTGGAATTAAATAAGTCACTGCTTAATAAGTCAGAACTTAATAAATGATTAGAACTTTATGAATGCTGTCAGTACACAGGTGAATAGTACAAAGATCACTGTGTTGTAGTTAAGACCCTTGGGCTTCCCTCTACCTTAGTGTTGTTATATGGCAGCACTTAAAGTACACTGTGCATTTGTGAGTTTACTTTCCACAGTAAGCATTAAATAGCAGTGTGCTTTCCACACAAGTTCCTGACCACTGGAAACCAAATGCCAGGCAGTGGTAAACTCTTTGGGACAGTGGCTTTTTTTTTTTTTTTTAATTCTTGTATAGAATAGACTTTATTTGGGGAGTTTGAGGAGTAGAGGCAGAGAGGGGAAAGAGAAGGGGGTGGGGGAGACCAGACCAGAACACATGAGGGTCGGGGAGAAAGGGGTCAGAGAGAGAAGAGAGTCAGAGAGTGAACAGTGGCTCTCAAATCATAGGTAACACTTGTTTCCAGGCCTTTGTCATTGCTGCATGAATGGCACCCAAAGTTGAAACTGCTGGTGCTTTCCAATTACATCATAGCCTCTATTGTCAAGGGAGCAAAGCAAAAACAGCACAAGCAACAGGTCCTTGTGTTTAAAAGTAAGAAACAAGTCACTTTGGGGACATTGAAGGGAGAAAAAATGAGGTAACATCAAAATCTTACTCAAGTGCTCGATAAAAGTAAAATTTGAAAAGCAGTCTAGGATATAAAGGAAATAACCTTGGTACAAAAAAAATGATTTTTATGGGGCCAGTTTTTAAAAATTAAAATGTTTCATTCAACCTGCTTATTATTCAGCATCTGAAACATACATATCAGGTATATATCTTCTTCTTCCTCAGCATGACATTTACCTACAAAACCTAAATAAATTATTCTTGGGATTTTGTTTTCCTTCTTTATGAATAGTTAGAGATCAAAAAAAAAAAGGAATTTACTAAAATTAAAGTTTCTGAAGTCCAACAAGGAATATTAAAAGTGTACACACAGCCCTCATGTGATTGGCACCCGAATTACATTTAGTTGTGCTGTTCTGGGTATTAGGCTTGGAGCCTCCTGCATGCAGCAGGCATTCGACCTCTCCCAACCCTTAACTTTGGCTCCTTTTCTTTTCAAATGGGGTCTTCCTGAGCTTCCCAGGCTGGCCATAAGTCCACTCTGTAGCCCAGGTGGGACTTGAACTGAATCCCGCTGCCGTAACCTTATGGGTAGCTGGGAATTACAGCTTTGTGCCACTAGACCTGGTGTAGAAACCATTCCTGATGATATGCATAATATGTTCTCTTCAAGGAAAAGGTACCATTTCAGCACTTGGAAGGCAGATTCAAGGTTATCCTTTTCTACACCAGTTTAAGGCCTAAGTCCTTTACAGCTATAATTTTAATTACTATATGGAATATCGGCTACCTGTAAGTTATATTTAGTTTCTTATTTCAACTACTTGTGCTGTCATTTGGGAAGGACTTCATGTGTATCACTCAGTTATTTCTGTACCTGTTAGTCAGCTTCCTGGCATTACCTAGCAGAGATTGCCAGGCCTCAGCCTCAGCGTCAGCAAGAGGGACCAGGGCCAGCAGGAATGCCAGCAGAAATTCTCAGTTGTGCCTCTCTCAGGGAAGCGAAGATTAGCTGACACCAGACTGAGTGTTGCACAGCTAGCTCTACAGGCAGCCTTGACTCTGCCTCCGCAGTCGTCCCTCTGCCTCCGCCGTTGTCCCTCCAGCCTACCGATACCCTTCAGCCTCCGCTGTCATCCCTCAAGCCTACCTATACTCTTCAGCCTCCGCTGTCGTCCCTCAAGCCTACCTATACCCTCCAGCCTCCGCCGTTGTCCCTCTGCCTACCTATACCCTTCAGCCTCCGCCGTCGTCCCTCAAGCCTACTTACACCCTTCAAGCATCATGTGCCCTCCGTGGGTTTCGCCTCAGCACGCGCCTCTGTCTCAGCTGACATCACTCTGCCAGTCAGCCCGAGTCTGCCCTGCAAAGGGGCAACAAGCTGCAGCACACCCCCAGAAGTTTCTTGGTGCATTTCTCTATGGAGTCCTGATAAATGCAGCTCAGCTATGCAGTGTAAGGCAGACCAATGCATGTGGGTCGTTAGCAAAGAATCCTTCATCACATGTCCTTTCACATGCTTGCTTTAGCAGAACATCCTCTCTCCTGTGTCTTCTTCAGCGAAACCTTCCTTCACCAGTCTGCCTTATTCTTTCACCTGCGTTCCCTTTAACGAAATGTTCCTTCATGTGTTTGCCCTAGCAAACACCATTCCACCGACTTTCCAAAGAACCCTTAAGTTTCCACTTCAGTGGAAGGTTTGCCTTCTAGGTTCTGACATGAATGAGAGAAAGTTCTGCTGGGACTCAAGCACAGGACATACACTTAAGACACACTGTCCATAGACAGTCACCAAGAAGTCCCATCACATACATGTGTAAGAGATACCTATCCAATCTGATGAACAATCCTCAGTATCGAAAAGAAGCATAGGCGGTTCTGTGAATTAAGGATGATACTGCAGGATATGACAGAGAGAACTGGACAGAAACCTGGGAAATAAGACCCTTTAAAAGCCAAGAGCCTCAACAACACACTAGATCAAAGGGAAAGAAAACATGACCATGCTTGACCATAAGTCTTTGAATTATTAGTATCAGACAGAAAGAACATATGAGAAGTAAAGCAAAAAGAAAATAAACAGAAAGAAAGGACATAGCTCTCACTAGTAACCTGCCTGTAAATAGTCTCAATTCTTCACTAAAAACATGCACTTGCTTAGTGAATAGTGTGAGCCTACTAAATACTGCAAAATACTGCCTGCAGTAAACTTACATCATCTGTGAAGATGTGAACAGGAGGGATGAATATGCTCTAAACACATTTACAGAATTCTCAAATAGCTAAGGTTCTTATTTTTATTTTTTTACAGTCCAGTCATTACCCACCTCGTGGTCCGCCCTCCCACAGTTCCTCATCTCGTTCCTCCTCTCCCCTGTCTCCAAGAGGATGTCCCACCCCACACCTCCCATCCTCACCAGGTCTCCCCATTCCCTGGGGCGCTAAGTCTCTCAAGGGTTAGGCTCATCGTCTCCTACTGAGGCCAGACCAGGCAGTCCTCGGCTGCACATATGTCAGGGGGTCTCCAATCAGCTGGTGTCTGCTGCCTGGTAGCTGAGTGTCTGAGGGATCTCAGGGGTCCAGGTCAGTTGAAACTGCTGGTCTTCCTATAGGGCCGCTCTCCTCCTCAGCTTCTAACAGCCTTTCCCTAATTCAACCACAAGGGTCCCTGACTTCAGTCCATTGGTTGGGTGTAAGTATCTGCATCTGTCTCAGTCAGCTGCTTGTTGGGCCTCTCAGGACAGCCATGGTAGGCCCCTGTCTGTAAGCACACCATAGCATCACTAAGTGTCAGGCCTTGGAGCTTCCCCTTGAGATGGATCCTTGAGATGGATCCCCAAAACTGGACCGCCTTTGCCTCAGTCTCTTTTCCATGTTTGTCCCTGCAGTTCTTTTAGACAGGAACAATTCTGAGTCAGGGATTTTGACTATGGAATGGCACCCTCATCCCTTCACTTGATCCCTGTCTTTCTGCTGGAGACGGACTCTATGAATTCCCTCTCCCCACTGTTATTTTATTTAAGGTCCCTCCTTTTGAGTCCTGAGAGTCTCTCACCTCGCAAGTCTCTGGTACTTTCTACCCTCCCAACCTCTGAGGTTGTATATTTCCATTCTTTCTGTGGCTCTCCTATCCTGCCCCCCCACCCCCCATACCTGATCATGTTCTCCTTTTCTCCTCCCTCTCTGTGCCTCTCAGGATTGCTGTCTTCTCTCTCCCAAGTGGGATTGAAGCAACCTTACTTGGGCCTTTCTGATTGGTAACCTTCTTGAGCTCTATGGATTGTATCCTGAGTGTTCTGTATTTTGGGAGGGGGGGGCTAATATCCACTTATTAGTGATTACATACCATGCATGTCCTTTTGGGTCTGAGTTACCTCACTCAGGATATTTCCTAGTTACATCCATTTGCCTACAAAACTCATGATGTCCTCGTTCTTAATAGATGAATAGTATTCCATTGTGTAAATGAACCACATTTTCTGTATCCATTCTTCCATAGTGGGACATCTGTGTTATTTCCAGCTTATTACAGGCCAATATAAGGCCACTATGAACATAGTGGAGCACATGCCCCTGTGGTATAGTGGGGCATCTTTTGGGTATGTGCTCAAGAGTGGTATATCTGGGTCTTCAGGTAGGTCTATTTTCCAGTTTTCTGAGGAACTGCCAGATTGATTTCCAGAGTGGTTGTGCCAGCTTGCAGTCCAGCCAGCAATGGAGGAGTGTTCCTCTTTCTCCACATTCTCACCAATATGTGCTGTTACCTGAGATTTTTATTTTAACCATCAAATAGCTAATTTTAAAATGTAAAATTGAAAAAGAAAACTGCATTAGATAAAAAGAAGTTTCTTCAATAACTACTGTGGGGAAAAGTGGATATCTTCTTATAGGGAGTTGAAAATGGACCCATATCTGATTCTTCTTTTTAATAGGCTGGGACTATAAAACCTACAACATATTTGAAAATACTAAAGTAAAGACACTTGATGAGGATAATCATAAAGCCAAATATTTCCTGCCTAAGACTCTGAAACTGTAGGGAGCAAAAGCAAGAATTGATCATTGGAATAACATTCAGAGGTTTGCCCAGCAAAATGCTAGGTTTGCCCAGCAAAGCAGATGTAATGAAGAGCCACTTGCAGAATCATACAGAGGATTCAAACATGTAGGGAATCCCATTTATACAGCTATGCTACTGCTAATAGGTAAAACATAGCAGATATGAAAATGAAGGGGAAAGGCAGGTGTATGCCCACACAGTTGAGGTAAATAAAGGGAAACCTAGAAAGCATTACAAAATATTCAATGTTACCAATGCATATAATATAGCATGTTTAGTAGAAGTTGTATTCAGTGTCTATTTATGAAATTCTCAGAGCTTTTTAAAGTATAAATTACTGAAAGTAATTAAATAATATCTGATGAAATAGATGTATGTAGCCCATGGTGAATCAATCAAACCTTCAGACACCCGTTTATAATCCAATTTATATTTTTCAACACCATCCTACTCAAAATCGCAGTGGTTTCTCTGTGGAATCTGAGAAACAATAGGAAATAGACACTCATACAGAGGCCACAGAAGGTATGCAACTGGAAGTTTATATTACTGATATTTACAAACATGCAAGAAATTTTCTGGCTAGAAATAGTGCTATGTTTGAGAGCCAGGTAGTTAATAGTTAGAAGCAACAACAGATACTCTTAACCTTTAAATGTAGCCTCTGTTTCCCAGGTAACAATACAGTAGGGGTCTGAAGAGAAGCAGTGAGAATGATCTTGCTTCTCCAGGTCTCTTCGGTGTGTCTCTGGTTTAGTACTGTCCTTTTGTACCCTTGCTTCAGTACACATCGACTCTGCGCCCCCTTGCCTGCCTGGATTAACCTTTTATGTGATCTGCATTTGTTGCTAGGGTTTACAGGTCACCTTTGTCTAATGCTGACCACTAGAATTCATGTCGAAGCTTGTAAGAGTGAGAACATGATAGCTATCTTAGAGAAAGTGACCCAGACATGGATGCTTATTTTGATAAAAGACAACACACAGGAAACCTTCTGCCCTCCTTCCCCTTCCTTATCCCCCCTCTCTCCCCTGCCTCTCCTCCCTCCTTTCCTGGATACTTCTGGGTTGTACTCTGTAGCCCTAGCTAGCTTGGAACTCCCAGAAACCCAAATGCCAGCACAGAAAGCATGCAATACCACACTCAGCAAGAAACATACATATATATCATGGCTTCCTCTGCTACAACATGAACTATACTGAAGTTTCATTTAATTGGCATTTATTTTGTTTTTCATCTTTGAAAGTATAGCTTACATTACTAAACGGAATGAAAGTACTACTTGGACAGTTTTGAACAGTTTTTTTCTAACAAGTTGCTCATTACAATAAGTTTCCCACTTTCCTTGAGGATCTAAATGTAATTATTTTATAGGTATTTTGGGAACCTTCAGAAGTTCCATGTTGTAGTCAGTCCTCCAGAATCTTGTCCCTAGATACATATCTGACTTTATTTGTACTTTTTATGTCCACTCCTCAAACAACCTATTTTGATATAACCAAGTTATCTCATATTTTCTCCTTTACATGCTTTTTTGTTTTTTTTTAAACTGTTAGGTATTTGGAACATTTTTTTTTTGTAATTTTGCCCTTTAAAGCCCTCCCACCTTCTTTATCCTGAAGGCTCACACCAAATCTTATTGCATCCCTTTAAAAATACTTTCATGTTTTGTATGTGTTCACCTTCATTTACGTTGTGCACATCACATGCATGTAGTATCCCAAGAGGTCAGAAGAGGGCATCAGCTCTCCCTGGAACTAGAGTAAGCTAATAGGTTGGTTCTAGGAACCAAACCCAGGTCTTGTGTAAGAAAACAGCAGGTGCTCTTGACTGCTGAGCTGTCTTTCCATCTCCAGCCCACTGATTTTTGGATTTACTGCATGCTCCAAAAATTCTGATAAGGGTTATGAGTAAGATAAAAATGGGTAAACAAATTCAGATGCTATCTTTCCTGCATTTGGAGAGTTTACACGCTTACAGGCACACAGTGTCTTATGAAGAGTAACCATGCTATACAGCAAAGCACTGGCATTTGTAGCTGAATACAGACTGTATAGCCACCATGAGTGAAGAATAGCTTTCAGGAAATCATCCCAGAGGAGAGAATACTATTTTAATAAAGTTGCCTATATATGTTTGTTTGTATTGGGCTTGCACATTTTAAAAAAATTACTCGAATGTTACAGTTGATATTTATAGTTTTTAAAATATATACTGGGGATATTTGGCATACAGAAAATTCCTTAGTTTAGTTTTCCTTATGGAAAGTCAGTCTTGTTACAACCCTAAAGTATTAGGTCTCCTGTGGGCCCAAGTAGACTGGGCATCTCTGTATAGTTTTCATTCACCTTTTAGCAATTGTGATAGTTTGTTGCTGCTATATTTATTCTTGTAAGCTCCAGTGTATAGTAGAGCAAACCTC
Organism: Apodemus agrarius; assembly: GCA_964023405.1. Taxonomy (NCBI): domain Eukaryota; kingdom Metazoa; phylum Chordata; class Mammalia; order Rodentia; family Muridae; genus Apodemus; species Apodemus agrarius. The sequence continues at coordinate 149,577,807 of OZ030006.1, read as the reverse complement.
TCTTCAGTGTTCCTTGCCAGAGCCATCTGGAATCTTTACACTCTTTTATGATACTGAATAGTTCTTTGAAGAAGTCCTTAGGAAATTTTAATAGAAATTTGCATTGATTTTACAGACTAATTTAGGAAAAATGTGGTCTTTTATAGCATGAAGTCTTACCATCAACTGCATCTGTTTGGTAAGCTTTCCTTTGTGACTGTATTGTGTGCTGTCCTCATTGCTCCCAGGGAAGGCACAGTTCAGGAAAGCCCTGGTGGCAGGAGTACAAGCAGCTGGTCACATCAGGAAGCAGGCAGGGATGGCTGCTGGTGTTTTTCTCACTTCCTCCTTTTGTGCCACCCATGTATGGGAAGGGCCCTCACACCAGTTAACGCAATCCAGAATGTCATGGTTCCACCCAGAAATTAATCTAGGGGATTCTAGTTCTCGTCACACTGGTAGTATTAACCACCCAGTAACTTTAATTGACATCTCGTGCATTTTTCTCAACATCACTTTTAAATATGTGCTAGGTTTATTCCTAAATAACCCCATTTGATCCTGATAGGACACAAGTTTTCTTTTAAAATTGCTAATTATGTTACTGCAGATACATAGAAAGGTTGCATTGGAAAACTTGCTGTGAGAAAATGAGAAATAGCTCAGTTGGTTGACAGCTATGCTGTACTCATTGCAAGCCCTTTGCTGGTTCTGGGATTTCCAGTATGAAGTCTTATTTTCTGTTGAAACTTTCATTTTTGGATTTTATGAGGAATGAAACCAGAGTATCTCTTCAGCTGTCATTCACTGAAGTATACATACATACATACATACATACATACATATGCATACACACACACACACACACACACACACACACACACACACCATCCCTTTGAAGTGCTTTTGTTGCAATTGAATTTTACTTTTCCTTTCAGTAGATGCTCATCTCCAAGTTGTGAGAGGAATGTTTCTGGGAACAGAACTACATTCTGTTCATTTCAGGGCATCTTCCTGCTTTCTCTGTGATAACCCAGAATATCTATCCATCCCTAGGTTTTCCATAGTAGTTTCAATACATGATTTTCCACCTATCGTCTGCTATGGACCCCAGGGCCAGCATTAGAGTGTTCACATTTTTCTAACATTTTCTGTTTTTATAAATAGAACCAACATTTGTGACTTTCTTTAATATTCAGTAGAGTTTGATTCATCATTCATTACCTGATGGTTTTTCTGTTTTGTCTAGTACCGTGTTCTTACCTTTCAAAACACATGAGGAGGGTTTCTGTTAACTGAGTCCACAGTGTCTTTCAGAAATGTTCCAAGCTAAGGGAAATTTATTTTCTTTGTATTTTTCCCACTCCATTTCCCTTGTAAATTTTTTGTGCCTATTCTTTTACACATTTAGAATTCTGTTTTGAAGAATTGGACATTCATTGAGAAAGTTTGGTATCTGAATTTTAGAGAGGGTATTTGTTGTATAAATTTTGCCACTGCGTATGGGAAGGATAAATCGCAACCCCTCTGAACCATAGTTTTATGTGGAAAAGCAGCAGAAAGACAATGACGAAAGATGGACTTTACACCCTCGTTATATTTCTGAGGAGTTATTTCATGCTCTACATTTCGGCAAGTCTTACTTCTGCGTGAAACTGTTCCCTTTACTTAAACTTTATGTGTCTTGTGGAATAGTTTATTTATTCAGTATTCTTTAAAGAAAAAATCTCTTAGTGTTCCCAGCCAGCTCATAATGTCCAGCTCCCGTTGCTTTGGCTCAGAGTTCTAGTATACCTCATGATAAACACCTTCGTATCTCATTATATCTTAAACTCCATAAGCTCAAGGAGCAGGCTCCTAGAGGGAGCACACTGTGCTCTGGAAATGAGCCGTGACAGGCCTGGGAGTGGAGCTCACTGCTGGGAAGGAGACCAGGTGGCATTAAGGGGACCATTCCATGTGGTAATTGCTTAGCACATTAATATTGCAGTAGAGCTGGCAGCCTAAAGAAGCAGTCCACTTGCAGCTTCTCATTTCCTGGGAGTGAGAACAGTCAGACAAGATTGTGTATTTGCATCTCACTTGTCATAGTATACTGGAAGATGTGTCTTTTTATTTCTAGGTCTACTTGTTTTAATTTATTAGCTTATTGACAAGATCACTGTGATTAAATGCTTTAATATTTCAGTTCTGATACCATGAGGTAAACTGGACTGGTATCATAAAGAATCCTTACTGTGATAATATAATATGGAGTTGACTTTGTCAGAAGATTTGTTGACAAGAACAGATAGATATACATGCTACATTAAACCTATGGTAACTTAAAATGTTAATTATTCATTTCATGGATATTACCATGGTTTGAATGTATCCAAGTAATTACATAATTGCAAACTAGTATGCAAATCTCATACATACAATAGAATGATCTGTACGTGGTTGTAGTTGGGCGATTTTGCACTCAGATAATGTAAACAGATGCCCCTTCCCAGCAGGCACCACACTTGGAAGTGCTGCTTCCCAGCAAGAACAGCCCTGGAGATCTTTCCGACGGCCGGCCGATGCTCAGAGTGCTCTCTCTGCCATGAGAAGATGGCTGCTTTTGCAAACCTCAGCTTTGCTCAGCTTCTCTAGATTAGCTTAGAAAGAAAGATAGAATCAGTATTTTTTTTCCTGGCAATAACTGTCAGGCCAGTTGTTTTGTTTTGGTTTTTGTTTTTTGACTATTAAAATAACTTGTTTGTGATTTTACTCTTGAGTTAAGATGTATTTTCTTTTTTCAAACTTCCATCTCTTTTTGGTGCTGTGCAAAATACTATGGTTCCTGTACTTAATGTGTTTTTCAGTATTGTGTGTGGAATTTTATGTATTGCACTTCTCTGTGCCTGAGCTCTGCAGGACTGTTGGTCTCACGGCTGTTTATTTACTCTGGTTACTTTTTGCCCTCTAACCCCTTTTGGTTTTCTGTGCATCTCCATACCCTGCTAATGACCACATTGTCACTTTCTAAGCACAAGGAGGTTCCAGAGCTGTGTTTTATGTTTATTTTAAGCTAATTACAGAACATCTTTATGGTAATCAGTCACTTTGGGGAATATTAAAATTCTTTAAAGTTAGAAGCAAGCATCTTCATAAATTGCTGTTTGAGTCTCATTCGTGCCCACTGCTGTCTTCTTCCTCCATCCTAATTTTGAAGTGTTGTAAGGAGAGGCTTTGAGCCTACAAGGCTCTGTGTTTTCCTTGACTAGAATGGAGTTACTCTGGTGAGGAAAGCACGGCACTTACTGTTTTCTAGGGTAGGTGTGAGGAAGCATGGATTCCGACAGCTGCTCTCTGCAGTTCTCCCCTCACCACGGAAAGCAAGGCTGAGGATGTCAAGAGATAAGTCTCAGAGGTCATTACTGTGTAGGCCATTGTGTGTGTAACAGCTTTGTTTACGTGCATTAAAAATAGTAGTGTTGCTTTTAAGCAGAATCCGAGTCTGTGACAGGGATAGAGACACTATTATTCCGAGTAACTGTAGAATTGTAAGTTTTATGGTTGATGTTGTTATTCTTTACCTGTAGAATCATGGTGTGAATTGTAGTAATTGTTTAGTAATCAGTTTTTCCTTGGATGTTAGAATGTTGCAGCAGATTAGCAGAAGAGAAAGACCCAGGATGGAAAAGCCTGTGTGTGTATGTGGGGAAGGTTATGACAAGTTATATTAAAGTGAGGAAATTTTATTAAAACTCAAGCTCTTTATAATCTAGAAGTACAATAATAATACTTGGAATTTCTGAACTTTTAGGTGATAAGCTATGTCATATTGTTTTCTAAAGGAAAACTGTGTTTTCATATTAGAACACAAGTTTCCAGAAACTCTTGATTCTAGCATAGTCAGCAAAGTTCCCATGATTCCTTGGCCAAAATAAACACCAAACATTTCCTAACAGTACTTATACTCATATTTAAATATGCCCTAATAGTTTTGTAATCGTTTCAAAATACAGAGATGCATATTGATAATATACTGAAGGAAAATCCTTTCATTTTAAAAATTGCCACTTAGATAAATGCTTATTGAGTACTGTGTAGTTTTTAAGCCTGTGCATAATATTGAACGCTCATTTCTTGATCTACAATGATTTTTGTTTACTGTTGGGCTAAACATTGAAATTTCTGTTTCTACAATCAGAATGTCTATACCCCCTAAATCATGACATTGAAATCTTTACCCCTATAGTTCTAGTAATAGGAGTGGGCTTCTCTAAGGGATAATGCTGAGGAAAGCCCATATGTGTTATTTGTTCCTTACTAAAAATCCCCAAAACTCTGTGTAACCTTTCTGCCGTGTGAGAAGAACACTGAGAAGGTGGCATCCGTGAACCAGTGGGCTGTTGGGATTTTGCTTCCAGAACTGCAAACAGTTCATTTTTTGTTACTTATGAGGTTTCTGGAGCTTTTATTTTATTTGGAGCTATGATCCTAGAGATTAAACCTATGGTCTCAAGATGCTGGGGAAGCCTGTTTGCCACATCTTCAGCCACCGTAGTCTATGTTTTATTATAGCAGCCCAATCATAGGACATCCATTAAAAACTTCACAAAGACAGAATAATATAGCACAATCCTATATTGAATGGGTAATTTGTACATCATCTGATCTATTATTGTGTTTTACCCAATATTTAAAACATTCTGCAGTAACTTGTATGTTCCCTGGGATACTATCAGTACACAATTTGGAAACTTGTTAACATTATAGAAATGAAGATTATCTAATTGTGTATATTCACAACATTTTAGTTTAGAAGTTATTAGTATGTCAGAGTGTAGAAGAAAGGATTAAATTGTGTATCAGTCTGATACAGAATGATCTTGGATATTTTCCTGCTTGTATGAAGTCAGCATGACATATTAATTAAGGCCAATGATTTCCAGTGTTGTGTTGTTAATTTCTTTAGTTCTGACTGCATTGTTTGTTATATAACGTCTTACACACACACACACACACACACACACACACACACACACACACAGATGAGTAGATACATAATAAATGCTGCCACACTGGTCAGCTCCAATTACTGCTGTGAAATACTTGAGCATCTAAAGGAGAAGTTTATTTTGGCTCATGGGTTCAGAGGTTTCAGCATCCTCTGTCCTTGGTTCCTTGGTTTAGTTCCTCTAGGCTCCTGACAAGATATGGTGGGGAAGATATGGCAGAGGAAAGGTGGTCCTGTTACTCGATGGCAGAATGTAAAGAGAGGAGGCTTCAAGGTCTCAGAACCTCCTTCAAGGGGGCACCTCTAATGGCCTCCTTTCCTTCCCCCAGAACCCCCACCTCCATGTTTCATTGCCTCCTAACAGCACCATCAGCTAGAGACATTCCCTCACATGGGAGCCTTTGGGAAACACTTAAGATGAAAACCGTCACAAATGCCCATACGCCATGTGCTTCCCCATTCTCCTCTCTGCTTCCTTCCTCCCGTCCCCGTCTCTGCCTCCCTCCCTGCCTCCCTCCAGTTGGAGATAATTATATTTTAAAGCATTGTTCTTAGGACTCACCTAACTGAAAGTAACTAATTCAGGCCACAGAACTCCGAGCCCCAACTAGACTCTAATGTGGGCTTCCCCCTTTTTTTCTTTTTCTTTTTCTTTTTCTTTTTTGGGGAAGTTTCCTGTGTCCAATCTGTAAAATCAGAAATAGGACCTGATATTAGGGGATTTTTTGCAAAATGCTTTAAACATCACTTGATTGTTAATTAATTATTGCTGTTATTATTGGAGTCTTAGCAATCAAAGGCTGGGATATATGGGAGTTAGAGAAAACCAATAGTAAGCTGTAAGTGGTACTGTATCTACTAAAATGGCTGGTTTCTAAGGAAATGAAATTGTAATGATTTTTCTAACATTCTAGACAAATCAAGACTTGGCTAACTAAGCCCTCTTTAGGTCAGAATTTCTTGGAAATGGTAGCTGTCTGCAACATGAAATTTACAAACACTATTCACTGTCCAGAAATGAATAATTATTTCATAAGGTTACTGATATTCCTCTGGCTATTTCACTTGACCATTTATGCTTTCCTCTCTTCCTATGGAGATAAGTTTATATGGAAAAAAATCTTTTTACTTTTGAATGGCATGAAATTTTATTAGATTTATGTAACAGAAAAGCTTTTCCTTTGGCTGCAGATGGTTGAATTTCTACCATGTAGCACTAAAATATTTACGTTACCCAAGACTCACTCTTTGGAAACTACTTACTTTCTTCCTCACCAGCATCTTTCGCATTCTAGACAGGGTTGGGAGGCAGAGTGTCTCCTAGGCGGGCCCTCTCTGCTGTGAGTGGCCGCTGTTCACATTCTTCATCAGTAGCCCGAAACGGAGCTCTTGGCATCTGCGGGTCCTGCCCACTGCCCTGCTGGCACCTGGAATTTGTTCCTAAGCCGCTGATGAAAAGAAATAGTAAAGGGAAGGGAAAAGGAGTGTTCTCCTCTGACCTCCTTAAAGGACTGACTGATTTTCACGATCCATTTTTTTGTCAAGGGAGTAGAAAAGTATTTTAGACTTGTAAATATTTCTTATGTTGTCTCCGGTTGACCCTTTTCTTGACTGTAAGATTTTTGTTTTGCCCAGCGTATTTTAGGCAGGGTCGTCACTGTACTGATGCGCTGCTCCACTCTTTCACGTGAGTTTATTAGATGTTCACTGTCAGTTAGACACTAAGGAGGCAACGCTGTCAGTCAACAAGTGGGCTAACGAAATGAGCAGTTTTTAAAAGAAAAAATACAAACGGCTAATACCTATTCAAAAGTGCTCAAATTCCCTAGTTATGAGGAAAGACAAACTAAAACTATCATCATAAACAAGTCCATCATCAAGAAATCTGACAAGAAATATTGGAGAGAATGTGAAAGAAGCCCTTTTCACTGCTATTAATGCTGTGACAAAGTTAGTTTGAAGTTTCTTCAGTAAATTGAAAATAGAACTACTTTATAACCCAGCTCTTCCACTCTTGGGTGTATACCCAGAGAATGTCATTCATAATTCTGTATCGATTAATGTACTATGTACAAGGAAATAGAACACCCATCACAAGCCTATATGCACACCTAGCTTACTATGTCCCCTCTCATTCACCCAGATTATAGTTTAAAGTAGACAGTGGAGTATTTACTTGTCTGCTGCTGTGGTAAAAGAACATAAACTTAAGCAACTTATAGAAGAACTTAGGGGTCTTAGGGATCCAGAAGCCCATCTTGGTGAGTAATCACAGCCAGAAGGAGCAGGGGGCTGAGGTCACAGCTCTTACTGCAGACACAAAGAACTGGGGCGAGGCTATATGCCCTCAAGGCGTGCCCCTACTGGTATGTTTCCTCCAACAAGGCTGCACCTCCTCAACTCTGAAACAGCTCCACAGCTGGAGACCCGGGTGCCCAGTGACAGCCTATGGTGGGCATTCTCCTTCTAGCCAATATAGACACAGATGGGTAGCTGCATGTTTGTTTCTCAGAACAGTTTCTCTGTGCCCTGGTTTCCCTGGAGCTCACTCTGTAGACCAGGCTGGCCTCAAACTTACAAGGTCTGCCTACCTCTGTTTCCCGAGCTCTGAGCTACCACTACCCAGCTAGGTAATTTTTTTTGTTTGTTTGTTTTTTTTGTTTTGTTTTGGTTTTTTTGGGGGGGATGGTTGTTTTGTTTTGCTTTGTTTTGTTTTTTTCGAGACAGGGTTTCTCTGTGTAGCCCTGGCTATCCTGGAACTCACTCTGAAGACCAGGCTAGCCTCGAACTCAGAAATCCACCTGCCTCTGCCTCCCAGAGCACTGGGATTACAGGCATGCACCACCACCGCCTGGCACTAGGTAAATTTTTAAACTAAAACTTTTATGAGTTTTTTCTGTTCATTTGTTGGGGTGGGGGGAGAGAGAGAGAGATGTCACATACATGAATGATAACTTGCCTAATGGTCTAATGCTTTAAAATTCTTTTGGCCTACTGTCCATTGGATTTTAGGCAGTAAACACCATACCTAGTAGCTGCTTTGCTTTTTTCTCAATGCTGAGGATTAAGCCAAAGGCCTCTAGAATAAAGGCAAATACTTTAAGGCCCCACATGGTAGTGCATATTTTTAATCTAAGCACTCAGGCAGGAAGGTTGCCATAACTTCAAAACCTGACTCATTTACTTAGAGGGCCAATCAGGACCACGTAGCAAAGGCCTGTCTCAGGAAAACAGAAAACAACCCCCCCCTCCACACACACACACACACACACACACACACACACACACACAAATCCGCTAAGACTCAGCCATAAACTAAACCCCACTTCTGCACTCTTTGTATTTTTAAACATGAAGATGTACCTAATACCAAATATATATAGACTCATTACTTTTCTACTACTGTTTTCCCTATGAAATACTCTATTTGTATTCTAGTCTTGTATGTACTGGAATAGAAGAGACAGATACCAGGTTTGAGTTTATAAAATGACTTAGTGAATCATGACCTTTCTTGTCACTTTTTCAAATGGTAACAAACACAGCTTCTAACGGGAAACATCTTACAAGCTAATAATAGATGCTTTTAGCCTAACTCAGTACTGGTTTATGTGCTTCTGTTATGTATTTAAGAAGTTCTTTTGACAAACTTCTATTTAATGCATAACCAGATTGAGACTTAACCATACCAGTTAATGCCTGGCATGTACTAAAAGCAGTTGATTTACTCAAATAAACCATATGTTAACTTGTTGAGTTAGGCTACTTACTTTTGTTTCTTATCAAACTTTTTTTCTTCTGCTTACTTGTGAAACTATAATTATGTATTTTTACAATTGAGTGATACCCATGATGACCTTATATGAAAAGATATATTTTTATGAAACTTAATGCTGAATGTTTTAGAAAAGAAGTATGGGTACGCCATTAGAACACTGCTGTTTTGACAGCTAAGTCCCAGTGCTGGCTACTTGAAGGTTGAGGCAGGAGAAGGGCTTGACCCTAGGAGCTTAATGTCAGCCTGGGCCACATCCTGAAACTACATATACAAAAGGAAAGATAGTAGGGGACTTGCTTTCTCTGAGTTAGATAAGAGACAAGAAACTAGTACTTTTCATTTTAAGTGCTTGAAAATGGAATTACTTTTAAATGCCTTTAAGATGATTAAAGTTAGATGCATTAAAAAAAATATGGCAGAGGCAGGCGGATTTCTGAGTTCGAGGCCAGCCTGGTCTACAGAGTGAGTTCCAGGACAGCCAGGGCTATACAGAGAAACCCTGTCTCGAAAAACCAAAAAAAAAAAAAAAATATGGTCAAAGCAAAACAAAAACAGTGAGCTTGAGTCATTGGGTCATATGATATGATGTGGCCCATACCAACCATAAGCAAAGCAGTGCACGTCATGTGTACTTTGGCTTTGTAGTGAGGTCTTTAGTCAGCTGGTTGATTTGCATATCAAGTAAATGAGTATCATTGTTTTTCATAGTTTCTTAATTCTGTATACATTAAAAATGAAAGAAAATAAATCGTATGGATATTATGAATTATTCAGGGAAATGTCAGAGACCTGATTGTCAAGTAGTAAATAATTAAAAAGTATAGCACCCTTTTTGTGATGTGATAGATTGAATTTATTGATATAGATTTGGTTATGATTTCAAAGAAACATGTCATAGACTGTTGTAATATGTGAAAAGAAAAACCAACCCTAAATCTACCCCCACACACTCACTTTCGCCAACCAACTCTGTGCCCTGGGAAACTAGGGTAGCTGTGTGGTGATGTGTCTTGCTTGGATTTGGAGTTTCACTAAGATACCTGCCAGTTGGAATTAGACCTTTTGGAGCATAACCAACATGGACTAATTATTAGCTTACCATGTCTAAATACAAATGAAAAGTCCTACAAGATTCTGTACCCAAATTCTGGGAAAAAAAGAGATTTTTTTTGGACTAAAATTTCATAGCTTTTGTGGCTAATGAGGCATGAAATAAACTGGCAAGCTCACAGTGCTCCAAGTACAGTGGTGCAGTGTGCATGCTCTGATTCCCAGCCCTGGGGATTCCAGCAAAGGTCACAAATTAAACAGTCAGGATTAATCAAAACTACAATCAAATAAAACCCAATCATTAATCGTCTCCTGAGTTACAATGGAGCGATTGTGTAATTGTGTGAGACTCATTGGAGAGAGCGCTTTTGTCCTGTATAGGAAAATCAACACTGAGGTGTCAAGCAGAAAAATGAAACCCTGCAGGTGAAGCTGTCTCTGGAGCCAAGAGAAACTGGCAGAGCATTTGGAGTTGCGAATAAGCCCTCAGAGTATTGGGGGGCCCTGGCACTGAGCAGCGGAGTGTGTGGGTGTCTCCATGGGGCCCTCCACAGAGGTTAGTTTATGGTCCATCAAGCCATTTGCTGTGAGCAGTTCAGTTTTGGGGGTAGCAGCAGTTCTAAGCACACCCCTTCTCTCTAGGTTAATGCCAAGAACTTACTGTGTGATTCACAGCTTTGTTATTCAGAAGAAGAGGTTATAGAAAAGATTTTGTCAGAAAACTTCATCCATAACAAAGGAGGGGTGGTGGTAAAGGACCCCCCCCCTTCAGTCCTTGTTCCTGATTTCCGAAGTAACAATGCTTTGCAGTACTTGCCCTATTTGTGATACTATTTTATAGTCCAAAATAGTGATTTTTTCTTCATTTTTCTTTTTTATTAATAGTATTAATGTCAATTCCATTGCATATATTTAAAAGTCAACAGCAATACTGTCCAGTGGCTCTATGGCACTTTTGAGCCAGGTATGTAATCCCAGCACTTGGGAGGCCAAGGCAGGACTGTCACAAATTGGAGGCCAGCCTGGGCTCCATAGTTTGGGTTTTGATTTTTGTTTTTTCCTACCCACTACCCTGGAACAAAACACACAAGAAAAAGACTCCATTTTTTAAATTTATTCCATTGCTATATATGGATATAGTTTCATATGTGCTTTATGGAGAATGTGTTGGCTTTCTGTCTTCTATGTTACATATACATGTGGATGTCAGAGGACATCTTGCAGAAGTTGACTCTTTTCTTCCATCATGTTGGTTTTGGGGGTTAAAAACAGGATACCAGGCCTGGCCTAGCACTGTGCTATTTCATCAGCCCCCAAACAGAAAAGTCCCCAAACAGCCCCAAACAGACGGTTACGCTGTCTGGTAACCGATTTGAAGCATGGGAAGTTTGAGTTTAGATACTGTAGAACTTGACCGATGTGACTCAGTAGTAGAGTGCTCATCTTTAGCATGCATGAAGTCCTGGGTTGAACTCTAGCACTACAACAACAGCAGCAACTACAAGGTGGGACATAGTTTTAATCCCAGTGGTGGTTCAGGGCTACAGGCTCAGCCCCTGAGCTGCATGAGACCCTGTCTCAAAAATAAAGGAAGATCAGAGTTCGAGGCCAGCCTGGTCTACAGAGTGAGTTCCAGGACAACTAGGAACAGAGAAACCCTGTGCCAAAAAAACAATAAATAAAGGAAGGAAGGAAGGAAGGAAGGAAGGAAGGAAGGAAGGAAGGAAGGAAGGAAGGAAGACTTAATTAGATAAATAAATCAAAATTTGTTTTTATGTTGTTCTTTGCTGGTTATGTACTAACCGCTCTTTTTACAGAATGCTGTTATGTCCTGTATAGAACATGTATTCTTTTATTTCAAGTAGAAACTAATGCCCACATGTAATTGGTTTAGTCCCATAAATTCATATTGCTAAAAACATCACTCTGCCATTATAGTAAGACTTCACTATAATGGTTTATTATTTTGGATTTTGTCTTTCCATTTAAGTTCTCAAAAATAAATAAAATCATGGGTTGAGTTTTTATGGAAAATAAGGGCTCAACATTTTAAGAATAGTTTCTGTGCTTTGTACCATCACAAAGATGTGCCTTGCATGTTTGAATCTTCCATCTATTCATGTGTACTAGCTTCATTTCTAAAGTAGTGAATAATATGTTATAAATGGGAAACCATGTGAAACATTATATTTCTTTATACATTTTATATTTAGCTTTATATGAGTAGAATATATACATAGTTTTCCAATTCATTTTTAGGTGAAGAATAATTGGGTTTTAAATTTTCTTAGCATACAAAATAATAGATTTCATAGTGACTCCATATATATGTATCATTGTGCTCTACACACACACACACACACACACACACACACACACAGATACATACCATTAACCTTTCTTGTCCCCCGTCTAACTTGTCCCTTCTCTTCATGTATCTCCATTCTTCTTTCATGTCATATATAAGCACATAGATAAAAATCTAGATTTCACATGGATTCCTGGTGCCCCTAGAGCCAGGTGGTTCTCTCTGAGTGGCACTCAGGTCAGCCTGCTCTATACATGCCCTTCCAGGCCAGCCAGGGCCAGATAATGAAACCCAGATCCAAACAGTGACAAAAAAATTAGATTCCAGATTTAATATGGTATTTTTGTCCTAGGGTCTCCTACTGTCCCCACAACACCTTTTCTTTCTCCCCCTCCCTTCCCTTTCTTTCCCTTCCCCTCTATATTAGTTACTCACAATTGGTGTGATAAAACAGCATGACCAAGACAACTCACAGAAAGAAGAAAGGGTATTTTGGACTTCCAGTTCTGGAGACTAGAGTCATTGATGGCAGAGTAAGGTCCTGGCTACAAGAGTACTCACACCTGGAATTGGAAACATGGAACAGAAATCTAACTGGAAATGGCTAGAGTCTTTAAACTCTTGATGCCCAACTACCAGTGACAGTCTTCCTCCAGTAGGCCCATACCTCATAAACCTGCCAGCCTGCACTGCCAACTGGAGCCCAAGTACTCGAGTGCCCCAGACTATGGGCAACAGCTCTTCAAAGCACCATACCCTACACAATCCCCTTACAGTTTCATGGTTTGGGTACATATTTTTAATCCAAATTTTGTAGTTTGTCAACTTGAACATTTACACTCTGTATTGACAACCTTTTGTTTTGGTGTATTACAGTTCAGGGAATGTCATTATTCTTGCATTTTTTAATATACTAAAGTATATTTCTCTAGGATATATTCTTTAATAGAATTTGCTAAATAAGAACATATAAATTGTTTGTTTGTTTGTTTTGAGACAGGTTTCTCTGAATAGCCATGGCTGTCTTAGAACTCACTGTATAGATCAGATGGGCTTCGAACTCAGAGATTCCCCTGCTCTGCTTCCAGAGTGCTGGGGTTAAAGGCATGCACCACCACTGTCGGACATACAGACTTTAGTTTGATACCTCTTACTAAATTGCTTCCAGTATTTGTCTCTCCCCACATAGTATTATAGTATTTTATCATATTCTTGTATGTACTAAACAATATCCATATCCACCTACTAAATTTCTGCTGACTTAGTTTTATATTTGCGTTACCCTTCTGTATCACTGCTGACTCTCCTCTCTTTGGGAATGGTGTTCCACAATACATTTAACTCTTCTTCCATTGATAGATAATTAAGTTACTTTTAACATTTCTCTAATATATGTTATTATAAGATAAGTTTATATGAATGTAGATTTTCAGAAGCATGAAAATAATCTTCAAAGTCATTTCATATGTGTGCATCTGTAGAATAAAATTCACAAAGTAGAATGGTAAGATCAGAGGATTTATACATTTATAATCCAGGTGGATACTTGTTTTTGTTTGATAGCTGTTTTCAGGTATGTATCAACACATGCAGCTTCTAGTTGATACCATTAAATGAAAATAACAGCATGGGAATGTTTTACTACTGTTTGTTTTAAAAGAAGGAAATTTGAAGCCAGGCATATAATGACCATTAGCCTGGGGCAGTGAAGAACAAGCATAAGTGAAAGTTTTGGGTCTTTTTGTCTTTTAACTATAATCACATGCATCTATAATTACATGCATATGTAAATCACATACATAGCTGTGTTATAGCAAAAAATTAATCTGCATGGACCAGAGGAGGAGGAGTGAATGTATTACCTGTATAATATTTAAATATTATGTTTCTTTAATATAGCAGTAAAAGCATGAGTTTTCAACTTAGAATTAGACTTAATATACAATGTATGACACTGACATTATTTTACTCTTAATTTCATATATATAAATTAAAGAAGAAAATTCCTGTCTCGTAAATTGGTGAGAAATTATTTTAAAAGTACAGAATATACAGGCCTACTCATAATACATGAATAATTAAACTCTTTCATCCGTTCTGCCGGTTCTGTAATCACTTAGACTAGCGCGTCTCACCCTTCCTACTGCAACCTTTCAATACAGTTTCTCATGTTGTGGTGACTCCCAACCATAAAATTATTTTTTGTTTCTGCTTCATAACTGTAATTTTGCTACTGTTATGAATTATAAATATCTGTGGTTTTTTACAATGGTTTTAGGTGACCCCCTCTGAAGCAATCTGTTGAATCCCCCAGAGGTGGCAAAGCACTGGTTGAGAACAACTGCCTTAACGCTTATCTTTATACAAATAGCATTTAACATAGAATACATATTGTCTCTCTCTTCACATTGTTTTTTCAAATTGAATGTGAAGGCAGAGGTTTTTGTTTTACTAGGAAAGAGGCCATGACCCTGACTTGGTTTTGTGACAATCACTTCAAAAGAAGTCATAAAAATATTGGCAGACAGTGGAAAAGTAAACCCAGCTTGGGACCTGATCCTGTTGAAATGACTGTAGAAGTAAACTGGGACAGGTTTCCAGGAGTGAGGGAGCTGTTTGGAAGCTGTGGCCCCTGCAGTTGTCCCACCGTTGTCAGGATGGGCACACTCTGGCAGGGTGTGAGGACATGAACATGTGCAGGGCACAGGGCACTCTCACAAGCCAGGGCCTCTGAGAGCACCTGTGGGACTCGGGCACACACTCCGCACAAGTGTAGCAACTTTAAAATAAGTATGGACCTCAGTGGAAGAGCTTCAAGAGACGATGTCTTCCTTCTAAATTCACTGAGTTTTTCCTCTCAAGTAATTTGAATCTCAAAGATTTATTTAGATGTTTTCTTATCAAGGATTCAGATTAGAAAGGGCTAAAAGGTTTAATCACAAAGATTCTGTAATAACCCATCTACCCTGGAACTCTGACCAGCGCCAGCAATTTTGAGGCTTTTTCTGTATCGTCTTGTTGTCTTGTTGGTTTACCTATAAGCATTTTAGTTTCTGCATGCAAGATACAGCAGGCATAATTAAATGGTATATGATTAGATACCAGACTTATATGCCATACTACCTATATAATATAAAACAATTCATAAAACACCCCAGATGAGGTTTTTATAGTAACATTAAAATTACTACCTGAAATAAAGTGTTCCCACTTCTTCTAAGATAACACTAGAGCTTATCTCTGAGCCCTGCCTCTATGCTCAAGCATTCTGGTACCATGCCCAGTCCATTCTGTCTGCGTGATTTCTTCTCTTGTCTTTTTTTCTCATCAGAACCATAATTTGTGCTTTATAGGCATTCCCAGGTTTGGGGATACGTAACTGCCTCCTAAGTGATCCTCCTGTCTGATTGTCTAATTATTGCTTATTGCCTGATTAGCATGATTGCTCTCAAATTTTCATGTGCTTTATCTTCCACTCAAAATATTTACTGTCCCTATCCACTTACCTCACCCTCTGTCACACCCCTTCTAGAGTGTGTCTACTTCTCTATGTCACCCATCCTTTATTATGTGCACGTGTAACAGTAGCTCATTTATTCTTGCTACGTGGTATTCCATCCTGTGACTATACCACAGTTTACCCACTCAACCATAAATAGAAATTTGAAGTGTTGGCAGGGTGGAGATTGTCTCAGTTCTCTCTTCCTGAATTTAGAAGGAAGACATCGTCTCTTGCAGCTCTTCTACTGTGGTCCATACTTATTTTAAAGTATGGGTTCCAGAGATCAGACTCAAGTAGTCAGGCTTTCATCATAGGACAGCAAGCAGCCTCTATTCACTGAGCTGCCTCACTAGCAAGACAGTTTGGAGATGTTACACATAAAACCTTGTCTTTCGTTTACCTCTCTCATATTTTGGGCTTATTGAAGGCATACACTTTTTATGTTTGTCACTTTGATGTCTAGTGCATTGAAAGAGTAGGCGAGAAGAAGGTAGCCATAACAATTTAGACAGTACCATTGCTTTGCTTTGCTTTGCTTTGCTCTTTTTCTTTTTGTTGTTGTTGTCCTTGTATATAGACATGATACTTTATATTTATTTATCAACATATTTTTCAGGAATTTCATTCACTTTCTTTCTAGTATTTTTTTTTTTTCTTTTAAAAGATATGGCCTATAAAATACATTGGGAAAGTTTGGTATCAGTGACCATTTTGTTTTTACACTTCAATTTTATTCCCCCTGCCTCCAACCCAAACACCCTCTGACTGTTCCACATCCCATACCTCCTCCCCACCCCCCATTCCCCACCCCAACCCACCCCAGCCTCTAGACTCCTGGGGCCTCCAGTCTCTTGAAGGTTAGGTGCATCATCTCTGACTGAACCCAGACCCAGCAGTCCTCTGCTGTATATGTGTTAGGGGTCTCATATCAGCTGATCTGTGCTGCCTGATTGGTAGTCCAGTGTTTGTACCTTTCTGAAAATGCTAATTTTATTTATGTTTCTCTAGGTCTTTTCTTCAGTTGTGTTCACTTACAGTTCTTTGTAATGGAAAGTCAAACTCTTAAATACTAGCTAGTAAACTGTTGGAATTTATTAAGCAATAATGTTTCCATGTCTCTTTAGCTAAATTTTCTACTCTTCAGAATGACTATTAAATAAACTTTTATTTTTAACTTTCAAAACGTTGACTATATAAAATCAGTGAGAGATACTTATATATAAAATTAAGCATTTACAGTTATAAACAACTGATGATAACTGCAATTAGGCCTTCATGTTTCCTAACCTTTTTACTTTTGGGTTCTTCTTAGAGCTTATTTGATATTTTTCTGCCCTAATTGAGCATGACCCCTGGGTCTGCAAGATGCTAGCATATATTGACTGTGGAAGACTTACAGAAAGGTGTTTGATCTTTACAGCCCTAGAGAAGCCATCCGACATGCTGGGTCCAGACCTTCAGTGCAGCTGCTTTAGAGCCACGCATGCTCCCAGCCATAGCCCTTCACCCATCCTGTGCAAGTAACTTAATAAATTCTCTGATGCCCCTGGAGAGACTGTGGTGGAAGCTAACTTTGGTTTGTTATGGGAACCTTATAAGGAACCTCTCATATATCCTCTTTGTCTTCAATTCTTTCCCTTAATCCTTTCAAAAGGACTCAGCTTCCATTTTGTTGTTTCGGTTGTTTACAGTTGTTCCTCACCTACCTACCTATAAATTACTATTTAACCTTCTAGTACAGCTCAGTTGTTCTATGGTAGATGCGTAGCTAATGTGTGCTAAAGTAAGAGTTTCCACTCTTGAGGCACTGGCCCGGTTCTCTGAGCTTGCTGAGCTCCCATCCATCTTTAACTGTGCAGTTTGTCCTGGGGCTATAGAGACTGTGTTGAAGGGGGAGCGCTGGACTCAGCCACCTGCCTAGACCCCAGCAACAGCAGTGGCTGATCTACAAAATGCAGCAAGGTAACACAATCTTTGATCTAATTTTCTTTCTTTTTTTCTTTTTTCTTTTTTAAACAAAAGCATCAAAATGACTCTATTCTAAGAACATCTGGTCTTAGAACTAGTCCTGGCTTGTAAAGGCACTTAGGAACAGCCGTGGTCTCTCACTTAAGCTGTTTATATTATTGATTCCTGATTCCTTACCTTACAGATTTTTATGCCTTTTAATTCCTGCTCTTCTGATACTATGCTTCCTTCCACACAGTAATTATTGGCAAGTCATTTCTCAACATAGAAGCCTTTCAGTAACCCCTTGCTGGGCCAAGTCTCAGCTGTTTGTCATTACAGACAAGCTGCTACCAGCCTGCTCATCCACCTCCTTGTGCTGTCACCTCTGTCCTCCCCTCCTGCTGCTCTTACAGCAAATACATATGTAATCTAAGGGAGAGGGGGGTTATTTTAATTTATTACATGTATTTATTGTGGAAGGGAGCAAAAGACAATCTAGAGTCTCTTCTTTCCTTCCATCATGTGGGTTCTGAGGATCAAACCCGGGAGGAGGTCCTGAGGCTGATCGAAACCGTCCTTACCCACTGAGCCTTCTCGCACACCCTAGATGAGGTGGGGTGTTTGTTTGGCTTGATACATTTTGCTGGAAATGGAACCACTGAAGTACCAATGCGGAAGCAATATTTCCTGATAATAATGAAAGCATTGTCCTTTGGTTTAGTGACACAATTGTAAACAATCAAAACAACAAAATGGAAGTTACCTGAGTAAAAGAGGACTTTTGAAAGGATTAAAGGGAAGAATTGAAGACAAAGAGGATATATAAGAGGTTCCTTATAAGGTCCCCATAACAAACCAAAGTTAAATAATTATTATTTGTTAGAAGATGTTTAAAACCTTGAAAAGTAAAAGTAGCACAAGGTAAAAACCAAGCGTGCGGAGATGCCTTGTACAACTCAAAAAGAGTGGCTGAGGGTAGGTCAGAGATGGCTCTGGAGTTGGCTGTAAAGTTTTTTGTGTTTTTGTTGTTGTTGTTGTTGTTTTTTGGTTTGGTTTGGTTTTTTGCCAGTAGAAACGAACAACACTGTTTGTTTCTTGGGGAGGACATTACTTGGTAAAAGCAGACAATAGTTAGTGGTTAAGGAAACTTTCTTTTCTATGAATGGGTCAATGTGTTTAGGAGGAAAGTTAAAAGCAGACCATGAAGACATTCATGTACACCTCAAAAGATTTTGCCTTTCTCTATATCTTGAAAGAATGTAAAAATATCCACCTTGTCACACCCCTATAATCCTAGCCTCAGGTAGTTAGGGGCCAGCCTGGGCTACACAACAAAATCCTGTCTCAGCAGTGGGGAGTGGTCTAGATATAGCAGATGAGTCTTTTAACATCAACTTTCATTTCTTAAAAAAATGCATACAATAATACTGACTGATTCCTGGTGTAGGTCTAAGTACAAGGAAAGCATCATCAAGGCGTGAGAGTGACTGAGTGCACGGTGGGCTCGCAGGCATGCTGCTGTCCCTGCGTTCCATGCTCTTAGTTACATTTAAGGAAGCCAGCATTCAGAAGGACTTACCTGAAGAATTTACAGGAAAGTTAATAAGAGAACTTGGATTAGAACCACAACATTTGATGACACTGGGCTCCTCCGCAGTATTCAGAGCCCCCTACTCACTTTATTTCAGTTGTTCAAAAATAAGCAGAAACTATTGTTTCATCTTTGTTCTGTTGGTGTAAGATCTAGTTCTTAGCAGAATTACTAAGAATTAGGATTGATTATGCTGAAGTAAGCCTGTTCCAGGCCGTGTGTGGAGTTCCAGTGCAGCTCTCCGTTGCAGTGGTGAGCAGTTGCTTTGGGGCTGGTTTAGCTTTGTCTGTGTCTCCCTCAGCTGGTCTAGGACATCTTGACATTGTTGTGCTTCCTATCATTACCAGAGTCTCCTGTACCTTGACTTGGGAGTGTTCTTGTCTTGTTAGTCTTCTTTTGTTCATTTTAGGGCAGTCTATTCTTTGTGTACTGAGTTAATTCAGTTATCTCTTAACATTTACTTTCTTGCTTGATTTTTTTCTTAGACTTATTGGAGAATAACAAAAGTCTGTATTTCCTAATGGAAACTGAAAAAAAAAAATTCTGGGGCTGAGGATGTGACTCCTTGGTAGAATGTTTGTCTGTGGGAGTCCCAGGGTTTGATCCCCAGTACTGCATAAACCAGGTGTAGTGGCTCCTGCCTAGAATCTCAGCACTTGGAAGTGGGATCGAGGGTCAGGGTTACAGAAGGAGTTTAAAAGTTCAAGGTCATCCTCAGAATATAGTGTTTGAGGGCAGGCTGGGCTACATGAGACCCTGTTTCCAAAAACAAACAAACAAACAAACAAAAAACCAATGAAAATGTTTGAATAGAGTTGTTGAAACCCTACTTCCTTAACATCTGCTCTATTGCCAAGCTGCTTATCACATAAGAGGACAATTTTATTTGTATGAAGTCATCTTAGGTCTTACAAGCCTCACTTTAACATGTTCTGACAAATATGTCACCTCTGATTTCATCAGTGTGTGGCAGTCATAGTTTTTTTCCCCCCACCACTAAGATGTTTACTAGCTAGTAAATTGTAGGGGGGAGACGGGGAGGTGACATACACATGAATCGTAGTCTGTGGGGTGAAGGTCAGAAGACAACTTACTTTAGTTTTCTCCTTCCACCTTTACATGAGTTCTGGGAATCAAACTCAGATTATCACTGTTACCTGTTTAGCCGTTTCACCAGTCCATTGTAGAGCATGGCCTGTGAGAAAAGAGTCAGCTTTAACCAAACTATTGGTATGCAGCACATAACTGTTTGGGGGGAATGAAGTGAATGGTAGCTTTTTTGTGTGCTTGTATACATGATGGGGGGGTTGTATGTTTGTTGCAAGATATTTCCTATCCATTCACATTGAGGCAGTGAGAAGCCAGTGATTGGAGGGGAGAGAAGAGGAGAAGCTATGGGAAATGAGGGGTGGGGAGAGGGAAAGAGAGAGGAGGCTCTGTGGACTAGACAGAGATCTAGATGGCTTCAGATGTATTTCTGGTGTTTTGGAGAGGTTAGATAATTGGGATAAGACTTTATCATTGTAAATTGGCATTATGTAATTGGGAGTTTTATATACATAAAGATATTTGGTTAACTATTCAAGCTTAAGAGTCATATTTTACCAGATACTTGGAAGGAGTGGTGCAGAGGCCTGGTGGGGCGGTACTATTTCTTAATAATTACCCACTACATATGTTAGTTCAAGAATGTGTGTGTGTTTTTTTTTTGGGGGGGGGGGGTTCATGTGGAGGCCTGAGGTGGCCATTGGGTGTCTTCTTTAATCTCTCCACTTTATTTTCTGAAACAGGGTCTCAAACTAAAGCAAGAGCTGGCTGACTCAGCTATTCTAGCTAGCAAGCTAGATCTCTGTCCTGCCTGCTAAATTCTGTAATTACAGATGGACTGCCATACCCACCCAGCTTCTATGTAGGTTATCCAAAACCAGGTCTGCCCATTTTGTGCCATACACTATCTATTGAACTGCCTCCCTACCCCAAATAGTAAACTTACATATTTTAAAAAAAAAGATTTAATCTTGTTTTATATATGTGAGTGTTTTGCCTACCTGTATCTATGTGCATCATTACATGCTTGCCTGGTGCCCAAAGAGGTCAGAAGAGGGCATTAAATCCCTTGGAGTTGCAGTTGTGGAAGGTTGTGAGTTGCCAGGTGGATACTGGGAATGAAACCCAGGTCTTCTGCAAGAGCAGTCAGTACTGAGCCATTGCTCTAGGACGTCTCTGCCCCAATATTTAAAGTTCTTGGTAAATTATTCTAGACAGTATATATGCAATGTCTCAAGCATAAATAATTCTTCAATATCAAAAGGCTTAATTGGGAATCTGAATTGTGAGACTAGTTATAGAAGAAACACCTGCAGCCAAAGGTATGGTCTTATAGTTACTTCACCTCAACTATTAGCTTCATTCTAGTCAGTGTAATTTAATTTAGTTAACTTTGAAATAGTTGTTTAAACATTTGAAAATTTCAAAGCACCTTTATACATAAGCAGTGAAAAATGTAATTTTAGTTACATGTTTCATAAAACATAAATGATCATATTGCCACACCATTTTTAAAAGGCTACAAATACTATTTATCAATATTGTGATACTATATACACATGTAGATACAGATACAGCTCAGCAGGAGTGATTGTTTTTGTTTTGTTTCTGTTCCTATTTTAAATGTGTGAAATAAACCTGCCCTATGCCTGAAGCCTGTATGGCTAGTTGTGTGCGTCCTCTTTTACTAGGATTCCCTCCCTCATTTTACACTCCCTTCCACTCACAATGTGAGGATGACCTTGAACTTGTGATCCTTCTGCCTTCAGTTCCTCAACTCTGAGGTTCACCCCACCCAGTCTTAGTGAGGCCCCGGGGACTGAACCCAGGGCTGGTGCCATCTAGATGAGCATCCCCAACTCCAGAAGTCTCTTCTGTTGCTTTTACCCTCCAAGCATCCAAACCCTGGCAGACTTGACTCTGTTGTTAGTACGCCATGGGTCCTCGTTCTCACCCTCTCTGCCTTGGCTTTCTTGGTCCTGAGTCCTGGCAGTGTAGTTTATTTGAACAATGCCTCTTTACTGTCATTATCTACTGTCAGTCCTTCCTGGTCTTGCCTAACTGAGCCAGTAAATTAGAATTGGCAATGGATATATAGGGGTAAGACATATCCATCTGTTGTGAATTTCCTTTTGCTGTGGAGAAGCCAAAAGGCCAGGCATTAGTGACTGCTTCAGTCTTCTCTCATGGTTGGCAGCTGACAGGCTCACTGATGAGGTGATAATGAACTCAAAGTCTGCCCTGCTGGCTGGGTGGGAAAAAACTCCAGACAGCAAGCATACCTCACTCTGGAGCCTGCCAAGACTTCCTTTATTATAGAATTTATTTCAAGGAGGTTCACAGGTAGACTTTCCTGGATACATTTCAGAATTATAACTTATGATTCCAAAGAATATGTATTTTGCTTTCAACGTAGCGAGTCAGAGGTCTTAGTCTCAGTTACTTGGTCACAAAAGAACTGGGAAGTACGGCTTGAACAAAGTTCATTTTTGAAAAGCAAGTATTCCTTTTCACTTAAAAAGTAGCTTCTAAGATATACAGGATTCAAAATTCTTGTATTTTTTTAGCTATTCCTGTTTATTTGAGTGCTTAAAAGTTTTTCTGACCATCCCAAACTTAATTATCAGCTATGTCAGTACTTAAAAGAAAGCTGGGAAATGGCACAGAGAATAAAGTGCTTGTTGTAAAAGCATGAATTCTGACCCCCAGGCTCCGTGTAATAACTGGACATGATAGCAGACATTAGAACCCCAGCTATGGGGTACAGAGCTAGTAGGCTAGCCAGTCTGCCCATTCCATTGAAGTGGGGTGCTCAAGATGCAGTTTGAGACCTTGTCCTCAAAAATAAGATGGAAAGCAGTGACCACATGCACATTCAGGTGAACCTACGTGCACACTTTTAAAAATACTTCAAGGATTTACCATTTTGCAATCCCACCAACAGTGGAGGAGTGTTCCTCTTTCTCCACATCCTCGCCAGCACTTGTTGTCTCTTGAGTTTTTAATCTTAGCCATTCTGACTGGTGTGAGATGGAATCTCAGGGTTGTTTTGATTTGCATTTCCCTGATGACTAATGATGTTGAGCATCTCTTAAGGTGTTTCTCGGCCATCTGAATTTCTTCTGGTGAAAATTCTTTGTTTAGCTCTGTGCCCCATTTTTTGATAGGGTTATTTGGTTCTTTGGGGTCTAACTTCTTGAGTTCTTTGTATATATTGGATATTAGCCCTCTGTCAGATGTGGGGTTGGTGAAGATCTTTTCCCACTTTGTTGGTTGCCGTTTTGTCCTTCTGACAGTGTCTTTTGCATTACAGAAACTTTGTAATTTTATGAGGTCCCATTTGTCAATTCTTGATTTTAGAGCATAAGCTATTGGTGTTCTGTTCAGGAACTTTCCCCCTGTGCCCATGTCCTCCAGGGTCTTCCCAAGTTTCTTTTCTAATAGTTTTAGTGTGTCTGGTTTTATGTGGAGGTCCTTGATCCACTTGGAGTTGATCTTAGTACAAGGAGATAAGAGTGGGTCAATTCGCATTCTTCTGCATGTTGACCTCCAGTTGAACCAGCACCATTTGTTGAACAGGCTATCTTTTTTCCACTGGATGGTTGTGGCTCCTTTATCAAAGATCAAGTGACCATAAGTCTGTGGGTTCATTTCTGGGTCTTCAATCCTATTCCATTGATCTACTTGCCTGTTGCTGTACCAATACCATGCAGTTTTTAGCACAATTGCTCTGTAGTACTGCTTGAGGTCAGGGATATTGATTCTCCCAGAAGTCCTTTTATTGTTGAGAATAGTTTTAGCTATCCTGGGTTTTTTGTTGCTCCAGATGAATTTGAGAATTGCTCTTTCTAGATCTATGAAAATCAGTTTGGCGGTTCCTCAGAAAATTGGGCATGTCACTTCCAGAGGACCCTGGCATACCACTCCTGGGCATATACCCAGAGGATTCCCCTGCATACAATAAAGACACATGCTCCACTATGTTTATAGCAGCCTTGTTTATAATAGCCAGAAATTGGAAAGAGCCCAAATATCCCTCAAAGGAGGAATGGATACAGAAAATGTGGTATATTTATACAATGGAATACTACTCAGCAATTAAAAATAATGAATTCATGCAATTTGTAGGTAAATGGTTAGATCTAGAAAATATCATCCTAAGTGAATTAACCCAATCACAAAAGAATACACATGAAATGCAATCACTGATAAGTGGATATTAATGAGCCCAGAAGCCCTAAATACTCAAGGCACAATTAGCAAGTCAAATGATTCCCAAGAAGAAGAAAGGAGAGGACCCTGGGCCTGTAAAGATTGGATCCAGTTTTGTAGACCCAGAACAGAGAAACCGTGGGCGAAGGGGGAATGATTGGGGAATAGTTGGGGGGGGGAGAAGAATTATGGGACGTATGGTGGGGGGGGGGGGACTGGGAAAGTGGAAAGCCTTTGGAATGTAAACATAGAATATAGAAAATAAAAATTTAAGAAAAAAAGAAAAAAATACTTCAAGGAAATCTAGTTTTGTTTTTAGTTGTGGGTATTGGTAAATCACTCATGATTTCAAATGCAATTCCATCCCACTGCTGTTAGGGGCTGACATAGTAAAGTATATAGGAAATAGTCCATCTCTGCTTTGTATGCTTCCTTAGTAGTGGCGCCAAAGTGTGCACAGTTGTCCAGAGGACTGATTCTAGGGCCTCTTGATGCTAAAGTTATTGAGTGCTCAAGTCCTTTACATCAACGGCATACTCATTGCATGGAACCTATATCTATACCCACTTTTACTGTAAGTCATCTTGCGCTCAATAAATGTCATTGAAATGTAACTCAGTAAATAGTCACTGTAATTGAACAAGATATAATGACAAAACCTATTGGTTATGGATGCAATATAGACTAAAAATTTAAAAACTATTTTCCATCTGTGGTTGGTTGAGTTCTGATGTAGACCCCACAGACAAGGAGAGTCTGCTGTGCTTATAGCCCACACAGGAGGCATCTTAATATTAATGTACAAAATGTGCTAAGTATAAAATATTAAAATGACCTTGGAAACCTTTATACTTAAAAACTTATCAGTGAACAGGAAAGAATGGCTGTAGTGGATGCTCCGTCTCTACTCAGTGTTCCCCCTGGTGTTCATAAAAAGGCTGCTCAGTCAGTGCTCCTCCTCAGCTTCAGGCAAAACGTGAACTTTGGGAATTGATAAAAATTGTATGATTGTCTCCATCCATGTTTCACTTTGTCTCAGACGTACAGTAGTTTTCTAGCAGCTACGCAGCTTAATAAGGAAGAAACTGAAGTATGTGTTTGTCTAGGCATTAAGAATAATGGCAGAGTGTGCCAGGAGTCTGCATTGTTGTCACGGAATTGCCAGACCCTCAGGGCCTGTCCTGGTCAGCTTCTCTTGAGTTAGGAGGAGCCTCTAATGCACTATTTATAATAAGTTGGAGATTGAACCAATACTTAGGGTTTATGTTCAGTGATTGAATCAAAGCTGCTAATTCTGCTAATTTTGGGTTGGCATTTTCCATGCAGTAGGAAAATAACTCTTAGCAGCCAGGCACATGATTTTGTTGGTGAACATTGGGATGAGAGCACATCTCGTAAATCTGTTAATTAAAATTAGGATAATAGTTGGAAAGGACAATATAATAATCATATAAATACATTTTTCAGTTCCATTTCTTGTTCAAAACTTTAAGGTTGACTACATTAATCATTTATCTTTATTAACAAAATCAAAAAACAACCAAATAAAATGCATGGATATTGAATAATCCAAGTTTTATAATTTTAACTGTTTTTCATTCATGAGTAAAGTGTATCTCTTCTCTTTCATAATACAGTATATACAAATTAGTATATTTATTCCTTTCCACATCTCCAAGTCTCCTTACTCATTTATTTGTGACTCATCTATTTAATTTGGTCATTAGCTATTACTATATGGAACTACTTCAGTGTGATTAATGCCTTTTAACGTGTATTATACAAACTCCTACCAAAGTTAATCCCTTTTAGTTTGGGACTCTTCTTGCAGTATGAAGCTACCAGTCTTCTACCTCCATATTCACAGTCCAAAATGTAATTCATTTTGTGAAGAAAATAAGGCCAATGTTACAGTTAGTAGTGATGTTTTCCTTGAATGACAAGTTTTTTATCAGTTTTTCTCTCAATCCTTATTTTCTCAGAGTCCAGTAGAATAATTCTTGTAGTCTGATTGTCAATCTCTGACAGTGGAACAATTTAAAGTCAACAAATTTAAGTAAAATATTTTACTTAAAGTTCATTATTTGAGCAAGAAGAAACTAGAGTTTCTGGCCTATAAACTTAAATAACTAATTGCATTAAATTCTGCTGCCCCATCTAAACTGTTTTTCAACTGACATAACTACTCAGATGTCCCATGACTGAAATTCCTTAGCTGAAAGACATTTTGTAACAGAAGTTCTTTCTTCCTTTGAAGCAGAAAAGCAGTTCCTGGTATAAAGAGGAAGTAAAATAGCTTTGCCCTGCTGATGACAGTTTCCAGATTATACTTGTGCAGTTTAACTGGAGTCAGAACAGGGGTAGGCCAGGAGTACTTGGGACCCATGTGTTCTTAAGAAAGCTGCTGGCTGGGCAGAGGCAGGCGGATTTCTAAGCTCGAGGCCAGCCTGGTCTACAGAGTGAGTTCCAGGACAGCCAGGGCTATATAGAGAAACCCTGTCTTGAAAAACAAAAGCAAAAACAAAAACAAAAACAAAAAAAAAAAAAGAAAAGAAAGAAAACTGCTGTTTCCAGTGCTTAAGAGTCTGACCACCTGCCTGCCAGTCCTAGGCCCCACATGATGGAAGTAGAGAATCAGTCCTACACAGGCTGTCCTGATGTCTGCACACACACAGCTCACTCAGACTCCACACACACAAACAGTAAACACATGTCATTTCAACATCACTGGTTTCTGAATTCCAGGGGTTTGAAAATTATTTAATTTTATTGTATTTAATACTAAAAACCAATACTTTAAAATTATTTTGTCTTCTGTCTTAAAGGCTTTGTTTTGATTCTAACTCTTCTGTCTCAAGTTTATTACTTGCTATCTTAATTTAAATGTGAGTGATCATATTCTGTTTCCCTAAAAGTTTCCCAAGGCTACCCATTGCTTTCAGCATACAATTCAGATACCTTAGTGTGACCGTGAAGACTGCATCGTCTTTCCTGTTGCTCACCATTCCTAGCACTTAAATTCTTTCTGCTTCCACACACCCCTCCCCTCCCCTTCGCAGACTTTATAGTATTATCAGGTCCTATTGCTTCTCTTTCTTTACATACATTCTGGTCCTTGAATTAGGAACACTTAAAGGGAGGACCTGTGTACCTGCTGGCAGTAGTAAGTACCATGATAGGGCAGTCTCTGCTTCGAAGGAGACAAGGAGTCTTTGTTGTTTTCATTCTTTGGACTCTGCAGAAATTACTTGATGAATGTAAAAGTTAGTTTGGTTTCTTTTAGTCTTGGAAATACCCTTTTTCTTGATTTCTAATATATCCCATATCTCAAAACTAACAGTATAATAGTCTAAAGAAAATCAGCCATACATGTATTTAATGATAGAATTTATAACTGGTTCTATTTAGATTACAAACTACACCAAATAAAACCATCACAGTGCTACGTTCTGTTTTTGGAGTGCACATGGTACTTCCTTCCAGAACCCTCACAGCAGCCTGCGGAGCTGCCGCCCCCACCACCCACACACACCATTTGAGGGTGGAGGACGCTCAAGCCGTTGGTGAGGGAGCCACGGGCTCGCTCACACACCATGTCTTTTGCCGCCCAGTGCCGTACTTCTAGAACTGACTCGCCTGAAAGGGGAGAGATGGGAATATTTAAGATGCCCCAAAAAGTGAATGTTAAAGTAATTTGGGAGAATTAAATGAATGAGGGTTATGTCAGAGGTGGAGGTGAAGAAATACTGAGGAAGTAGAATGAGCAGAAGATTTAAGGACGACGAATGTATGGGGGCTACAGGAAAGGGGGAGCTAGAGAGGGTTTAACTAAAAGCTCCCAGGATCTTCAACCTCTGTCTTCTTCTCGGCTTAGTTTCTCTTTTAAAGAAATTCTGGAGAATAGTTTAACAGTTCCCAATGGAAGAACGTAGTCAGAGCTGAGGTGAGCACTTACATCGTGGACCCAGCAGCCATGGATTCAACCCTGAAGCTTTGAGTCGTTTCTTTTGTTTTGTGGCGAAGAACCGGTATCCCTAGTATTTAACTAGAAACAGCAACTTTATATTGTAAAAACCAATATTTTCTGTTGTTTCTCTAGTAAAATTTGAAACTAACCTAATTATAGCGAAAATGGAAAATCAGATAGTACAAGAAAGCCTGTAAGGTAGTGCAGTACTAGTCCTACCTTTCTGCCCCAGGTTCACTTCCTGAGTGACATGCTTCTAGATTAACTGTCTTTTGAGAAAATTATCTGCTCGTTTCTTGTTTATCCTGCAATGTCGAAGGCTTGATGTGGCTCACTCAGCCTGTCTCCCACTCTCCTCAGTCTGTTCCACATTTTGTTTTCTAAAGTTACAGGCTTAGTAATTGTTTTGACTTTGTTAAACTTCAGACATTTCATAAAGAAGAAAATGAGAATCACTTACTCCTTCCTAAAACTGATTATCTGACTATATGAGCTATATTTTACATTCACAAGATTTCCCCTACTCACAGTGAATGTTAAGACCTTTCTAAGTCAACTGCTGTCGAGCCACAGTATTGGCTGTGGCAAGGACATTCTGTTCCACTGAACAGATGCCACACACTGGCATCTTGGTTCTATCCAGCAGTGCGTGTGGTCATTAGAACAGTCAGTGTGCACTGTGTCAGCTGCTGATGGAGAATAGACTTCCTTGAAGTTCTCTATGCACACTTCAATTTTTAATTGGTAACTTGCAGTTTTAGTTTTTATTTTTAAAATACAGTCTTACTATATAGACCATGCTATTGTAGAACTCAGAGATCTGCCTGCCTCTGCCTCTCTGCCTCCACCTCTGCTTCCTGAGTACCAGGATGAAAGGCTTATGTCACCATATCCAGCCCTCATTCTAATCATCTTCTTGGACTGTTTACTAGTATTATGTATATTCACACTGTTATGCAACAGATTTCTAGAACATTTTCTAGAAACTGAAGCTCTGAACCCATCAATAAGTCTTTTCCTCCCTCTACCCTCTGGCAGACACTATTCTGCTTTTTTTTTTTTTTTAATACCTATGGCTACTTTAGAAACTTCACATTATTGGGTTGTTTGTTTGTTTTTTTTTGGTTTGTTTGTTTGTTTTTAAATTTCCCTCAATCCTTCAATTGAACAGTGTCTTTAAGAAAGTCTTTAAGGTTTATCCAGTATCCTAAAATAGGGCCTCAGATATAATTCAGGATGGTTTGTCCTGCCTGGGCCTCCCAAGTGCTGTGTGTATACTACCACATCCAACTGTATATTTTAATTGCATTTATTTATTTGGGGGGTGTGCATCATCATGCACACACCCCAGTGCACATGTCAGCAGAGAACAACCTGTGGGAGTCAGTTCTCTCCATCCACCATAAGTTCCAACAATCAAACTCAGGTCATCAGGGTTAAAGGTATGCACCTTTACCTTCTGAGCCATATTGTCTGCCCCTTGGTGTGTTTGTTTAGTTAGCAAAGAATTTGACATTTTGAGATCTATCTGTCATAATTTGCATATATTATGCTCACAGTTCTTTGTGAATCACTTTGAATAGTTACCAAATGTTAAACTTCAGAAAAATATGCATATGAATTTTATATATTTCAATCATTTGTGAGTAATTTTATCCATTACTTCCTTGTTTGGGGAATTCATAGGTGAAAAGTGATAACGTTAAGCTGGTTGGGGTTCCCTTAGCCAGGTAGGCAAGAAGGAGCTCTTCAGCTGCTAGCCTTTGGGGGCTTTGTTTCCACGGAGTCTGACAGCATCTCTTGGAAGCCACATGCAAAGACCAGCATGTGGCTTTGTGACCATCTTGTATTACAGTTTTCATTCAGGCCTTGGGCCTCAGGTGGTACAGGTTAGGAGGTCAGGGTTGCCCAGCCCTTGACCACTTAGGACATTAGAATTCTTTTACCCTTAACACCAGCTAGTATTACATTGTTGGCCAAAGAATCTAAGATGCTACTTTTTCAGCTGCTTTGCCATCTTCTCAGCTTGACCACTGTCTCTGCTATAGCTGCCACTCTGCTCTGCTGTTCTGTTCCTTAGAGTATCAGCTCAGGATGCACTGCTGATAGCAAGAAAGGACTGCTGGAGCAGAGTATTCTATTGGGCCCTGTCTTGCAACACCAGAGGATGCAGCACAGGAGACTGTCCTAACTAACTCAATTAACTGAATCCAAGAAGCCGGCAGACAGCCAAAGAAGGGATGTTTGGACAAAGCATAGAATATTTTCTGTGCAATTAAGGTTGGTGTTTTCTCCAATCACAGCATTGCCTGTTTAGCATCACCAATCTCAGCATCCCTTCTACTAAGCCACTAGGGGAGGTGATCCCCCTCTGGCCTAAGTGCAAATAGTTGTGTCATCTAGTTCATGGAGGCTTTTGGTAGCAAAAAGGGTGATACAGACACCATTTGAAATATCCTTAGCTGATGCTGCATTTTCAGAAGCCAGGACAGTTAGCAGGAAAGTAGAACGATGCTAATACACTAGACCCCACAGTTTAGCTTCTCACTGTAAAGGAATAAGCAGTGCACCAGCATTCTCTGTGTCTGCAGCTGGCTGCATGTACCTAGGACAGTCATCAAATCTTTATTAATTAAATTTGCCTCAGTTGTATCCAGGAAGACCAAAGTCTTAGGTTTACTCACTTGTTCATTAACAGTAAATCCTGCACTTCTTTTCCTCCAGAGCTACATGAGAAGAAGCATAAAACCATGCTAGTGTGCAGCTGC
Source organism: Apodemus agrarius (assembly GCA_964023405.1). Taxonomy (NCBI): domain Eukaryota; kingdom Metazoa; phylum Chordata; class Mammalia; order Rodentia; family Muridae; genus Apodemus; species Apodemus agrarius. The sequence continues at coordinate 149,546,665 of OZ030006.1, read as the reverse complement.
TCTTTGACTTAGCATCTTCAGTAAAGCTGTAGAGCAAAAACAGCACTCATACTTTGTTCTAGCTGGAAACTGAGATTTTGTCTTTTGCTATAAGAAACATGGTTCTCTTTGTTTTAGCTGCTTTTAAGAATTTTATTCAGAGTTGAAAATATACAAAGCAGATTGGTGATTACTCTTTGTCCTAAAGTTGTATTGTAAGTTCTTAAAATTCAACAAACATATGACCTTTACACCTGGTTATTTCTCCTGTTTTCCTCAAGACTAGTGCTTTTACTGATCCTGGTTTGAGATGTAATCAACTTAAATCATATTGGCTGCCCTGTGGTCTCTTTACCCAGTACACCTTGGCAGGCTGGTCTGCAGAACTATTCCATGAGGGTCCTTGATGGGTTACCTAGAGCAAAGCCAGGTTTGTTCTTTGTTCTTCTTGTTAAGAAACCAGGACCAAATGGAGAAGTGGGCATGTGGAAATTGCTTTCTACTGCGGGAAGTTAGGGAACAGCAGGAGCATAGAGATGTAAGGTACTCACTCCTTCGACCTCAGCGCCATAGTAAGCCACGCATGCGGGCCTCATGTTGAACACAGCACGTAGGGGTAAAAGGAACAGGCTCAGGCAAGTGCAGGCCAGCCCTTGGAGGCAGTACTTGCTTAAGGCCCATTGTATTTTTAAGTAGTCTCAGGGATGTCCAGGTGTCCTGATTTAAAGGCACCACTTTTTAAATCAGGAAACTGTATCTTGTTCTGAGGTCTGATGTAATAAAGTACATATTCCTAGGGGACAGTACGGCTGGGCCCATGAACCATGTTACAGCCAATGATTTATTTACAGTGTTAACCACAGTTAATGGCAAATATATAAGCCACACATGGTCTCAGGGCGGCCTTTTAACTGGAGCACAGTCATAGATCCATGAAGTAGGACAAAGGCAGAACAGTTTGTGTCCTGTCTAAAAATTTTCTCCTTCTGCTGGGCGACTGACTAGTGGAGTTGCTCATATCCAGCATTCTTTCTGGAGTGCAGCCAGGAGCTGTTTATGTCTTGTTTTTGTCTACCCATTCTTTACTTGATTGTTCACAGTGCTAAAACCTGCTCTAAGATGTCTACTATTTTCACCAATGTCTTATCTTGCATTGATTTATATAAAGTACAGTTGACTTCAGTTTTTTAGAGTGTTAGCCATATGGCTTTCTATTTTAGTTAGGTACTAAGTCGGTATCCTAATTTGCTTCACTGTTGCTGTGACGGACCAAAACCAACTTGAGGAGGAAATAATTTATTAGGTTTACAGATGCCAGTCCACCATCAAAGGAAACCAAGGCAAGAACCTAAAGGGAGAACTGAAGCAGAGCCATAGAGCAGCACTGCTTATGGGCCTCTCCCTTACAGCCCAGGCCCACCTGCCCAGGGCCAGCACCGCCCACAGTGGGCTGAGCCCTTTCATTAATCAGCAGTCAAGAAAATGCCCGGTGTGAGGTGAAATCTCAGGGTTGTTTTGATTTGCATTTCTCTAATGACTAATGATGTTGAACATTTTTTAAGGTGTTTCTCTTTTTTTTTTCTTTTTTTTTTATTGTATATATTCTATATTTACAATTCATTTCCATTTTTCTGGTTCCCCACCCCCAAAGGTCCCACATGTCCTTTTCCCTCCCCCTGCTCCCGCATCCACCCCCTCCCACTTTACTGTTCTTGTACTCTCCCACAATGATGTTTTGGTCCATTCTAGCACCAGTGTCCACTCCTTTCTTCTTGTGAGACATCACTTGATATGTGATTTGTGTCTTTGGTGTTCCAAGCTTCTAGGCTAATATCCACTTATCTCAGCCATCCGAATTTCTTCAGGTGAAAAGTCTTTGTTTAGCTCTGTACCCCATTTTTGGATAGGGTTATTTGGTTTTCTGGGGTCTAACTTCTTGAGTTCTTTGTATACATTGGATATTAGCCCTCTGTCGGATGTGGGGTCGGTGAAGATCTTTTCCCAATTTGCTGGTTGCCGATTTGTCCTTTTGACAGTGTCTTTTGCCTTACAGAAACTTTGTAATTTTATGAGGTCCCATTTGTCTATTCTTGCTCTTAGAGCATAAGCAATTGGTGTTCTGTTCAGGAATTTTCCCCCTGAACCAATGTCCTCAAGGGTCTTCCCCAGTTTCTTTTCTATTAGTTTTAGTGTGTCTGGTTTTATGTGGAGGTCCTTGATCCACTTGGAGTTGAGCTTAGTGCAAGGAGATAAGAGTGGATCAATTCTCATTCTTCTGCATGTTGACCTCCATTGAGCCAGCACCATTTGTTGAAAAGGCTATCTTTTTTCCACTGGATGTTTTCAGCTCCTTTGTCGAAGATCAATTGGCCATAGATGTGTGGGTTCAATTCTGGGTCTTCGATCCTATTCCATTGATCCAAAAAAAAAAAAAAAAAAAAAGAAAAAGAAAAAGAGAAAAAGAAAATGCCCAACAGGCATGCTCATTAGGTTAGTCTGATGGAAGCAGTTCGTCTGTTGAAATTTCCTCTTCCCAGCTGTATTGATGTTTGGGTCAAGTTGGCAAATACTATGACAGCTACTGATCATTCTTCCTCTTTCTTGTCCCTGTTACAATTGCCAGGGCCATATCGCTATAAGAATCTAACTCCAAGCCAGGCAGTGGTGGCGCATGCCTGTAATCCCAGCACTTGAGAGGCAGAGGCAGGTGGATTTCTGAGTTCGAGGCCAGCCTGGTCTACAGAGTGAATTCCAAGACAGCCAGGGCTACACAGAGAAACCCTGTCTCGAAAAAATCCAAATCCAAAAAATAATAATAATCATCATCATCATCATCATCATCTAACTCCTCCAACTTCAATGTATTACAGAGTACTAGCAAGGAAATTCTGTTAGAACTACACTTACCATTTGTATAGAATATTCAGATTTCAAGCCAAAATGTGCATGTACTTTATTTAGGTGTCAAGTTTCCTTGGCCCATATTTCCATTATTTAGTTGAGTTTAAAGCTGTGTTTGTTTGTTTGTTTGTTTACTTATTTTGCACACCAGTTGTTCATCAGATACATCTTTTGCAAATATATTCTTCTAATATGTTGCCTGTTCTCTTGATTTTTGAAAAATTTAAAACACTTTTAAAATAATCTTAGATACTTTTCTCTAATAAAATTTCAGAATACAAAGATTTTTGTATGATTAAACAGCTTAAGAAAAACTTGTAAATATACACGGCTAACCTGATGAATAAGAGAGGATTTATTTTTTAATTTTGCTTTATAAATGTGACTAATAGATAATTCAGAAGGAGAGAGCTAGCCCCATGCACCTCCATGGTTTAACAGTTCCTGAATAAACCATAATTAGCAGTGTCTGTACTCCATTAGACCTCGTGTTTTCACCTGGCATTGTCTGTGGAAGCTTGCTATTAATCCCAGACTTCCAAAGTCTCAGGACTTGCCAGCCCCTTGCTCACTAGGATCTCTTAGGGCTCTCCAGATTTCAGGCTAACATTCAAGATTCATTCCACATTTAGCTTTCTTGGTGCTTGTAGCCATGGTCACAGAGAAGGCATTTAGGAAAAAAAAGAAATGTATACTGAACTGAGCTAAACCAGCAGATAGGACAGGGGTCAGAAGACTGTCATTGTAAGTTCAAGGATAAAATAGTTTCCTTTGAGAAAGGAAGAGGCAGCAAGTATTTGTGGAACATTGAAAATGTTCAAATAACTGGAGCCCTTGACTGGAAAAGTTACACAAGAGACAGATGGCAGTTTGAATTTCATCATGTGTGGCTTCTGTATTTATATACTTACCTTTTTCATAGAATGGTAAGGTTTGCAGTAAGGATGTTTTTAAAATTCATCTTCTTAATCCACACAACATCAAATTGAAGTCTATCAGTAAATCTCAAATAATTTTTGTTGTCACAGTCTTAACTCTTCAACAAGTGCCTTATAGTCTGATGCAGGGATGTATCTCTCTCATCTCAGTCTACTGAGGAAAGCAAGGCAGGGGGCATTTCAGCAGTTCACTGCAGGCAGCAGCTGAGATGGCAGGCGTCTCAGGAGAGACAGAAGAAAAACAAGTGTAGTCATACAAGTCCATAGTAGCCTCTGGCATGTAAAAAGTAATATTCCTGATCAGAAAGTATCTCTTTTTTAAAGCATAATACTTGCTTTTACTTATTCTTTGTGTTGTTTTCTCTCTGCTTCTTTCACAATACATACAAACATCTCTTTGTTGCAACACATGTTTATAGTAGAATAGGACTGTTGTAAATTTGAGGTACCTTTTCTTCTTTGCTTAAGAGTTTTTAATGGTTTACTTTTATTGTCGTAAATTATGTATATGTATGTGGGATGCAGATATGTGCTCTGATGTGAAGCCAGAGTCACGGACCCCTGGAGCAGGAGTTAGAGGCAGTTAGGTGGAAGCCACCCAGGCCCTCTGCAGGAGCAGGGCGTGCCCTTAACCTTGAGACACTGTCTCCCACTTCAGAATGTTGCTTCTGGTTTGTTTTTTAAGTTGTAGTTTGGTATTTTGTTTTTTTAGTGTTTTGTTTTGTTTGGGGGAGGTGCGGTATCGGTGCCGTGGTGCCTATGTAGAGGTCATCGGACAGTGTGTGGAAGTCAGTTCTTTCCTTCCACCATGTCCTGGGAAACAGCTGTGGGTGTCAGTCCTGACACCAAGCACATTTACACACTGGCCCCTAAAATGTAGTTTTAAGTATTATTTAAGCATGTATGTTCAATCTAATCTCTTGGCTCTCATTGTAATAAAAGTCCCAGGGCATGAAAAGCAATCCAATTTTCTTACCTAAAAGCATGTTTAGATAACAAAAATAAATAATTTTACAAATTAAGAAATGAGGAGGCTTTACTATATTTGCAGGCAGTTTCAATAATTTTAACACAATTAAAAAAGAATCTACGTATGACAGTCCATGCCAGTAGGACATGCTGAAAAGGCAGAGGCAATAGAATCTGAGTTTGAGATCAGACTTGACTGTACATTGTGTTTTCTGCCTTTAACATTAATAAAAAAGAATTCTTAAAAAATAATCCTGAATTCCTCTATACTTATTAGAACAACAAAAAATGAGTTTTTCCCCCTAAGTTATATGTGGAATTTGACGAGCAGTTTAGAGTGTATGATAGGGAGTAGAGCATGCTGAGCGAGCTGCATCCTCCCAGACCAGTGCAGCGGAGTGTTCTTACAAGCTCAGCGAGGGTGTGTGCAGCGAGAGGGCTGGCGTCAGAAGTGAGGCAATCTCTAGGTTGCTAAAAGCAAACACTATGGTTCTTCTTCCTGTACTAACGATTCAGCAATCCGTCATTCATCTGCATCATTTCGCTAGCTCGACAATGTACTACAAGTCCAAAGATTAGTTGTTGGGTATGTTGGGCTTCTGAGGAGATGGAAGCGTGCAGAGGTAGGCTGTGACACCACGGCCATAAGTCCAGCAGATACCACAGTCCTCAAACCTGAGACCGCACGCTGGAGAAAAGGCAAGTGTGTGCTCAGTAGATGGTGTGGCCAGCTGGGGTGCGTGCCATCCACCCAGGATTGGGAAAGGTTAAGTAAACGGTGGGACAGTGAGAGAGAATAGGGATTAATGACTGAAAGCATTCAGGGATTCTTAAAGCAGACATTGAAGTAGATGGGGGCATTCTGAAGCTTAGGTTCTGAGAAACGATCTAAGAACTTTCGTTTCCTTTGCAAACAAACTTCCTGCAGAAAGAGGACAAGATAAATGGAGCTTGCACCTCAAGTGCACTTTATTTTGAAGACACCATGAACTCACATGGAGGAGTATATCCTGCCATTTCTTATAGATGTTAAGCTATCAATGAGGCAAAGAATAAATATTGTTAGAAAAGAACACTAAAATGAAAGAAAATTGTAGTGAGCCGTAGTGCCACCTACTCAGCTTTATCTCGTGAGGCATATACTTACTAAGCCTCCCTGCCCCTGTGCTCCAGTGCAAGACATAAATCAGTGGATACTTGATCAGATTTGACTAAAATTACGAGTAAAACCTACCTTTCTAAGTACTTTTGGTTTGTTGTTTGTTGGCTTAATCTTTCTTAGATTTATGAGTGTGTGTGTCTGTGTGTCTGTCTGTCTGTCTGTCTAATTTGGGGGAACTGGTTCTGTTTTTCCACCATGAGTCCTAGAGATCAAAATCAAGTCCTCAGACTTGGCAACAGGCACCCTTATCCACTGAGCCATCTCACAGATCTTCAGGCTGTTGTTAAAGGGAAATACATAAAGAGCAGAGGGGACCACATGCCTTTCCACGCACATGCGCACACCATGTACTGTAGGAGTTCTAGGATGGCTGGCATGTGCCACTGCATCCAGCTTCTTGATGGCACTTCAGGGGTCAAATGAGTCATCACACTCGTGAGGTAAGAAGCCTCCTCACTGATCCCTGAACTTCACTTACACTGTGCATTCTGCCACATAGAGACTTTCCACAGACTGTTGTAGAGTCCTAAAACTAAAGCTGCCGTGAAATATTTTTCCCGCTTACCTACCATAATTGAGGCACTAGATTCAAGCACCAGCACTTTAGAAAGTAAGTAAAATATTTTATTAAAGGGAAGATATATGTTCACTGCTTTGACAAAACAGTAGAGTGCATTAGATGTGTATTTATGTCTTCCAGGTGAGATTGCAGACTGGTGTAATTTCCTGAGCTTGTCAGGGATCCAGGGTCCACATGTGTTGGTTTGCTGTCCCTGGTCAATGCTCATGTCCATGTGATCCTGTGTGATCACTGTAGTTTTGAACACTGTAGGTTCACCCGTGGTGAGGGCAAAGCCAGTAAGTGAGCTTTAGATAAAAAGTAGGAGTGGGCTGTTACTCTACCAGGAGGTTGAGTCCTGGAGCGGCTCCATAACATGGTCGCTGCAAACACAGGATGTGGGGTGCTAGGGCCGCTTCTCCATGCTCACCATGAACAACTGTGAACATGGTCTGTTTCCCTGCTGGTTGCTCTGCAGGGCCCTATGTGAGGTAAAAGCATTACTGGAAGGGATGGTGACCAGTGATGTAGGGAGTAGGCGCTTCCCTGCCTAGCAGCAAACATGGTCATTCTGCATTCCAGTCAGTAGGAAGTGGAGAAGAGGAAGGTACACAATTTCACCACCAAGTGCTTTGATCAGTATGTTCAAAGAAAAGATGCTTACAGATCAGGAACAAGATCTGGACCCCTAGTCAGCAAAAGAAAACTGTGATGAAACATTGTTTTCAGAAGTTTCTGTTGCTCTGATGTAGTCATAAGGATTGAAAGGCTTAGCTGTAAGGTATTAAAACTATTTTCTTTTAGAAATAATGGAAATTCAATATCCAACTGAGTCTCAGAATAGTTACCAAACGATTTCACACTTAATCCTCTAGAACGGTCATTGGTAAATACACATGTTGTCTTTCTTGGACTGTTTTCAGAACCAATTTAAAAGATGCCCTAAAAGTATGTATTTGTTTCTCAGTATGATCTGAAAATATATCCCCCTGATTCATTCTGTGAGCCACACTTAATAAAATTCATTTTAACAAAAATATTATTTGGAGGCTCAATATATAGCCCAGGGTTAAAGTGCCTTTCAAGCATGTGTGAGGCCCTAGGTTTGATCTCTAGCACTGCATTTCCTATACACATGTAAACACATGAATGTATCTAGATCTTTAAAGAATATAATAAGTAGGCTGGGCATGGTGGTGCACACCTTTAATTCCAGCACTCGGGGGAGAGAGAGGCAGGCAGATCTCCGTGAGTTCAAGGCCAACCTGGCCTACAAATCCAGTCTACGACAGCCAGGTCTTATTACACAGAAAAAAACCTATCTACACACACACATACATACACACACACACACAAGCTTTGAAACTGATTTCAGTGAAAATTTTGTAAGACCTTTACTATAACTTTATTGTTTCTTCCAAATAAATGTTTCTATATAACAATGAATTTTCTTTAAACTTACCTTATTAAAGAATAAGTAAGCTGGGCATGGTGGTGCACGCCTGTAGTCCCAGCACTTGGGAGGCAGAGGCAGGCGGATTTCTGAGTTCGAGGCCAGCCTGGTCTACAAAAGTGAGTTCTAGGACAGCCAGGGCTACACAGAGAAACCCTGTCTCGGGAAAGGAAGGAAGGAAGGAAGGAAGGAAGAAAGGAAGGAAGGAAGGAAAGAAGGAAAGAAGAAAAGAAGGAAAAGAAAAGAAAAAAGAAAAGAATAAGTAGCTATATTTCACAAAAGGAAATTAATAGCTTTTTCTAATTTTTTTTTTTTTTTTTTTTTTTTGGTTTTTCGAGACAGGGTTTCTCTGTGTAGCCCTGGCTGTCCTGGAACTCACTCTGTAGACCAGGCTGGCCTTGAACTCAGAAATCCGCCTGCCTCTGCCTCCCAAGTGCTGGGATTACAGGCATGCGCCACCACGCCCGGCTCTAAATTTATTTTTAAGCAAATATCTCTGCATATTAATCAAATGAAGCTTTCATTAATTCCAGAATTGAGTTCATGTACTTTTAGACAAGCTTCTTTAGTCATGGAATACAGATTACTACTGCGATGTATGATAACTGCTCCACAGAGTTGAGGGTGGGAAGCCTCAAAGTAAGTAGAAATACTAGAATCTTTAGAAAGTTGCCCAGCAGGCGAGAATGCCGGTGGGATTAGAGGCTGATGCCAAGGGTAACTGTTGTGAGTATAGCACTCAGCCTTGTTCTCTGCAGTTGGAGCACATGAGTAAACAAAGCAAAGATTGCCTTTACAGGACTTGTATTCTGTCAGGTTAAGCAGAATACAGAAGACTGGAATAAAACTCATCGTTTGTAAAGTAGACTGGATAAGCATAACACTAAATATAAGAAAAAATTGTAAACAGTTTAGCTATGTGCAAGCAGAAAATTAAAAATCTTTAAAAGCTCTTTGCTTTCTGGACCATGAACTGAGATTGAATGAAGAGTCTTAAAAATTCAGTGTGTCATCACCATTAACAATATCTAAAAAGCATAAGTACTTCAAGTATCTGTGAGGAAAGATGGGTTAGTGTATTAGTGTTGACAAAAAAGATGCTAATGCACACTACACTACAGTGTGAATAAATCATGAAAACTTTCTGGTAAGTGAAATAAACCAGTTGCAAAAGATAATTGCTGGATGATTCCACTATAAAATACCCAGAGGAGCCAAATTCACTGAAGAGGTAGAATGCTAGTTAGCCAGGAGCTGGGGCAGGGAATTGATTATTCCCTGGAAAAGTATTATTCAGTGGGTAGTTTCAGTTTTTCAAGATTAAGATTCCTGGCAAAGATGAGTTACATAATTATATGGATGCATTCAGTACTACTGAACCTCTGACAACAGTTAGGATGTTTCTAAGTGGGACTGGAGAGGTGGCTCAGTGGTTAAGAATGCATACTACCCCTGCAAAGGGCTGGAGTTGGTTCCCAGCACACACATCACAACTGCTTGTAACTCCAGCTCCCAGGTACCTGCACTCATGTGCATATACCCACATAAAGACACATAAATACACACATAATTAAAAAGAAATCATTAGAAAGATATTATAAATATTTTTATCACAATTAGTTATGTGTTAACTAATTGCTAGAGAAAAAAATTAAGATAAGCCATAATGTACCATACTTGGGGAAAATGACCTTGAATGTATGAAAGAATTGAAAGTTATTTACAAAATACCTTTCTTGGTCATCCAGGTGATATAAGTGCTCCGAGGAGATGCTGACAAGGAAGGAAGTAGCATCTCGTGGAGGAGGTAGACCCTGACCGAGACTGGCTAGGCATGTTGCAGGTAGAGAGGGGCACTGAAAGTCTACAAGAAAGATGTGGGCTGAAAAGCCAGAGGTGGTCCTGAATGTGTGTGTGCCAGATATGCAGTGTGCTAAGACCCAACACATGGACTTTGGAGAAGCAGGGTAGTATATAATGATGGGAAAGTTGGAGATGGAACTTTAAGAATAAAGGGGACCCCACATAAATGGGTGGTGGTGGTTCAGAAATGGCAGTCCCCACATAAAGAGCTATGCTCAGTGTTGGCCATATGATGCAAAGTGCAATTGAATTCTGCAGGTACTGTCAGCCTGGGGGCCCAGGAGTGGGTGCCTCCATTAACATGATGGGGAGACAGGATGGTGAGGTGAATACTGAGTTGGTGCTGACATTTTACATCCAGGATATTTCTTACTATCTAAATAAAAGAACAGCACACATGGTTTAATTTTTGAGAGATCAGGTGTACCCACAGAAGCCCCATTGTGCCTTTCACAAAGGTTAATTAGGTTAATGTGTCTTCCATACTCTGAGACCTCTGCAGAGAAAGGAGGAAATTATAATTGAGTGGGCATCTTCAGGGCATGAGATAGAACAAAACAGATATTTCAGAAATTGCCTATAATCTCTGGATAGCTAGTTAGTTAAATAACAAGGCAACAGAATCAAAGTGCATGTAATCTGTTAATAAGAGGATGTGGATTTTCTATTTAATATGGGGTTGTTGTCAATTAAACTATGCTTCTTCACCCATAGTACTAGCATGCTAAAGCCGTTGGCCTCCTTTCATCTGCTCTTTTCCCCAAAGCTTTCAGGATTGTGGAGCATATTGTATATAATTCTGCAGCTATCCAACTTGAACTTCATACTTGGACAAAGAGGGAATGGTAAACATTGTTGGTTATGCTCCTTAATTCATGCTCCTTGTTCTTGGAACACACACATGCCTAGCACTCCCGCCAAGTCACTGTTTCAGTCTTGGTTGCAGTTTCTTACTTACTGGTGCTGGAAGGCCAATGTGTTAAAGATGCAGAAATCATCAAAGGATGTTCAACTCTCTGTGCCTTTGATATTTATCTCTAGTTTCTGAAATTTGCCCAGAAGGAGGAATGGAAAGGAGGGGAGGTCTTACTATTTCCTGGAGCTCAAATGCCACAGTAATGCACATCTTGATTCCATTAGACTTTGTAGGTCAAAGAGCAAGTTCAGCTGGTGTAGTTTACTGCACCAGGGACAGAGTGACTAGCCACTTTAATGACTTGCCTTTCTGCTGCAACTTACTCAGGAAATAGGGGTTGCTAACCACTGAAATGTTTGCATCCATGGTTGAAGGGATGGGGTGTTTGTTAACTGAGGGAAAGACACAGACCAAGGAGAGTGACTTGGCAGGAAGTGCACTGACATTTTGTCCTCTGATCCTCTCGGGGTTCTTCCTTGTGTCTTCCTAGTTGCTCTCTTGGGGCTCTCCAGGGAAACAGTGAGGCTACTTGTGCTAATAGGACTCCATCTGGGGGTACCCTCTAGCCAGGAGCACTCTTTTGTGGTCAACTTCTGTTTATGTCCAGTTCCCCAAAAATGTTTGTGTTCCTGTTAGAACCTGACTTCTGGATCTCTTCGTAGAATGGATCACTTCTGACTTTTATCTTTTCTGTGTCTGTTTCCATCAGAAAAAGATTACTTTTATCAAAAAGTATCTTTTTAGGAAGACTGTTTTCAATAGGCAGCAACTAAACCCAGATTCTTTCACAACTTTGTTTCATTCTGATTTTTTTGCCTCTGAAAACACAACATTTTAAACAAAAGTTTCAGCTGTTTGCAGTGTGGTCTAACAAGCTCCTAATACCAGCTCACAGTGTAATCAGCCCTTCCTGTCAGATGTACAGGAGAGCAGCAAGGGTGGTCCCACAAAGTCTGAAGCCTTGCCGTTACTTATCCTTGCCTTGTCTTAAACATTCTCAGAGGATATAACTCAGTAACTGGAACTCAAGGCCCTGAGTTCAGTCTCCATGAGTGAAGAAGAGGGAGTGACTCCACAGTGATTTCAAGACAGTTTACACAAAGAGATCCAGTTTGTTCCACACCCAGGACGTTTACTAGCAAACAGACAAGTTTGCAAAAGAGGCTTCATTCAGCAACAGTCAAACGGGAGGAGCCAGGTCATCTCTCCTGTCTCCCCAGGACAAGTAAAGGGAGAGCTATGGGACATAGATAATAAGTGTGACTCTCCTGCTAGTCTTGAGCATGGAGCTTTGCCCCATCAGATCTTGCAAGGGACCCAAGAAAAGGCTTGGTGGTTCCAGGTTGTAACCATTGCTAAGTACTGAAAGCCCTGGGGACCAGCCAGCAGAGGGACTGTCTACAGCGAAGCAGCAGAGCTGCATTGCTGCGCTTCACTGTGTGGCATTTAAAACTGGTGACAAGAGTGCAGAGTCTCAGGTTTGGGCTCAAGGGAACACCGAGGCAGATTGGATTGTCCATGGAAGTAAGGGCTTGGTTTATTAAAAGAGTTATTAATGTCAAAGAAAGACAGACATGGCAAGGGTCCTGAGGAAAGCTGAGGCCCACAGGACAAAATGAGGTTGCCTTCTTACAGGAAAGGGAAAGATTGTATGCCAGGGGGTTGATGGGTCCATAGTAAATGCAAGTCCGGCAGTCTGATTCCTGGATAGCAAAGAGAGGAAAGAATGTGGCACCTTTAGGGTGTGGGAAACGTGAGGAAAAGGCACCTATTTAGTTAGTGAGCATCTATTATATTAGGTGTTTAGGAGTTGGGTAACTCAATAGCTTGGAATGTGGTAGCCTAGAGTCTGCAGAGTCCGCTGTCAGGATGGGGAGAGGCACCACTCCGGTGTGGCCTGAGCGGCATCTGGAGTGGATCCCAGAGAAAGCCAGTGAAGCTCCAGAGCCTTGCTCAGGTTTTCTTTGGGCATTAATAGTATCCATTACAAATTCATTACAATTATAATATAACCAAGAGAACAATACTGTCTCTATTCCTAACTGTCCAAGCATACCATTTATGTAAGAATTGGAACTCAATCAAAATACTTCAACAATGTGGAATAACTTCACCTTTTCACACGGTTTCTCTCTTTTTTTTTATTACCCCCTCATGAGTGTGCACATGCACACATGCACAGTGTGGAGGCCAGAGACCAGACAGTTTTCTTCTACCATATTCAGTTCTCTCCTTCCACAATCAAACTCAGGCTGGCAGGCTTGCCAGCCCTTGAGCATTTCTCCTAGTACAAAGCTCAGATCCCTACCATCTTTGTATTTGTATCTAATAAAGATACTGATGGTGACATAGAATTATATTGTTTACATTAATTCCTCATTTTCTCTTTGGCTAATACCAACTGTGATTCTGACAGTCAGTGCACAGACATGCAGCACCCTCGCTTGAGAGTACTCACTTCTCATTCTAACGTCTTGTGTCCTCAGAGGACCCTGATGACAGCCAATACGAAGTTTACAGTACATAGTTAAACCAGCTTGAGCTCCTTCAGCTATAAGAGCATTTCACCACTTAAAATATCTGTTTCACTGACCAGTTGATGTATTAGACCATCTTTATGGCTTTGGGGCATACCCTTCCACAGTGGTGAGATAGTAGGAAGTAATGGTCTATGAGGATCTTCTCTTCCAACAGCAAAAACTAGTTCAACAAGTTTTTATTTTCGTGTTGTAAACTGATCTATGGCCCACATTTGTTAGTATTACTTGTTCAGAGTTTAGTAGATCTACTCATCCAAAATAAAATCTTAGAATATTTAAATGATAGTCTTCCAGTTTGTGGCTTCATAAACTTTTCCATATGACTGCAATTGAAGCTCAATTATCTAACAAAAGTCAGAAGCAAAGTTAAGCTTCAGCAGTATTTTCTCAGCTTCAGCATTTCCTGGGTCAAAACCTACAGTACTTTATACAGTTCTCATGTACAACTCAGAGCTGTCTCCTTCCATGAGAGATGGCCTAGAGAAGGATGGGTTTGGGCCCATAGAGAGTCTCTTCACCCAGTTCATTCAGTTTATTTGTGTGTTCCTTCCACGGACCTCTTGATCTTTGCTTTGTGTACTCTCATCATGAAAGCTGACATGTAACTCCAAGCACAGAGTAAGTTCATTATATGCAGCTGATCCCCAAATCCAAGACTGTAAAAGCTTCAGTGCTCCGCACAGCTTGCCGCTGAGCCTCAGCCCTGTTCACCAGCTCTGGCCTACTTTCTTTTTTAGAAATGTTTTCTTTCTTGACAAACTATAGCTGCTTCTACCTCTTTACCACTTTTCCTTGTGTCCCTGATCCAGTCCAATGGGTACCCACTGAACCCCAATATCTGCCTATAACAAAACCACTGGTATTCTGTGACATTTAAATTATTGTTTCAAAGTACATATAAAGATCAGTACCAATAAACTCACATCCCTAAATACTGATCTCATTACTGATCAGTATTGCCCCTGGGACAAATGGCTGTGTTTCTAAGTCTACTTTCTTAAAGTTTGCAAAGCAGGGCTGGCCGCATGGCTCAGTGCAGTAGGTGAAGGCATTTGTACCCAAGCCTGACAGTCTGAGCTCATTCTCATGTTGGAAACAAAGAAAAAAAGGAAGAATAATCTCCATGTCCCACAAAGGAACACAATAACAAAGCAAGAATAGCTTGGCAAGGCAATTCCTTTTGTAAAAACAGTGCAGCAAGACTCAAACTAGGCTAGCAACCAGCAGGGCAGGAAGTTCCTTGGTTTTTATTCTAACGCAGGTAGTAACTGTTTTCTTTTCTCCATTGGCTGAGGTCCAGCCTCACAGTCTTTGCTTTTGGTTAGTTTTAAAAGATTCAGCATGAAGGAAACAAGTAAGGGTTAAGTAGGGGTTAAGATTTGCATAAAAGTCATACAAACTAGGGGAGATTTATGGATTATTGGCCCTGGGTGGGCAAATTACCTTTAATAGAAAAATGATTTTCATACCCAAGACTCCACATGAACAGAGAGTTTTGTTTTTTGAGACAATCTCACTCTGTAGCCCTTGCTTGCTTAGGACTCACTATGTAGACCAGGTGGGTCTCAAATTCATAGAGATTGGCTTGACTCTGCCACTCGAGTGCTAGGATTATTAAAGACACATGTCACCATTCCTGGCCTTATTTTACTTTTTAAGTGAATATATATATACATATATATATATTCATTAAAAATGAATATATATTTTATAAAATGAGTTCCTACATAGAGTTGTAGCTAAGTTTGAAAACTATACAAAAGTAGTGACTTTTTTGTTTAGTTGGAGCAATCTTGTCACATATGCTTTAACTACTTAATTATTCCTGCTGAATCAGACCATGGAACCATCCCTTTAAGACATTGGTCACACTCAGAAGCCAGATTCCATCAAGAAGTCAGGCCACACATCACACATACTCCTGCAGAGTCAGAGACAGACAGACAGACAGACAGACAGACAGACAGACGCATGCGCGCGCGCGCGCGCGCACACACACACACACACACACACACACACACACACACAGTGTTCATGCACTTTTTACCCCAATCCCAGCAGAGTTGAGAAGCTGTCCTACGCTGTGGTTTTTGCAGTTCCCAGCCTTAGGTTCTCCTTAGTACTTGGCTCCTTCATGCTCGTTGTCAAGTGAGCAATGTTGAACTAAATCACATGGCATGAACTTCCTGCCACCCCGTAAAATGATATAAAGCTCAGTTATTTTCCTTTATTCTCCAGATTTTTCTTTGTAGAACTGCAAAATAGTGTTTCAGTGCTCATGTGGGTTTTTTCCTCCCTTTTCAGGCAAGAAGCTCTTCTGGCTGCTATCAGTGAAAAGGATGCAAACATAGCTCTTCTAGAGCTTTCCTCCTCTAAGAAAAAGACCCAAGAAGAAGTGGCTGCACTGAAACGGGAAAAGGACCGCCTGGTGCAGCAGCTCAAGCAGCAGGTATGAGGTGTGCCCAGGGACCCTCTCACGCATGGCTGCCATCTCAAAGATGTTTTTAGTACCTTGTGTTTCGTGCTAGATATTAAATATGGAATATTTTCATAATTTGACACTTAACAGGTGTATGGCTATATCTAAAAAATATTCACAGAATTCCCAATTGGACTAGGAAGACCTTACAATTCTGAAGGTTTTTTAAAAACATTATAAAGTCACACTGGTCAATCTTTTATTCATATTCACACTTGACTTCTTATTATGTTGAACACTTACTTTCTCTGTATTTGCAACTTTTTGGGGTTCAGTTTGCTTTCATTTATTGAGACAAGGTCTTGCTATGTAGCTCTGGTTGGCCCAGTACACATTTCAGAACCTAGGCTGGCCTTGAATTCATGACTAAACTTACCCAGTGCTGGGATTAGCAGCATGCACTACCATATACAGATGTTTCTAAAAAATTTTTGTCATAGTTCCTAACAAGAGGATTTAACATTACCAGTAAAATTCTCTTTCACTGGTGGTCAAATCGGGGTATTAATGGACTCAGACTAGATTAGCTCCAAGAGTCAGTGGTTCATAGAATCCGTCCGAGCTTTCCTCCTGCCTACAGTGCCAGATGAGAGTCTGCTTCAACTCTAGGACTTGCTGAGCCAACTCTCAGACTTCTTAGCACCCGCTCTTTAGGGACTCTCTTCCCTGGCCACACTCTTTACCATCAATTGATCCTTCTAGATTCTCATCTGAATTGTTTTAACATCGTTGACCCAATTATTATTAAATGCTAACTGTATATCAAGACCTCTCCTGAAGACTTGGATTTATTGCAAGATCATTTGTTTTATCCAGCATTATCAATATTTCATCACACAGAGTTTTCAGGTCATCTAGTCTGATAGACATATTTCCTTCCAGTTATACTAAAAATCTGAGCAAGCACATCTTTTATTGGATATTTTCTTTATTTATATTTCAAATGTTATCCCCTTTCCTGGTTTTCCCTCCAAAAACATCCTATCCCATCCTCTCTCCCCCTGCTCACCAACCTACCCACTCCCACTTCCCTGTCCTTGTATTCCCCTTTACTGTGGCATCGAGCCTTCTCAGGACCAAGGTCCTCTTCTCCCTTTGATGTCCAACAAGGCCATTCTCTGCTACATATGTAGCTGGAGCCATGGATCCCTCCATGTGTACTCTTTGGTTGGTAGTTTAGTCCCTGGGAGCTCTTGGGGGGTACTGGTTGGTTCATAATGTTATTCCTCGTATGGGGCTGAGAGCTCCTTCGGCTCCTTGTGTCCTTTCTCGAGCTCCTTTATTGGGTACCTTGTGCTTAGTCCAATGGTTGGCTGGGAGCACCCACCTCTGTATTTGTCCAGTACTAGCAGAGCCTCTCAAGAGACAGCTATATCAGGCTCCTGTTAGCAAGCACTTGTTGGCACCCACAATAGTGACCAGGTTTGGTGACTGTATATGGGATGGAACCCCAGAACTAAACAAAGAATTCTCAACTGAGAAGCAGCTAAAGAAATGTTCAGCATCATTAGTCATCAGGAAAATGCAAATCAAAACAACCTTGAGATTCCACCTTACACCAGTCAGAATGGCTAAGATCAAAAACTCAGGTGACAGCAGATGCTGGAGAGGATGTGGAGAAAAAACACTCCTCCATTGCTGGTGGGATTGCAAGCTGGTACAACCACTCTGGAAATCAGTTTGGCAGTACATCAGAAAATTGGACATAGCACTACCAGAGGACCCAGCTATACCACTCCTGGGCATATACCCAGAAGATGCTCCAACATGTAATAAGGACAGATGCTCCACTATGTTCATATCAGCCTTACTTATAATAGCCAGAAGCTGGAAAGAACCCAGATGTCCCTCAACAGAGGAATGGATACAGAAAATGTGGTGCATTTACACAATGGAGCCCTACTCAGCTATTATAAACAATGAATTCATGAAATTCCTAAGCAAATGGATGGAACTAGAAAATATCCTGAGTGAGGTGACCCAATCACAAAAGAACACACATGGCATGCACTCACTGATAAGTGGATATTAGCCCAGAAGCTTGGAATACCCAAGATACAATTTACAGACCATAAGAAGCTCAAGAAGAAAGAAGACCAAAGTATGGATACTTTGGTCGTTCTTAGAAGGGGGAACAAAATACCCATGGGAGGAATTACAGCGACAAAATGTGGAGCAGAGACTGAAGGAAAGAACATTTTTTATTACTGTTTTTTTTTTTTTTAACATCCTCTCAGGTTACTTAGAAAATCTCATTTTAAAATCCTGTAAGTAGTTTGTCTTTGTTTCGTTATTGTAAACAACTGTCAAGTTCCAGAGTGTGCAATAGAATGCAGACTAAGAGTTTAGGAATAAATTAATGGGTTAGGGATATCTAAGTTAAGTGTATCTATAAGATTGTAAATAATGCATCCACTCGTAGTGAAGACTTCAGTGAGTCACACTGTAGTCATGCTTCATTTCCCTCAACTATAAATAAATATTGTGGAATGTGAAGATGAATTAGGTTCTGCAGAGAACCGAGATCTTCTTGAGAAGACTAGTACTTAAGTGCAAAGCTGCAGTGTATGTGCCTCTCAGCCTATGGCTCAGAAATTCCTGGGAGCTAGCTCACTGTCAGATCCTAACGCTATTCCTCCCTGTTTGCTTCCTGCTCAATTGGGTAGAGCCTATTTCTGATCTCACTGATGTATCTTTTCACTGATAGAGGCTGAGCATCACCTTTCTCCTTATACAGCCTTAATCCAGGCGTCCCCTGAGCTTATACCCGGGTGACTGGCACAGGGTCAGGGTAGGGGCTCCTAGTTTTCTTTCTTTTTTTTTTTTTTTTTTTTTTTTTTTTTGGTATAGAATAGGGTTTATTTAGAGAAGAGGAGTAGAGAGAGAAAGAGAGGAGAGAGAGACAGAGACAGAGACAGAGACAGAGAGACAGAGAAGTGGAAGCCGGCCATGACCACGTGGAGAGGGGGGAGGGGAGCCCAAGAGGGGCAGAGAGGTGAGAGTGCAGAGAGGTAAGAGGATGAGAGGGGAAAGAGAGAGAGGAGGGGCAGGCAGCCTCTCTTTTTCCTAGTTTTCTATTGTGTTGTATTTTGACTGTTTAACCCTTCAATACTACATTATTTCCTAATCTCCAGGTTCTTAGTGTGAAGGGGTATTTGATTGTTTGTAAATATTTCTATGCAATTGGAGGAAACACCCGTCAGCTAAATTAATTATTTATGTATTTTGTTGGGCACATGTGCCACAGTGTGCACACAGAGGCTAGAGGACAGCTTGCAGGAGTCTCTTCTAGAAATGGAACTTGACTTACCAGGCTTTACTTTATCCGCTGAGCCATATCACAGGCCCCCAAGTAATGCTTTAAGTAGTTCTTTTATGTGGTTCTGCCCATCATGCAGCTGCCAGGTTTTTTTCTCTCTGGGAATTACTAGGACACTTGTGACACTTTAGTGGCTTCCTTCACTCTTGTTACTGCGTCACTATATAAAGCCAGTTATCCTGACAGTCACTGATTTAGACCTTGAGATAGGCAGAAACTTTGATTTGGTGCATCTTGGATTCCAGTAGACCTAGCAAACATCTACTTATCTGAAAACTAACATTTGTACTTACTTTCAAATGTCTCCTGAATCCCGCTGGTATGCTGGTTCCCACAGTGACAGTTGCCAGTGCTCTGTTCATATTCCATGTATAAACCAGCTGTCTGCCCCCAAATATAGACCGCTTTCTTGACTCCTTCACTTGAGATAGTTAACTCCCTGCTCATGTGTAGAATGTGTCTTTTTAGTAAGTAAGAAGGTTTTTTTGTTTGTTTGTTTGTTTGTTTGTTTTTTTTTTGGTTTTTCAAGACAGGGTTTCTCTGTGTAGTCCTGGCTGTCCTGGAACTCACTCTGTAGACCAGGCTGGCCTCGAACTCAGAAATCCACCTGCCTCTGCCTCCCAAGTGCTGGGATTACAGGCGTGCGCCACCACGCCCAGCAGAATGTGTCTTTTTATTTTGACTTTACACTTTTCTTTCACAGGCTGTGGGGCTGGCCGTTGCCCACCTAGGAACAAACTGTGTCCCTGCCCGTTTGTCTGTCTCTCACTGCAGCACTCTATCTAGTGTAAGCCTGTGTTGTTCATGGTGCAGAAGAGAGTCCTTGCTGAGGTAGTTACATCCCTTTTGTTAGGGACTGAGGTATGCGGGTGTGGAACACCCCCACTTACTCCAGTTTTGCTTTTAGTGTGCATACGTTTATCTTTACTTCCATTGGAGAAAATATAGTTGGAATATCAGCTCTTTCCTAGCCAAGTGCAAATTAAATGCTAAATGCAGATTAAAATGTCCTCTTTCCTATATTGAAGATTCTACTAACAGTTGTAAATCTATTGACATATATATGTATATATGTATAAATTATGCCATGTATTTTTGTTTAAAGACTTTGATTTATTCCTTAACAATTTCATACATGGTTACAGTGTATCTTGATTATAATATACCACAAGATTCACCCACACACTCTCCTCATAACTCTGTCTCCCCGATTCCAGAGTCTAGTTAGTGCTGCCTCCTGGAAGGCCGGCTGTTGTCAGCTTGTTCCTGTGTAGGTTCCTCAGTTCAGTAAACCCATGAGTGCAGCAGCCACTCAAGGCATCCTCCTCATCTTTTGACTCTTAAATTCTTTCTGCCTCCTCTCCACAAGTTCCCTGAGCCTTAACGGGCTGATGGAAATGTCACATTGTGGGCTGAGCACTGAATGGACACATCATCTCACCTCTGACCAGTTAAGTCTCTGCACTAACTGCTGCCCTCTCCAGAAGGAGACTTCTCCGGCCAAGATTGGGAGCAACTCTAAGGCTATAAATGTAAATATTTAGAAGGCAGTTTGACAACATTTCCACTTATCAAAACAATAGTAATAGGTTCCCCGCTAGGGCCTTTGACCTCCTAAGCCACGAAATTTGGGCTAGGTTTTCAATATGGAACAACTTTTAAGGCTGCCAAGTTGCAGCATGATAAATATGTAGATCCTTACATATCCAATTTACTGTTGGCTTTCTGTAGTACATAGAGTTATCTTCTAAACACAAGTAAAATTGTATAACAAAACTGAAGATTTTATATGAACCAAACTTTAAAGTCACTAATTTCTTAATTTATTTTCTCCCTCTACAATGAAAATAATAATAATAATAATGTTGGATGAAAAATCTTTCTAGCCAGCCAAGAAAATAGAGCTTTCTGTAGACTAGTTACAGGTTTAAAGCCTTTCATTATGAATTAAATTTGGAATGGGAGTCTTTTGCCAATAAAAATAATGGAGAATAAGCCTTTAAAGCTTCATACATAATGTAGAATACTGAGAATGAGAATTACCTTCATTTTTTGTTATTTCAGAAATGATGACAAGAAAAGTCTTTTCCAGTCTTTTTGATCTACCGATTGTTAATCAACAGACAAGGAGTCTGTGGATTTAGAAAGGCAACTTAATTCAAAATTTAAAAATCAGCATTTCCTAAACAATACCAGTTATTGGACATAAAGTATATGTGAGACTATACTTAGGTTAAATGCATCTACTATACAGTTTTTATATAAAGGACTTAGATGTCCTCACACTTTGGTATTCCTGGAGGAAGTCTTAAAGATTAGAACCAATTTCCATTGATACCAAAGAATAGTTATACACTACAAAGAAAAAAATTTTTTAATTTAATATGGACTAAAGGAATATATTTCATGGTATTTTGGTCTCATTTTTCACTTTTGGTGCTTTTTTAATACATGTATATGTATACATATATAAATAACTATATTTTTATTATCACTTATGTACCAGGAGAGGCCATGTTCTTGTATTTTCTTTCACATTTGCTGGAAGTAATGAGAAGAAACAGAGCCACTGTGTTAATGTTGTGATTGGTGATTCCTTAGGGGGGATATTCAGTTCATACAAGTATATTGGTATATTTTAAACATGACTGCACATGATGCTGTTGCTGAAGTTCTTGAACAGGATGAGGAATATCTCCATCTATCGCTCACTCCCCGTGGAATCCCTTGTCCTTGAATAGGGTGAGGAATATCTCCATATATTGTGGAGTCCCTTGGCAGCCTCCTAAAAATCTGTTTCACTAATGTGGGATTTCACCAGTTTTCTCCTTTCCAGCTTGAGTAGATATGTGCCTCCTGCCCAGTTCCAGAGTTACTCCCAGATCTTTCACCATATACCATAGCCCCAGTTACTAGCATTAATTAGTCATTTTTTGCTCTATAAAAATCCCCTCAACTTCACACAATTATTATTTCAAGAATTGGGGAATAGCTTAGCCTATGATCTCATTTAGGGTCCTTTGTAAGTTGCAGTCAGGATGATAGCCAGGTCTACATCCTTAGCTTACTGGAGAGCCTGTGACTTCTATTCCTTCTTCCTCTTCTAGTCATAGAGACATCTAATACTCTCTCTTACTAACATTGATCTAGTGCTGGCTTGGGGGGGGAAGGAACCTTAACTTTATTATTATTGTTGTTGTTGTTTTGTCTGTATGTATATTTGTATACTACTTATGTGCCTAGTGCTTGGAGACCAGAAGAAAGTGTTTGAACTAGAGTTTCAGATGTGGAGGGAAAAACATACTGTTCTTGGCATAGGAGTCAAATAGTTCTCTTCTTCCACCATGTGGGTACTGAGGATCACACTCAGGTCATCAGACTTGGTAGCAAGCACTGTAATACACTGAGGTAACCCTCCTGCTTCCACCTTTCACAGTACTAGGATTACAGCTCATGCCATGACACCCAGTTTTAAGATCTGATTTTCTATTGAAGGTTAGTGACTATCAGCCACATAGAGAACCCGTACAACAACATACCAGTAGTCACATAGGTGAACTGTCTAATTAGTGAGGAGGGAAAACAGAGTCAACAAGACTTTGTGATTCCATTTCTTTCTTTCTTTTTTCTTTCTCTCTTTTTTTCTTTTTTGTTTTTTGTTTTGTTTTGTTTTTCAAGACAGGGTTTCTCTGTATAGCCCTGGCTGTCCTGGAATTCACTCTGTTCCAGGCTGGTCTCGAATTCAGAAATCCACCTGCCTCTGCCTCCTAAGTGCTAGGATTAAAGGCGTGTGCCACCACTGCCCGCCTGTGATTCCATTTCTAATACACATGGGAAATAAGGAGTCAAGAATAGCTGAAAATCTTAGATTGAACCACTTGAAGAATAATAACTCCTTAGTAGGTGAAAGGTTAGACCTGAAGAAGCAAGGGGCTCACAGTGCTCTTCCTAGAAACAAAGCTGGCATCATACCCTGATATAAGTTTCACCACAGAGGAGAAGCATAGGAGAAGGGAAAAGGTTGACTACATAGTCTCATTTGGAGACTTACTCTGGCTGTCTCTTTCCTCTCTGTTAGAACATAGTTATTTTAACAGTGATTCATCTGATGCCCCTGGGTCTGTCTGAAAGAGTTGATACATCTTTTAGTCTGGTAAACAGAGCCTACAGATAGCTCATAGTTTAATAATAAGAATAAGAAATTTCAACCTTTTCCTTTAAAACACCAGGCTTATTTCTGTTCTTTTTCTATTATGTCCTCTTTCTTGGCTTGAGTATTTTTCTGTGAAATAGTTTCTGCAGTGCCTTATTTAGGCACTACCATGTGACTCTTAGAAGAAAAGGCTAACAGAATAAACACTGAACTCTTTTTTCTCACAAGTATGCATGTAAGGCTTTAAATAAAGTTGCTACTTCCTTTACTTTTTCCTTCCTTCTTTTCTCCCTTCTTTCAAAGCAGTGTTATTCTTTATGCTGTTGGAACTAGATTTTTTTTTTTAATCCATCCTGTGACGGGTTGAAGAAAGAAGACATCTGGTATAAAATCCCTTCTATGGCAGTGGAATGCGTATGCCCTTGCCTTCTTATCTTACCTCAAGAAGCACAGCACACAAGAGCTGCTCCTGAGGAGTCAAGTGTGTGCTGCGTTGCATCTCATGTCTGTGAGAGGCCACCCTGACTGTTCAAGGAGCAGGCCTGCGTCAGATTCCTAACAGACCTCGATCACACTCATGTCTCTTAGGAATGAAGTAGTAAATGCTGTATCTTCTGTCACGTGGGTCAAGTGCATGATCCTTGCTCTTTCTGCTCAGGTCAGCTTCTTGTGTTACACACTTTTCCTCAGAAGCACTTGAAATGCCTTTCTGCCTTAGAAATGGCTTAATTCAGATTGCTTTTAAGTTTTAGACATGTCCAAGATATCAGAGGAAGGAGTGTCTGGGAGTGGAGAGAAGAACAACTCAAAATCAAATCATGGATGACAAGCTGATGGTCTATGTTCTGCTTGAGGTAGCTTTCGAGAAAACTCTCTTGAGACAGCTCTCTCTTGTAATTCTAAAGAACTCTCTGGATAGCTCTTCTCTTGCAGAACAAACGCCCAGTCTTTTATTTACATATCAACTCAATCATCCACCCAGGTTCCCTTTTGATTATCCCTTGAATCAGCATTCCATGACTCCAGCCTCTTGATTCTTAGAAAAATACAGCAAGCACATTCTTTTTAGTATTGCAAATGAATTCACAGATCTGACTGCCTTTGTAAGCACAGACAGTGAGTTAGCTGTGTGGGATCCTGTCCTGATACTACCATTTCAAACATTCCTGGACCCAAACTAGCTCTATCTCAGGCTGATCTTGAACTCAGAAGTTGCCCTGCCTTTGTATTTTCCTGACAAGCAGGCTCACAATGGAGCATTCATATTGCATCCTTATATTTTTGTATCCTTATGTTTATATTTCATATACTTGAGAAATTATATATTCTTTTTTGGGATTTTTTTTTTTTTTTTTTTTGAGACAGGGTTTCTCTGTATAGCCCTGGCTGTCCTGGAACTCACTCTGTAGACCAGGCGGGCCTTGAACTCAGAAATCCGCCTGCCTCTGCCTCCCAGAGTGCTGGGATTACAGGCGTGCGCCACAACCGCCCGGCTAACAATAATATATTCTTGAACTCATGTTTTCAGAGTTCTTTCCCACAACCTTAAGGGCTATCCTGAAGTTCTTAGCATTTATCATTTTGCTGAGACACTAGCCACATCCTTGCCTGCCAGTCTTGTGCCATCTCTGATGATCATAGAATCATTAACCTTGGCAGAGAGGACAGTCCTCGAAGGAATAACATGAAAATATGCATATTATTATACAAACAAGCCTTATGCCACAGACACCATCAACACTCGTGGAGGCCCATGCCCAGCTGGCTTTGCTCCAGTGGCAGGAACCATGTCATGTTGTCCCTTACATGGCCAAACATGTTTTGGGAATCTAATCCTTGCCCACATTCACAGTACAGTCAACACTTTTTTTTTTCCTGGTATCCAGATGCTTTGGTCATTCTTTAGGTATGACTTTGTTGTTGTTTCTTGTCCTTCTTTCTCTTCTGAGAGCTTCCTTGGAGACTTACTAGTCATTATCCCAGTATGTTCAGGCTAATTATCTTCAACTGTAATTCATAAACAAGAAAAGAATGGAAACCTAAGATAGGGCTTCAACAGTGAGCATCAGTGGAGTACTCCCTCTGCCTCGTAGTGTGTTTCTTCTTGATGTTTGCTCATGTGGCAGAATGGATGGGTGTGCCCCTTAGCCACCTTTAGGAGAAGACTAACGTAAGACTTAAAAGAACTCACCTCTCATTCTTTTTAGAACTTTTGATAAGGTTTCAATATGTGAACTTCGAGCAGAAACAAATATTCAGACTGTGGGAGGTCACTAAAAGGCATTCTAGAAAACAAAAAGTTGGTATCTCAGTTTGTTGATATATATTCTCTTTTCTTTCATACGCTGGAAGGACAAACTGACAAATACACATGTGTTAGATTAAAATATAAAAATCCTTGAGTGTTCAACAATACAGGTTAAGCAATCCGTACTATACAACCAGAAAAAATTAGGAGTAAGACCATGAAAATTAATGCTTATCATTATCAGACTAATAATTCTTAAAAGTTATTAGGTACTGAATTTATGCTGAAACCTTTCTAAATGTTTTTGTTCTATTAGCTTAATTAACCAACCCTTACTATACAGTCTTTTAGTCAAAATCCATAATCCACCCCCATTTTAATGATAGGGAAATTGAGGTTCAGAATTTACCTCATAACATGACTAAGGATAGATAACTAGTATGTGGAAGTAGAATTTAGCCCTAAAGTTCTTGCCCCAGATATCATTCACTAGGTGTCTCTGTAACTTTTGGGGGAGGGGAATCAAAATGCTTTTACTTTACCATGAAATGTGTTAGAGATAACCAGTCAAAGTTTGACAAAGCCAGATGGCTGGGAAATGAAAGTGTTTTCTTCCAGAGAGTAACAATACCCTGCAGGGTAGAGTGGTGTTTAAAGTACTATGTATATAGAAATACCTACCAAATAAGGGTGAATCAGAAGAGTGTTCCCTCTTCTGAGCTTACTACTGGGAGGAGGCAGAATGGAATACTTGGTATGTTTGTTACTGCCCATTGCTGTGTAACAGACCATGGCCAGAAGCAGTTATGGAGGAAGTTTATTTTGGCCTACATTCCAGGGTGTAAGAGCCCATCCTGTCCAGGGAGCATGGCAGCAGGAGCAGGACACTGACAGCACTTTTGTTACCTTAAACAAAGGGCAGAGAGTTAACCGGAAGTAGGCAATACTACGGCCTCTCAAAGCCCACCCCAGGAAGGCTGTAAACTTCCCCAGCAGGACCTCCGACTGGAGACCAAGTGTTCAAATACCTGAGCCTATGGAGGACATCTCATTTAATTACCTAAAATACCTTAATGTTGATAGTGATGTCACTGAGAAGAGGAATCATGGGGGGGGTCTTTCTTTAACTTTATTCTTCAAATTGTGCTCATGGTAAACACTATGATGCTTTAAAACTTTATTTGAACAATATTTTATTGGGGACCATATATTACTTTTATATATTCTGACCCAAATAAGTGATTATAAGATGGTTGGGAGAGACTCATTTACCAGCTGCCCAAAGTCACCAGGCTGTCTTTGTAGTAAAGATCAAGAAGGCTTTTGGAACATTTGATTGTTTTCAAAACCTAAATTATTTAGTAATTGCTGTTAAATTTGATACATATATCTTCCATAGTAAGCTATACACTTTTTAATTCTCTAAGATTTTTCTAGATGATATATTATCTAATTTATAAGGAAAAACTTCTTCCCATATTCTTAAAATCATAATACTTATATAAAATCTACCCAAAACTGAATGAGCTGTTTAAAATAATAAGTAATTTCTTAGATAACATGGAAATGAGTCCTACCTAAATGTAAACTAAAATATTGAAAATGACAGAATACCATTTATATTATAATCTAGTCTTAGTTATCAATATAAAAAATGTAGTGTAATAAAGGGCTTGCTCTGAGACTGTTGTCTTCCCTGAACAAAGTTACCTTTTAGCTCAAGTGACCATAACAAATACCATAGAGTAGGTGGCTGAAATGGTAGTTTATCCACTGGCTCGCAGTGCAGAGGTCTGGAGGTCCAAGGGAAGGCCCCTGCTGACTCCTTCCCTGGTGATCTCCGCACCAGGGCTTTCTTCTGTGCTCCCACAGAGGCAGTCTCTGACTCATTTGCTCTCGGAGCACAGCCACAGCCACAGGTTAGGAGTCAGCCCTTTGGCTCCACTGAGTCTGAAGTAGTTCATAAAGACCTTGTCTCTAGAAGCAGTGGTGTTGGGGTTAGGGTTTCAGTATTTGACTTGCTTTGACTAAACCCTTGGCAGTATCTTCCCAAAGCCTGTGTTTAATTGATTTTATTGTAGATGGGACTATTTTCATGCTCATGAACATCTTTAAGGTACTTGTTGCTCTTCCATGTATCGTGGGGATTTTATCTCAATTAAAACTATGAATTTCTTTTTAGACACAAAATCGAATGAAACTAATGGCTGACAACTATGAGGATGACCACTTCAGATCCTCCCGTTCCAATCAGACGAACCATAGACCCTCCCCAGACCAGGTAAGACCATGCTTGAGTGTTTCATCTTTTTAAAAAGAATACTTATATCCACGTATGCTGTGGTAACATGTTGCAAATTCTAGGTTATAAATTAGAAGAATCTTAGCTTTTCCTCAAATAATTTCAATACAGGAAGTTCATGATTCTATGCATCTTAAAAGCATATGCTTCAATTATTTATAAGAATTATTATTAAGTAATTGCCTTGAGATGAGAAAAAACTGAGTGAGTCCTCCTTTTCTTATTAAGGAATTGGTTCCTTTTTAGGAAAGCAAGACTCTGCTCAAGTGCAGGCATGGCTCAGAACAGAAATTAATTCTTGTTGAATTACAAAGTATTTAGTTTAAAGGTACATTGTCTGTTTAAAGGTACAGCTGCAGGCTGGGATTTCCCTCAGTGGTCAGTAGCTTATCTAGTATGTGCAAGGCCCTAACTTGAATCTCCAGGACCACAAAACAATTAAATGTTTTTGAATAGTGTCATAGATGAAATTTAATTTCTTCCCTTCATTTCCTGGTATACCCTTTCAGCATGACATTCTCAAGAGACATTGCTTTCAGCTTGCTACTATTGCAAAAGGACATTCATGTAACTGAAGAGAATCATACTCAATTGGGAATTTTTGAAAGGAATAAAAAAAAAAAACCCTCCCAAGATCTTGAATGTGATGAATTCCCTATTCATTGAGATTGGGCATATTATTTCATATCTCTGTGCCCAAAGTCAGTTTCAACATCTCTGTCACACCCAATCCTAAAATTTATAAAAGTGCAAAACTAAGGGAAAAAAATAATAGCCAAGTAATTACAACCATATTACTGCATAGTCATGGAAAACTCCTCTTATAAACATCTCCACCATGTGACAACTGGGGCTTTGTCTTAGAAGAAGCCATAGAAACATATAGATGAAAGCAGCAATGGCATCCAAACCGTTATCCTAAGTGTCAGGGGGCGTGGTCCTATAAGAGGGCCTTTAGTAAGGCAGCGGGCACACCTAGTGCTTTAGAGGAAAACAGAGCCAGCCTTACAGCAAACGGAGAGCCATCTGCCTGGCGTCCCCTCCTAGAGACCACTGTTCTGCCTGCTTCCTGCTACTGAATTAAGACTGTCTAGCCTCTGCATGAAACATGTCAGATCTTTTCCATGCAATAGGTTTGGGTATGAGTTAGAGGTGATAGGATGTGGGAAGGGCAAACAGAGATGGAGAAATTCCGCAAGCAGATCTTACAGAAAAGCTCTGACCTGAGAACATTCCACCAGCTCGGGAAAAGAAAGAGTAGACATGGACCATAAACTCATTACTAATTTGTAGCTTAGGAGCAAGAGCCTAATGTACAAACTGCCAGGAACTTCTTTTCTGCTACATTATGTTTATATCTTTGTTTTAATACTAACCAACTCTTTTTCATTCCCATGCTGCCCTGGGGCATTGTTGCCTTGTCATCTCTCCCCATAGGATGAGGAGGAGGGTATATGGGCATAGCCAATCAGATGCTCTTAGTTCAGCCATTTTGTTCAGAACGGTGAGAAACGGCTTTCCTTAATTACGGAAATGATTTTCGCTTGTTTTCATGTTTCTTTCTCCGTGGTCACCTTCATTCACGTCTTCTCTGTGCAGTCATGAGCTCCCCAGCGTGCTTTCTGCTCCTTTATTTTCACATGACTCTTGTGTGGATTGCTGTGCTTTGGACATCGTGGGGTTTGGATTTTGTGTCTTTTTTTCTTTTTGTGTGTTATTAGTCACATTTATAATTTCTTTCTGTACATTTTTGACAGAACTTCCAGGGCATATAACCAAAATTGATAATTTTATTTATAAATCATCCTATCTCTGATTTTACAGTGTACTGTTTAATAACTCTACAAATTGATGGGCTTGAGGGATGGACAGACAGATATATTGCTATTAGCCTATGTTTAAAATATACTTTATGATAATTATAAATATACAGTCTGAATTATACTTGTTTTTAAAAACTGCTGTGAACTATACCGTCTCATGTTCCTACCCGCTTATTGAGAATACACTGAATTCTAAAGGCCAGTCCTAGGATCTACCTGGGACTTTGACATTACTTTTAAAATGTCAATAAAGAAAAGGAACAGAGGAATAAAGAAGGAGGATTTTTTTTTTAATTGTTTTAAATTTCTTTCTTACAATGCTGCCGTGTTCAGCAGCTGCCAGGACACTGTTTAGTTTCTCCTTTACAGGCCATTTGGCTGGAAAACACAGTGCAACTGTGGCTTTATCTTCCTTTGATCTGATGCCCTTGAGGTTTGTCTAAGGAAATCAGTTTCTTGGAAAGTGATAATTGTGACTACTAAACTCACACTTACTGGTCCTTGCATCTGCTGGACACACTGCCCATGCTTTCGTTGACCTCACTCCTTTGGAGTCCATTCTCCCTGAAATGTCTGTGTCTTGATGTGAAACTGCTTTAAAAATGCAAACATATCAACCTCTGAATATTGAACACAGCCAAAAATGATAAAAGGTAAGTTGTTCAGTGGCCAGGTTTCTGTGTAACTTTCAGCAGCAGGTGGGAAATGCACAGGGAGGGAAACGTACAGCAGCAACCAGAAAGTATTTGTTACTGTGAGGCGTGGAGGGGCCGCACAGGAGCTATAGTTGAGCAGTCATTTGAAAATGAATGATTCTGCCTGCTCTGGTTTTCTTGGCAGGACTAGGTAGCTTCTTGGCTTGAGGAAAGCAGGAACTGCGCCCCCTCATATACACATCATTTCATTCACTGCCCTTTTCTAGTCAATGATAAGGAATGTATTTGGAAAATAAAGTTACTGAGTAATTTTACCAGGAGATTGAAAAGTAAACAAGCCATCTCATGTCCTGGGTCTGGAGTCTACAATCCACTCAGCAGTCTTTGCTGAGTCCTTACAGGAGCACCTGCTGGCCGGCGTGCTCTCTTCACTTCTCTCTGAGAGACAGTGGTGTAAGAAGTAGAGGCATTGTGAGAGCAACTAGACTATACAGCCTGATCTAGACATCGCCACCTAACTCTGTGGCCCAGGGCAAGTAAGGTCACCTCTGTAGCAGTTTCTTTATGTAGTACATGAGTTTCTGTCAGTGCTTTGTGTTATGTAGGGTGCTGTGAGCAGTTTCTTACATCCCTAAGCACTGGACTTTGTGCAATGCTGTTGAACTCATTAATTTAAATATCATTCTGAGAATAAGAAGTTTTCAGTGACTGTTAGTTATTATTATTGGAAATACCATCATCTCTGTATGTTGTTTTTATTTCAGAGGTAAAACTATAGAACTGGGGAGACTTGGAAGTTGTGACTCAGGGCTCCCAGGCATTTCTGTGTTCTAGGACAAGTGACTAGTAGCTGTTGTTAAGTGGTAACCAAGATACATTTTATTACTGAAAGTTTGATGTCATGTATGGTTTTTTTTTTAATTTTTTTTTTATTTATTGAAAAGGAAAGTAAAGAGAAGAAAAAAACTTTATGATAAAATTAAAGATTTACATGGAAAATATTTCAGATAAACACGTTAAAATTGACAATTTTCATGGAAAATTAAGGAGTAAAATGGTAGACATGTAAAACATTGCTAAATTAATTGAAATATGGGATAGAAACATTTTAAGATAGAATTGAAGATTTACGTGGAAAATATTTCTGATAAAATTGTAGAAAAATGTAGAAAAACATGTTAGAATTGAAGATTATCATGGAAATTCTTATATAGATATAATAATGGTAGGCATAAAAGTATTCCTAAGTTGATTAAAAGTGGAATTATAAACATTTTCTGATAAACTTGAAGGTTTACACGGAAAATAATTCTGATAAAATTGTAGAAATATATAGAATAGCATGTTAAAATTAAAGATTATCATGGAAATTGTATAGATAAAATGATAGGCATAAAGATAATTCTAAGTTGATTGAAGGTGGAATTATAAACATTTTCAGATAACATTGAAGATTTACATGGAAGATATTTCTGGTATAATTCAAGAAATAAATAGGCAAACACAACCATCCAGGATCTAAAAGTGGAAGTAGAAACAATAAAGAAATCACAAAGTGAGACATCTCTGGAGATTGAAAACCTTGGATAGAATTCAGGAGTCATAGATGCAAGCATCAACAACAGAATACAAGAGATAGAGGAAAGAACCTCAGGTGCTGAAGATACCATAGAAAACATTGACTCAACAGTCAAAGAAAATGCAAAATGCATAAAGCTGGTAACCCAAAACATCCAGGAACTCCAGGACACAATAAGAAGACCAAACCTAAGGATTATAGGTATAGATGAGAGTGAGGATTTACATCATCAAGGCCCAGTAAATATCTTCAACAAAACTGCAGAAGAAAAATTCCCTAATGTAGAGAAAGAGATGCCCATGAACATACAAGAAGGCTTCAGAACTCCAAACAGACTGGACCAGAACAGAAAGTCCTCCTGGCACATAATAATCAAAACACCAAATTCACTAAAGAAAGAAAGAATATTAAAAGCAGTAAGGGGAAAAGGGCAAGTAACTTATAAAGGCAGACCTATCAGAATCACACCAAACTTATAACCAGAGACAATGAAAGCTAGAAGATCCTGGGCAGACTTCATACAGACCCTAAGAGAACACAAATGCCAGCCCAGGCTACGATACCCAGCAAAACTCTCGATCACCATAGATGGAGAAACAAAGATATTCCATGATAAAAAACAAATTTGCACAATATCTGTCCACAAATCCAGCCCTACAAAGGATAATTGATGGAAAATGCCAACACAAGGAGGGAAACAACACCCTAGAAAAAGCAAGAAAGTAATCTTCCAACAAACCCAAAAGAAGATACCCACAGAAACATAAAAATAACATCAAAAATAACAGGAAGCAACAATCACTATTCCTTAATATCTCTTAACAACAATGGACTCAACTCCCCAATAAAAAGACATAGACTAAATATTTCTTATGTAAATCTTCAATTTTATCAGAAAATGTTTATAATTCCCCTTTTAATTTAGTAATTTCTTTTATATCTACAATTTTATCTGCATTATTTTTCATGATAATCTTCAATTTTAATGTGTCTTTCTATATACTTCCTCCATTTTATTAGAAATGTTTCCAGTGTAAATCTTTGATTTTATCACAAATGTTTCTAACTCCACCTTCAATTAACTTAGAGTTTTTACATCGACCATTCCTTGATGTTAAGGAATATTTTTCTTTAGGAAAACAACTTGCAGGCCAGCAAGATTGTTCAATGGGTAAAGATACAAGCATGACAACTTGAATTCTATCTCTAGAACCCCACAAATGTCAGAGGGAGAAAACTAACTCCAAAAACTTGTCTACTGACATCTGTATTTGAATCATAGTATGTGCATGCGTGCGCGCGCGCAAATACACACACACTCACACATACAATAATAATAATAATAATAATAATAATAATAATGACACTTTGAATTTTGTTAAGTGATTTCCTCTAAAGTATACATAGTCAGTGGCATTTTCTGTAAACGACTACATTCCATCAGTAGCAATAACATGTTTGCCAACATAGGACTACAAACAGTAGTACAAATCTGACCACGTTGGCCACCCCAGTGAGAGCACCAGAACAAAGACAGGCTAGTTTTATGTCAACACAAGCTAGGGTTATCACAGAAAAGGGAGCCTCAACTTAGAAAATGCCTTTGTAAGATTGAGTTGTAAGGCATTTTCTTCAGTAGTGATCAGTGTGGTGCCGGGAGGCACCCTTATGTTGGTGGTCTCGATTCTTCTGAGCAAGCCACGGGGAGCAAGCCAGCAAGCAGCATCACTACCAACCCCATGGCCTCTGCATCAGCTCCTGCCTCCAGGTTCCTGCCCTGTTTTAGTTCCTGCACTGACTTCTCTCAGTGATGAAGAGTGGTGTGTAAGTGTAAGCCAAATCAACCCTTTACTCCTCAACTTGCTTTTGGTCAAGGTGTTTCATCACATCACCAGAAACCTTAACAAAGACAGAAGATGTTCTGTCTAAATTAGCTTGCTCATCCTGTTCTTTATCCCTTCACTTTACATACTGGCTGGTTTTGTGTGTCAGCTTGACACAGGCTGGAGTTAACACAGAGGAAGGAGCTTCAGTTGAGGAAATGTCTCCATGAGATCCAACTGTAAGGCAATTTCTCAATTAGTGATCAAGGGGGGATGGCTCATTGTGGGTGGAGCCATCCCTGGACTGGTAGTCTTGGGTTCTATAAGAAAAGAAGCTGCACAAGCCAGGGGAAACAAGCCAATAAGAAACATCCCTCCATGGCCTCTGCATCAGCTCCTGTTTCCTGACCTGCTTGAGTTCCAGTCCTGACCTCCTTTGGTGATGAACAGCAGTGTGGAAGCATAAGCTGAATAAACCCTTTCCTCCCCAACTTGCTTCTTGGTCATGATGTTTGTGCAAGACTAGAAACCCTGACTAAGACACTTTATCCTTTCTTCTTCTTCCTTGACAATAGAACATAGGAGCCATGAGTAAAGGGAGATTAATATGATTGCTTTTGCATTCCTGTAATCCAGAACAATGCCTGTTCACCCTTAATTTAATAGGTGTATATGCACACAAATAAAATACATATAATTATAAAATAGAATATATGCATATACATATCCTAAAGTTCACAAACTCTAAGGAAGCATTTCTATTGAAACCAAGAATACAGAAATGGCTTTGAACCTATGTACTGCTAATATCAGCAACTGCTAATATCTGCAAGAGCAGAACTTCAGAGAAATGCAAGAGATGGGAGATGTAAAGGAAATCTGTAAAGAAGTCCTGACATCTGGCTCCTGCACGCATCCCAACTCCAGGAGAATGAATATAATTTAAAGATACATTCTGACTATCACCTGAACATCTAGGAGCAAAAGCATATCCTCATGTAATCTGTAGCTCATAGATGACAAGACTAGCCCCATGCTCTTCAGGGACTTCACCCTGATTTGGCTTGTCTAAACTGATGTCAGGCCCCTCAAGTAAAGTAAGTCTTTATCATAGGCCATAAAAGTTAGTATTACTGTGTCAACCTTCAATGACTAAAGTGTAGAAATGGGGTTATATATGTTTCAGGAAAACAAAAGTTTTTAGAGCATGATTTGGAACACTGTGTTTCAGAACTTAGGATGAGAAATGATGCCAGTATTAGCACTGCTTTTGAAGCAAGTGCTTTAGACATTTCTTTGGGTCTGTTCTAGTGGGGTGTCCACACTGTGTCTTAGGGTTATATTACTGTGATGAAACACCATGAGCAAAAGCAAGTTGGGGAGGGGGAGTTACTTCATTCACAGTTTCATATAACAAACACCATCCTCCAAAGCAGTGAGGGCAGGAACATGGAGGCAGGAGCTGATGTTGAGGCTATAGAGGGGTGCTACTCACTGGCTTGCTCCCCGTGGCTTGCTCAGCCTTTCCTATAGAACCAAGAACCACCATCCCAGGGGTAGCTCTACCTTTAATGAGCTGAGCCCTCCCACAAGAATCACTAATTAAGAAAATATATTGCAGTCTTCTTACAGCCTGATCTTATGGAGACATTTTCTCAGTTAAGGTTCCCTTCTCTGATGACTCCAGCCTGTGTCAAGTTGACATAAAACTAGCCAGTATAACACATACTGGTTGCAGTAGTGCTACAGTTTTTAAGTCTTTAATCTTCAGAAAATCTGTCTGTAGAAGGAAGTATTAAATAAGTCAGCACAGCTGAGGAATGTCTAATCTCTTGGCTCCTCTTGGCTGCACTGGATAAGGAATAATGCTCTTGAGCCACACATTAACTGTAAGAAAGTAACAAAAGCCAACAGGGTAGGAGTGCTATGTAATTTTTGTGATATAAACCACTACAAATAACCAAAAAAATCATCACATGATAACACAAATTATATGGCACGTCATTCAGTCTTTTACAGTCATCAGGTCCCAAGTTTGTGATCTTTAATAAAGAAAATAAACATTTCTAATAAGCTTTGTTGTACTTTTTATTATAAAAGTAAAAATGTATTCTAACACTAGTTGGATATTTGGCATTAGGTTTGAGAGACTAATGCATCAATATCTGGTTTATTGAAAGTACTTGCAGTTGTCAGTGAGTCTTTAAGGTACTCATAAGGCATTTTTCCCTCAGTATGCTTCATTCTTTAGGCATGTGTGTTCTTACTTATATATGTATGCACACTTAATGAGTGCACACTTATATGTATGCATGTGGAAGCCGGAGGTTGACATGGCTTGTCTTTCTTCTTCCAAAGTTCTCCATTTTATTTATTGAGACACTATTTCAATGACCCTGGAGCTCGCTGACCTGGCTAGTCTGCATGGCCATCTCCTGAATACTAGATTACAAGTGGGCTCCCACTCAGGGTTTATCTGGATTCCAGTCCTCCTGTTTATGGGCCAAGCAGTTTATCCTGAGTTATCTCTCCAGCCATTAGTGTCCTTCATTGTATAGAAAAATGTTTTTCTTACAAATGTAGGTGCTGCCTAAAAGAGATGGCAAGAATCAGGCATGGTTGCAATGAGATGTATTTGCCTTTGGGAAGATAGAATTTAAAATCTATGAACATTAAAAGACAGTTGCCTTTCTGTCAGATTGCATTTCTGTGCATTCCATTTGTAAATTAACAGGCCAGCTGAATTTGAAATCACAGATATATCAAAGTATTAATTAATTTCCTGAAAACCTTATAATACTTCTGTCTTAGGGTTTTACTGCTGTGAACAGACACCATGACCAATGCAAGTTTTATAAAAGACAACATTTAATTGGGGTTGGCTTACAGGCTCAGAGGTTCAGTCCATTGTCATCAAGGCAGAAACATGGCAGCATCCAGACAGTCATAGTACAGGAGGAGCTGAGAGTTCTACATCTTCATCTGAAGGCTGCTAGTAGAAGACTGACTTCCAGCCAACTAGGGTGAAGATCTTAAGCCCACACCCACGGTGACACACCTACTCCAACAAGACCACACCTCCTATAGTGCCACTCCCTGGGAAAAGCATATACAAACCATCACACTTTCTTTCAAGTTCTTGTATCAGATTGAAAACAGAGGCTGCATATTTTCCACTATCCACAGGACTGTCAGCAATATCATGAAATGCATAAAATGTTTGCCCTGATTTGAGCTTGCCATAATTTCAGTTCCATTTGCAACACTATTTAACTGGGAACATTATATTGATAAATTGATTTTTATCTTGAATCTGTATTTTATCTCGAATCACTTAAAGAAGTAGTTAAAACCATTAAAATGCTAAATAGGTAAGCCAGTTTTGATCAAGTTTGTTTGTGATCTTACAAACAACTTAAGATGTTAAAGATCATAAACAATTGACCTCAACCATCTTATTTCTGAAAGTAAAAGATGCTGCCATCGCCTGCACCTGTCGTGCTGTGAGGAAATTCTTAGAATCTGAGATGATTTAATCCCTTGGCCATTAAGAAACTCATCTATAAATATGAAGCTCACATGCAGTTTTTCTTGGTGTAAGTATGGTGTGGCAGGCACATCACCTGCTTTTAATCCTGCAGGTTTCTCTCTCTTTGCCGTCCCCAAGGCATCAGCATTAAACCTGCATGTTGACAACGGAAGTTAATTTAACATAATTTTTTACTGCTTTGTATAAATCTCTTGATTTATTCTGTCATTTTTTAGTCATTGCAACATGTCGTCTGTGAAGTTCATGCTCAAGAATGACACAGTCAAGTTACAAAAATTTTTTTTTTAATTTTCCCCCCTTTCCATCCTGTCTCACAAGGATAATTCAGCAACCTCATGGGACTTTTTGCTGAAGATACACAGTACTAGAAAGTGCCTACCATACAAAGTATGCTTGGTCCGTCACAGTTTTGTTTTTTAAGAGCTTTTTTTTTTTATTGGATATATTCTATATTTACATTTCATTTCCCTTTTTCTGGTTTGCTGCCCCCCAAAGGTCCCCCATGCCCTTTTCCCTCCCTGTGTTCCCCCATCCACCCTTTCCCACTTCCCTGTTCTGGTATTCCCCTACACTGATGCTTTGAGCCTTTCCAGAACCAGGGTCCACTCCTTCCTTCTTGTCAGACATCATTTGGTATGTGGATTGTGTCTTTGGTGTCCCGAGATTCTAGGCTAATATCTACTTATCAGTGAGTGCATACCATGGGTATTCTTTTGAGACTGGGTTACCTCACTTAATATGATGTTCTCCAGCTCCATCCATTTCTCTAAGAATTTCATGAATTCATTGTTTCTAATGGTTGAATAGTACTCCATTGTGTATATATACCACATTTTTTGTATCCATTCTTCCGTTCAGGGACATCTGGGTTCTTTCCAGCTTCTGGGTATTATAAATAAGGCTGCTATGAACATAGTGGAGCATGTATCCTTATTGCATGCTGGGGAATCTTCTGGGTATATGCCCAGGAGTGGTATGGCTGGGTCCTCCGGAAGTATCATGTCCAGTTTTCTGAGGAACTGCCAGACTGATTTCCAGAGTGGTTGTACCCGTTTGCAGTCCCACCAGCAGTGGAGGAGTGTTCCTCTTTCTCCACATCCTCTCCAACACCTGCTGTTTCCTGAGTTTTTAATCTTAGCCATTCTGACTGGTGTGAGGTGAAACCTCAGGGTTGTTTTGATTTGCATTTCTCTAATGACTAATGATGTTGAACATTTTTTTTAAGGTGTTTCTCAGCCATCCAGATTTCTTCAGGTGAAAAGACTATGTTTAGCTCTGTACCCCATTTTTTTTTTCATTTTTTTATTCTATATTTTTTATTTACATTCCAAAGGCTTTCCCCTTTCCCAGGGTCCTCTCCTTTCTTCTTCTTGGGAATCATTTGACTTGCTAATTGTGCCTTGAGTATTTAGGGCTTCTGGGCTCAGCCATCTGAATTTCTTCTGGTGAAAATTCTTTGTTTAGCTCTGTACCCCATTTTTGATAGGGTTATTTGTACCCCATTTTTTTGATAGGGTTATTTGGTTTTCTGGGGTCTAACTTCTTGAGTTCTTTGTATACATTGAATATTAGCCCTCTGTCAGATGTAAGGTTGGTGAAGTTCTTTTTCCAATTTGTTGGTTGCCGATTTGAAACTTCAGGTCTCTGAAGAAGGAAATGGAAGAAGACCTCAGAATATGGAAAAATCGTGGGTTGGCAGGATTAATATAGTTAAAATGGCAATCTTGCCAAAAGCAATATACAGATTCAACGCAATCCCCATCAAAATCCCAACTCAGTTCTTCATAAAGTTAGAAAGAGCAATTCTCAAATTCATCTGGAATAACAAAAAACCCAGGATAGCTAAAACTATCATCAACAGTAAAAGAACTTGTAGGGGAATCAATATCCCGGACCTCAAGCAATACTACAGAGCAATAGTGTTAAAACTGCATGGTATTGGTACAGTGACAGGGAGGTGGATCAGTGGAATAGGATTGAAGACCCAGAATTGAACCCACACATCTATGGCCAATTGATCTTCAACAAAGGAGCTGAAAACATCCAGTGGAAAAAAGATAGCCTTTTCAACAAATGGTGCTGGGGCTCAACTGGAGGTCAACATGCAGAAGAATGAGAATTGATCCACTCTTATCTGCTTGTACTAAGCTCAACTCCAAGTGGATCAAGGACCTCCACATTAAACTAGACACACTAAAATTAATAGAAAAGAAACTGGGGAAGACCCTTGAGGACATTGGCTCAGGGGAAAAGTTCCTGAACAGAACACCAATAGCTTATGCTCTAAGATCAAGAATAGACAAATGGGACCTTATAAAATTACAAAGTTTCTGCAATGCAAAAGACGTTGTCAAAAGGACAAATCGGCATCCATCACAGTTACTATTTAGTGATGCTAAGACAAGGGGATTACAAGTTACTGTGACTAGATAAAGTAGGGCAGGCATGGAGACAAAGGAAGTATTCATATGGAGTTAAGTGTGGACATCAGGGGAAAGAGATAGTCTTAAGAAATGACAGTATTGCATACTCTACAGTTGTTGGCCTGGCCTTCTCTAAAGAGTCAACATTTAACCCAGCACTTGTGAGACTGAGGTAAATGGATCTCTGAGTTTGAGGGTGGCCTGGTCTACAGAGTGAGTTTCAGGACAGCCAAGGCTACATAGAGAAACCTTGTCTCAGAAAGAAAGAAAGAAAAAAAGAGTCTGGGGGGGGGGGGAGAAGAAGAAACAGGAAGATAGGGAGGTTCAAAAAGTTTTCCTCAGCTACACAATGAATTTGAGGCCAGCCTTAGCTGCCTCAGAATTACACCCTCTCCTTTAAAAAAAATTTTTTTTTATTTTGGTGGCTTTCAAAGTTATATTGTTTTTTGTTTGTTTGGTTGGTTTGGTGTTTTGTTTTGGGGGGGTAGGTTTTGGTTTTTTCAAGA
The DNA here is from genome assembly GCA_964023405.1 of Apodemus agrarius. Taxonomy (NCBI): domain Eukaryota; kingdom Metazoa; phylum Chordata; class Mammalia; order Rodentia; family Muridae; genus Apodemus; species Apodemus agrarius. Next base: position 149,506,524 of record OZ030006.1, on the reverse strand, counting down.
CATGGTTTCTTTTTATAGTCCTGGCTGTCTTGGAACTCAGTCTGTAGACCAGACTGGCCTTGAACTCAGAAATCCACCTGCTTCTGCCTCCCAAGTGCTGGGATCAAAGGCATGCGCCACCTGTGCCCTGCAAAGATGGCAGCGGTGGGATCTAAGTTATGTTGTTTAAAGAATTTAAAAGCTTAAGTTAAAATATTTTGGTATGCTTGTTAGCTACAAAACTTTTGGCAAGTGTTTTGGGTCTCCCCCTCCCCTACTTCCCACCCCCAAACAAAATTAAGATGTATGTCACTCTGAACCTAAGCTAGTCCCAATAATCACTAAGCCCAGGCTAGCATCAAACTTAAGGCAAGCCTCTTGTCTCAGCCTCTCCAGTGCTAGGACTACACATCTGTACTCCAAGCTTGGTTCATAAGGAGTTTGTTGGATTTGTTATACGTATATGCGTACAGGCTGATAGGATGAAAACATGGGTAAAGGGGGTCAAGAGAACCCTTATAATGTTGGGGTAAAGGAAATTCAGGTACACTTCGACTGTAAACATAGGTTCTAATCTTGGGTTATGTAACCCAATTGATTGTCAGCCAATAGGAGTCAGCCAGTAGGCTTTTTTGTCTTCCCCATCCCCTTAATTTTCTCTTTATAACTTGTCTTGCTTTCTCCTTCTGGGACTTTAATTCCTTATCTTGAGGGTTGATGGCTTGCTCAAGTTCCATTTCCTCACACTTCTACACGCTGAACCAGAGTTATAGAACCTGCCTGTCCTGAAATAGAAGTCTCAATCTAAGCTAGGAGTCAGGGGACCATCATTTTATGAGAATTTAGTAGAAACAATGCCATTACTGGAAACATCAGACTGCAAAAAACATAAGCATACACCAGATGAGTTATACGTAATTTAGCACCAAATATAGAAGGATGTTTTGGCATCATAATATGCTTGAGACATTAATCTCAGTAACTTACTACAGTGTTAAGGCTGAACCTGACAGATTTGACTTAATCTTGGAAGACTGAAGGCCAAGGTGTCAGGTGTGCATCATGTATACATCCATCAGCTTAGCCTGCTCTCACAGGCTCCTCCCATGCCGTCAGATGGCCAAGTCCACCTTTGTAAGAGCTGCTTCTAGCCTCTTAACTTTTTTTTTTTTTTTTTTTAGGTAATAATATTTTTTTCTATATTCTTTGTTTACATTCCAAAGGCTTTCCCCTTTCCCAGTTCCCCCCTCACTATATGTCCCATAAGTCCTCTTCCCTCTGCCCATTTCCCAATCATCCCCAACCCTTTCTCTGTTCTGGTACTCTCCTGCAAAACTGGATCCAGTCTTTTCGGGACCAGTGTCCTCTCCTTCCTTCTTCTTGGGAATCTTTTGATTTACTAATTGTGCCTTGAGTATTCCGAGCTCTGGGCTCTTTAATATCCACTTATCAGTGATTGCATTTCATATGTATTCTTTTGTGATTGGGTTAATTCACTTAGGGTGATGTTTTCCAGATCCAACCATTTGCCTACAAATTGCATGAGTTCATTATTTTTAATTGCTGAGTAGTATTCCATTGTGTAAATATACCACATTTTCTGTATCCCTTAGATCCCTTGGGTTATAAAAAGAAATTTTAAAACATGTTTTTAGTTGTATGCTAAGACTATAGCAAAACGGGAGCAATTCCAAAAAAGGAATCCAAGTAGATTAGAAGGGAACTATTACATGATTATATGTGATTAAATGAGCAGTTCCTGGAAGAACTGTAAAGACAGTAAAGCAAAGCAAACATAAATGCAGGCCAGACCTGCTGGTGGGCTCATAGACAGGGCTTACCTTGGAGCCTAAGCCCAGCTGCAAGCACTACCACTATGGCTGTCATTTGTGACCGTTCTCCATGTCCACGGGTACAGTATACAGCTGGAGAAGTAAGTTAGGGCTCTTCTAATGTCCCCTAACTTATTTGTAATGACTGCCAAGGTCACCCTGTGTTGTGTCTTCATACTACATAGAAGGCAAACAGCTTTCCTAAATAGGAATCTCAGAGCTGAGACTGACACTCCTTATCACTCTAGCTTTTGAAGCTGCTTGTTAAAAGTTTAGTCAGTCTTTTGACGGCAGGTTCCCTTCCACACTGGTTACTGTACATGTGTGTTTACAAAGTTTCTAGTTTATCAGGTAAGGTAGAAAACAAAACCCTCATAACCAACAAGAAAATTAAAATCTGATCTGCTACATCAAGTTTCCAAGGCACCATGGTTTTTAACCTATATTTCTTGTAGACCAGGGCTTCAAGAAGAAACCCCAGTTAGTTGCTTTTTAGTTTTTTAACTTATCATTTAAAGAAGTGGGTTTAATTATGACATTTGTCTACATATACATCATCATCCTTTGGTTTTTTTTTTTCATCCCTCTCCCCTACTGTCCTTCCCATGGATAACACCAGTCTTCTGGCTCATGTTCTGCCCCTAACTGCCCAGCCCCTGCCCCCAACCCTGGTACTTTGATCGTGTGTTCATGCCCTCTCCTTGTCCTTAAAATCTCCTCCTTCCCTCTGATGGCCCCCATCTTGTTTTCATGGTCTACATGTACATGTGCATGCACACACATAAATATAAATATAAATCGAGAGTCTGCAGGTGAAAGAAAATGTGGTATTTCTGACTTATTTTGCTTAACATAATGCAAGTTCAAGCCATTTCCTGCAAATATACAGCTTCATTTTTTAAGCTAAGTATACACAGGTCACATTTTCTTTATTTACTCATCTGTTGATAGATTGCTAGCTGGTTCCACTTCCTGGCTATTGTAAATAGTGAAGTCATGACTATGGATCTACAAGTAGTAGTAGTTCTATTAACTCGTGAATAGCCTTCATACTGACTTCCATAATGGCTGCACCAGTTTACATCACCATCAACATTGGCTAAGGATCCCTTTCTCCCCACATCTTTACCAGGATTTCTTGTAATTTGTCTTTTAAAACCTCTTTTTACTGGGTGGAATTGATTCTTGAAGCAGTTTTAATTTTCATTTTCCTAATAGCTAAGGATATTGAACTCTTCAAATATTTATGGGCCTTTTGTATTTCATCTTGTGGCCTACTTGTTGATTTTATGATTTGAGGTTTGATTAGTTTCTTCAGCCTTTATTTACCTATTGGATATGTGCTTGACAAAGATTTGTTCTATTCACTAAGCTGTCTGTCTTCACATAGTTTGTTTCATAATTTGTTTTGCTGTACCAAAGCATTTTCATTTCATATCATCCCACTTCTCAGCTCCTGAAATTATTTCTTGTGTTCAGAGGTCTTTCAGAAACTCCTTGCTACACCTGTATTTTTATTATCATCATCATCATTAATCATTTTATTTATTTACATTTCAAATGATATCCCCCTTCTCGATTACCCCTCCACAACCCTCCATCCCATCTCCCTTGCCCCCTCTCCTTTGCTTTTATGAGGGTGCTCCTCCACCCACTCACCCACTCCCGCCTCACCCCTCTAGCATCCTCTATGCTGGGATATCAAGCCTCCCTCCCTCCCTTCCATTGATGTCAGATAAGGCCAGCCTCTGATACATATTACATATATATCTGGATCCATAGATCCCTCCATGTATGCTCTTTGGTTGGTGGTTTACTCTCTGGGAACTCTGGGGGTCTGGTTAGTTGATGTTGTTCTTCCTATAGGGTTGCAGTCCCCTTCAGCTTCTTCAGTCATTCCTTCCCCTAGCTCTTCTATAGTGGTCCCCAGGCTTAATCCAATGGTTGGCTGTATCTGCATCTGCATTGGTCAGGTGCTGGTAGAGCCTCTCAGGGAACAGCCATACCAGGTTCCTGTCAGCAAGCACTTCCTGGCTTCAGCAATAGGGTGGGGGTTTGGTGTCTGAAGATGTGATGGATCCCTAGGAGGGGCAGTCTCTGGATGACTTTTTCTTCAGACTTTGTTACATTTTTTGTCCCTGTCTTTCCTTTGGACAGGAACATTTCTGGGTTACCAATCTTGATATGGGTGAGTGGCCCCATCCATCCCTATACTAGGAGGGTGTGCCTGCATACTGGAGGTGGTGTCTACAGGTTCTTTCTCCCCTTTGTTGCATATTTCTGCTAAAGTCATCCCCACTGGGTCCTGGGAGCCTCTTGCTCCTTGACATCTGGGAATTTCTAGTGGCTACCCCCATTTATCCATCCCCCACTGCTACATATCTATTTGATTTTCTGACCCTCTGTACTTCTCTCCTGTCCCTTCCAATACCTGATCCTGCCCCTCCTTTTTCCCCTCCTTCCCCCCCTCCCTCTCCCTCTCCCTCTCCCTCTCCCTCTCCCAGGTCCTTCCCTGTAGCGCCTGTGATTATTTTGTTACCCCTTCTATGTAGAATTGAAGCATCCACACTTTGGTCTTCTATTTGAAAATTTCTATACTTGTAGCAGTTTGAAAATTAAATCTGTAAATCGCTTTTGGGAGTATGGTCATTTTTATAGTATTAGCTTTGCCAATCCATGAGCATAGACAGTCTCTCCACCTTGGCGTGTCTTCAGTTCCTCTCTTCCATGTCTCCAGGAGACAAGCAAGGAAGAGGCCTCCTAGATGTTCTTCTCCTCTCTGTCAGACATGACCTGGGCTGTATGAACCCCTGCGGGGCTTTTTGTGTATGAGAAAATGCACGGTAGCTTTTGCAGCAGGAAGATAGAAAATAGGAGAGAAAAAGAATTGCGGCTGATCTTTTTTTTTTCTATATTCTTTGTTTACATACCAAAGGCTTTCCCCTTTCCCAGTTCCCCCCTCACCATATGTCCCATAAGTCCTCTTCCCTCCGCCCATTCCCCAATCACCCCCCCCCCCATTTCTCTGTTCTGATACTCTCCTACAAAACTGGACCCAGTCTTTACAGGCCCAGGGTCCTCTCCTTTCTTCTTCTTGGGAATCATTTGACTTGCTAATTGTGCCTTGAGTATTTAGGGCTTCTGGGCTCATTAATATCCACTTATCAGTGATTGCATTTCATGTGTATTCTTTTGTGATTGGGTTAACTCACTCAGGATGATATTTTCCAGATCCAACCATTTGCCTACAAATTGCATGAATTCATTATTTTTAATTGCCGGGTAGTATTCCATTGTATAAATATACCACATTTTCTGTATCCATTTCTCCTTTGAGGAACATCTGGGCTCCTCCCAACTTCTGGCTATTATAAATAAGGCTGCTATGAACATAGTGGAGCATGTGTCTTTATTGTATGCAGGGGAATCCTCTGGGTATATGCCCAGGAGTGGTATGACAGGGTCCTCTGGAAGTGTCATGCCCAATTTTCTGAGGAACCGCCAGACTGATTTCCAGAGCGGTTGTTGTACCATCTTGCAATCCCACCAACAGTGTAGGAGTGTTCCTTTTTCTCCACATCCTCGCCAGTACCTGTTGTCCCTTGAGTTTTTAATCTTAGCCATTCTGACTGGTGTGAGGTGGAATCTCAGGGTTGTTTTGATTTGCATTTCCCTGATGACTAATGATGTTGAACATCTCTTAAGGTGCTTCTTAGCCATCCGAATTTCTTCTGGTGAAAATTCTTTGTTTAGCTCTGTACCCCATTTTTTGATAGGGTTATTTGGTTCTTTGGGGTCTAACTTCTTGAGTTCTTTGCATATATTGGATATTAGCTCTCTGTCAGATGTGGGGTTGGTGAAGATCTTTTCCCAATTTGTTGGTTGCTGTTTTGTCCTTCTGACAGTGTCCTTTGCCTTACAGAAACTTTGTAATTTTATGAGGTCCCATTTGTCAATTCTTGATTTTAGAGCATAAGCTATTGGTGTTCTGTTCAGAAACTTTCCCCCTACTACATAAACAAACTAAAAGAAAAAAACCACATGGTCATCTCATTAGATGCTGAAAAAGCATTTGACAAAATTCGGCATCCTTTCATGCTAAAAGTCCTGGAAAGAACAGGAATTCAAGGCCCATACCTAAATATAGTAAAAGCAATATACAGCAAACCAGTAGCCAACATCAAAATAAATGGAGAGAAATTTGAAGCAATCCCACTAAAATCAGGGACTAGACAAGGCTGCCCTCTCTCTCCATATCTTTTCAATATAGTACTTGAAGTTCTAGCGAGAGCAATTAGACAACATAAGGAAGTCAAAGTGATACAAATTGGAAAGGAAGAAGTCAAACTAGCACTTTATGCAGATGATATGATAGTATACGTAAGTGACCCAAAAAACTCCACCAGAGAACTCCTACAGCTGATAAACAACTTAAGCAAAGTGGCTGGTTATAAAATCAACTCAAGCAAATCAATAGCCTTCTGTACTCAAAGGACAAGCAGGCTGAGAAAGAAATTAGGGAAATAACAAGGACCTCCACATAAAACCAGACATACTAAAACTAATAGAAAAGAAACTGGGGAAGACCCTTGAGGACATTGGCTCAGGGAGAAAATTCCTGAACAGAACACCAATTGCTTATGCTCTAAGAGCAAGAATAGACAAATGGGACCTCATAAAATTACAAAGTTTCTGTAAGGCAAAAGACACTGTCAAAAGGACAAATCAGCAACCAGCAAATTGGGAAAAGATCTTCACCAACCCCACATCCGACAGAAGGCTAATATCCAATGTAAACAAAGAACTCAAGAAGTTAAACCCCAGAAAACCAAATAACCCTATCCAAAAGTGGGGTACAGAGCTAAACAAAGACTTTTCACCTGAAGAAATTCATATGGCTGAGAAACACCTTAAAAATGTTCAACATCATTAGTCATTAGAGAAATGCAAATCAAAACAACCCTGAGGTTTCACCTCACACCAGTCAGAATGGCTAAGATCAAAAACTCAGAAGACATCAGGTGTTGGAGAGGATGTGGAGAAAGAGGAACACTCCTCCACTGCTGGTGGGACTGCAAGCTGGTACAACCACTCTGGAAATCAGTCTGGCGTTTCCTCAGAAAACTGGACATGATACTTCCGGAGGACCCAGCCATACCACTCCTGGGCATATACCCAGAAGATTCCCCAGCATGCAATAAGGATACATGTTCCACTATGTTCATAGCAGCCTTATTTATAATAGCCAGAAGCTGGAAAGAACCCAGATGTCCCTCAGCGGAGGAATGGATACAAAAAAATGTGGTATATATACACAATGGAATACTATTCAGCCATTAGAAACAATGAATTCATGAAATTCTTAGAGAAATGGATGGAGCTGGAGAACGTCATACTAAGTGAGGTAACCCAGTCTCAAAAGAATACCCATGGTATGCAGTCACTGATAAGTGGATATTAGCCTAGAATCTTGGAACACCAAAGACACAATTCATGTACCAAATGATGTCTGACAAGAAGAAAGGAGTGGACACTGTTGCTAGAAAGGATCAAAGCATCAGTGTAGGGGAATACAAGAACATGGAAGAGGGAAGGGGTGGAAGAGGGAGCAGGGGGAGGGAAAAGGGCATGTGGGACCTTTGCAGGATGGGGAACCAGAAAAAGGGAAATGAATTGTAAATATAGAATATATCCAATAAAAAAAATGTTCAACATCATTAGTCATTAGAGAAATGCAAATCAAAACAACCCTGAGATTTCTCCTCACACCAGTCAGAATGGCTAAGATTAAAAACTCAGAAGACATCAGGTGTTGGCGGGAAATAACACCCTTCACAATAGCCACAAACAATATAAAGTATCTTGGCGTGACTTTAACCAAACAAGTGAAAGATCTGTAAGACAGGACCTTCAAGTCCTTGAAGAAAGAAATCGAAGAAAACCTCAGGAGATGGAAAAATATTCCATGCTCTTGGATTGGCAGGATCAATATAGTAAAAATGGCCATCTTGCCAAAAGCAATCTACAGATTCAATGCAATCCCCATCAAAATCCCAAATCAATTCTTCATAGATCTAGAAAGAGCAATTCTCAAATTCATCTGGAGTAACAAAAAACCCAGGATAGCTAAAACTATTCTCAACAATAAAAGGACTTCTGGGAGAATCAATATCCCTGACCTCAAGCAGTACTACAGAGCAATTGTGCTAAAAACTGCATGGTATTGGTACAGCGACAGGCAAGTAGATCAATGGAATAGAATTGAAGACCCAGAAATGAACCCACAGACTTATGGTCACTTGATCTTTGATAAAGGAGCCACAACCATCCAGTGGAAAAAAGATAGCCTTTTCAACAAATGGTGCTGGTTCAACTGGAGGTCAACATGCAGAAGAATGCATGACCCATTCTTATCTCCTTGTACCAAGATCAACTCCAAGTGGATCAAGGACCTCCACATAAAACCAGACACACTGAAACTAATAGAAAAGAAACTGGGGAAGACCCTGGAGGACATGGGCACAGGGGGAAAGTTTCTGAACAGAACGCCGCTGATCTTAATACAATCTCAGTTATTTTGCTGTATCGCTGACCAGTGGTGCTTTTTTCATAAGACATGTCATTGTGTGATGTATGTACAATAATGCACCTACACTTCCTACTTTTTTTTTTAATGAAAAACTACATCTCATCTATGAAACTGAAAAAGCATTCTTTGTTTAGCTTCTCTTACAAGGTATGTATATAGTTTTCATGGTGTTTGACCTGGTGTTGAAGAATGAGCTTCGCTTTTAGACCTACGCTGGCCCCTCAGCCCCTGCAAGTCTACAACTGCTGCAAGCCACTTAGCATTTTTAAGTATTACAGCCTCTGTGCCAAGTCATAATCAAACATGTGTGCTATCCTAGAGAGGCCTAAGAGGGAAGGGCGGGCTCTTCAGGGAGGCGAGAAATGCAGAGGAATCTAAGTGGGGGGTTGGGGGGGTAGGAACCGCAGGGAGAGAGCAAAGGAGAGCAAAGTGTGACTCGAACATGTGAACATGCTAAGATGGAACTCGTTACTTTGTATACTAACCTAAAATTAATGAAAGAATGACTACATCTTGCAGTGAGGGATATTGTGAGGATTCAATGTCCTCACTTATTCCATGCATGTTACCCTTCTCCAGGAACCCAGGGACTGCTCAGAAAGAGCAGTAAGTATAGCATTGGTGGCGGTGGTGGTTATACAGCTGTCGGATGGTCCCTGTCTGTCTCCTGTGTCCTGTTATAAAATGCATTCTTTAGATCACCCGTAAAACTAGGCCTGGTAACCAGTTTTTTCATCACTAAAACGTAATCATAAAAGTGAAAATCTTTCTGAGCCTCTGATGAATCCCTAGAGAGCTCAACACTAGCTCAGCAACTCCATTATTTTGTCCTTGAGGTACTGTGGTAGGTTAGCTACAGACATTAGGTCCTGCCCAGTTACCTCCAAGAAGCACCCGACAATAGAAAAAAATTTTTCCCCTCCACTTCTGGAGTTTTCTGACTAAAGAAAATATTTATGCAATAGCAACAAATCATTAAAAATGTTATCACTTCTCTATACTGTGGTTCACAGATATGCCCTGCACTCTTATGGTTTCCTCTGTGTGATTTAAGGGGAGGAGGGAGTCCTTTACCTCATTTGATTTGCTTCTTAGACAGAAACAACGTGTCTAAGCATCACTGAAGCATATGCACTCAGAACCATGGGTTCACATCATGAGGAGGAGTATTCAACTTAGGAAGCATGCGTCTTCTCTTCCTGGTGTCATTTATGATTTGGGCATTTTCCTAAACAACCAGATATCCTCAGCATTATGTGCAGTGAGACCCTTCACATCTTACCTGTTTTTCACAGTCATCTGAAAATATGGAGCCCCACTTAGGTCACAAATTCTTACTGAATGAAAATATTAGCAGTATGTAATGTATCTCAATGGCCCTGGATTCAATGCTCTCTCTCTCTCTCTCTCTCTCTCTCTCTCTCTCTCTCTCTCTCTCTCTCTCTCTCTCTCCCTCCCTCCCTCCTTCCTTCCCTCCCTCCCTCCCTTCCTCTCTTACTCGCTCCCTCCTTCCACCCCCCCACCACATACAGTTTGCATGTATTTTGCTTAATTTTATGCAAGAGTAGCCACTGTTTTCAATATTCTTGATTCTCCCCACACCCTAAAAAGTTATTATCTAATCTGATACCATGTACCTATAAGTGCCCAGGGTGACCCATCTAATATTTATTACCTTTTCTAGCATATTGTATATTAAGTTCAGTACCCAGCTCCTTAGGTTACCATCCTGTACAACCCCCTTTTGATGCTAGTTTTGAAAGACAGGTCTACACTTGCTATCCTGCGACATTATTTAATTAGGTGATGCTGTGGAGGGCTCTTGTTGACTCCTGTCTTATCTGGGCCCTTCAACAGCAGTTTTGTTACAGCAGGTCTCTGTGGCACTACTTCTGTTAACTTGTCTTTGACTCCCCACAATTATTTTTTAATACATCTGCTCTGGTAGGATTCTTAGGTATTTATGGTTAAATGAACATTTTCTTGGACCCAGAACTGTTATCACCAACCAAAACTGAAGAGCCCTTCTCCTGTGATGTATCTCCCTCTTCCTAATGCTAGGATGAGACCGAGTCTCCAGCTGGGTCTGGCAGTCAGTGTTTCTGGGATAAATTAAATGAGCAGAGCTGATTGAGGTGTAGCTGGACGGCATCACTGCTTTCCCATTATGCCAAGAGATCAAAGCAGTGTACAAATAGAGGCTTAGTCTAGAAAATATTCAAAACAGATGGCTCATTCTTTCAGTGAAAATTCAGATTTTAAGGCAAAACACTTGTTAACAAGAGTTCATTGAAAGATGGTCAACTGTGGCTGTTTCTTCCTAGAATTCAGGACTGGACTCACAAACTTTTAGTATGGGTTTTAGTATGAGAGGGTAGTTGGCAAACTTAGAATGGTCTCTAGCTGCTTTTCTGACTATGAAGTAAGTCATTCGGATTTTGCATTTGACACTCTGGATTTCAAATGAAAACATCTTAAATTTGCTCATCATTTTGTTGGTTGGTCAGTATTTTAAAATTAGTATTCGTATTGTTCTGTCCTCCTGGGATTGAATTAGGGTGTTTAGCACTACATGCCATGTTTTAACAAGTTAAAAGCACATTCTGTGTACTCCTTTGCTGTTTACACCTGAGTCCTCAGTTTAACATAGAATTTCAATTAGTATATGTGGCTTAAAACTTTCATTATTTTGGTTTAAAACTGAATGAAGTAAGAAATAAAATTAATCCATAAATATTTTCTGGGCATACCCTGTGTTCCTATGATGTACCAGATTCATGGGGAGTAAATAAATGTTTTAAGACCATTAAACACTACAGAACAGATTTTCTACAACAACAAAAATTTTACAAATTGCCATGGGAAACCTCAGTAGAGACTCAGTGGTTAAAATGGACTATGATATTTGAGCTAACTCTTAAAGAAGCAGCAGACATCTGCCAGACAGACTGACCTTACCCAAGTCATAGATAGCTTTTGTAAAGGCATAGAAGCATAAAAGGCGGTTAGTGCCTTTTCTACACGGGTTCACTGTAGACAGTGCTGTGCAACACATACCAAAATATACTAACATAAGAGAGCACTAAACATTCATTTATTTTAAAATTTATTTTTATTTTGTGTCTGTCAGCATTTTGCCTACGTGTATACATTGTATGTGCCTTGTGCCAAATCAGGGCAGAAAAGGGCATCAGACCCTGGCATTGGTGTTAACGAGAGTTGTGAGCCTCCATCTGGATGCTGGAAACTGGACTCAGGTTCTGTGGAAAAGTAGCAAGTGCTCTTAACCACTGAGCTTTCTGTCCAGCCCCAGGAAACATGCATTAATTTTGTTTTCTGGGATACTTATTCTTACTTGGATCTCTTATGGAACAGAGTCAAATTATCACTGAGGACTGCAATTATCCACAGCCTTGCCTTGGGCTGGATTATCCAGTTTACACTGCAGTTAATGCTAGGCTCTAAGTTCCATGAGGTCCCCATTTATTAATTGTTGATCTTAGAGCCAGTGCTATTGGTGTTATGTTCAGAAAGTCTTTTCCTGTGCCAATAAGTTCAAGGCTATCATTCTCTTCATCTTCATCATTCTCTTCAGTCAGGTTTGATGTGTCTAATTTTAAATTGAGGGGTTTTTATCCTTTGGAATTGAGTTTTGTGCAGTGGTAAGTATCGATCTATTTGAATTCTTCTGCATGAAGCCATCCAGTTTAACCAGTACTATTTGTTGAAGATCCTGTCTCTTTTCTAGTGTGTATTTCTGGCCTTATTATTTAAATAAAAAAAAATCAGATGTCCATATTTATGTCTGGGTCTTCTATTTCATTCCATTGACCAACATGTCTAATCTGTACCAATACCATTCAGTTTTTATTACTATACTTCTGTAATACACCTTGAAATTGGGGATGGCAACACCCCTAGCAGTTCTTTTATTATTCAGAATTGTTTTAGCTATCCTGGGGATTTTGTTTTTCTTTTTTTTTTTTAACATTTGAAAGATTTATTTATTTAATATATATGAGTACACTGTAGCTGTCTTCAGACACACCAGAAGAGGGCATCAGATCACATTGTAGATGGTTGCAAGCCACTATGAGGTTGCTGGGAATTGAACTCAGGACCTCTAGAAGGGCAGTCAGTGCTCTTAACCACTGAGACATCTCCCCAGGCCTTGCATTTTCATATGAACCTAAAAATCATCCTTCCTACCAATGCATGAGGAAGGGAGGTCATTCCATCTTTTAATGTCCTTCTCAATTTTTTTGTTCAGTGACTTGAAATTTTACTTTACATTAGTATTTTGATAATTCAACTGTATCATGATTTTATTTATTAGTAAAGATTGTACTTCAGACATTTCTTTTTATGACTGTTGCCAAATCTAAATCTTCTTGTAGTCATTATTACTTGCTGATAACAGTAATACCTATTACAAATAGATTTTTTTAAATAACTATTTACTAATTGATGAAAAGTTATAAGAATTTCTTCTCTAATGTTAGTTTCTCTGTTGTCCGAGATTGAACTCATAAGAATTTACAATTTTCTTAAGATTTTCCTATTCTTATGTGTTTGGGTGTTTTGTCTGCATATATATTTGTGCACTACATATCCACATAGGCTGGAAGAATCAAATCCATTGACACTGGAGTTAGATAGTTGTAAACTGCTGTGCTGGTGCTGGGAATTGAAACAGGGACCTCTGGAAGGGCAGCCAGGACTCTTAGTCATTTACCTGTCCCTCCAGCATATGAATTTACAAATATTTTCTAAAGTTTCTAAATAGTAAATGCTTTACACTTTATAAATCCCATGTTATCTGTCAGAATATTTTGCTTTTCATAGTGTTTAAACACTATGTGTTTATAAACACATATAAGCAATTGAGGGTGGCTATAAATTATTAAAACTTGGTTTAATAAAATTATTAAATTTGGTTTTTATATAGTTTCTGTGTATCACAAAATATTCTTTAGATTTTTCTTTTTGAGAATTGAAAATAAAAAGAATACTTGGACTTGGTGGTACGAGCCTATAATCCCAAGATTTACAAGGCTCAGGCACAGGGCTTATGAGTTTGAAGTCAACCTGGGCTACATAGGAAGGAACAACCTGTCTCTAAAAGAAAATATATATAAAGCATCCTTAACTCAGAACCATACAGAAACAGGCGGCAGTGCTAGATGTGGTCCACAAATTAATTTTCCAGTTCCTGGTTTCCTCTGCTCCTTCTCCAGTCCCTGGTTCAGCTGAGCACTGACTTTATTTTATATGTACTTAAATCCTCACAGAACAGCCATGAGCATTCCCATTGTATAGGTAATGAACCCTAACTGATGATTACTGTGCAAGTTAACAAAGCAGAGGTTCTCTTTGCCAGTGTTGGCAGTGTAGGCCTCACCACTAGAGTATGGCAAGTTCTAGAATTCAGCCAGTCCATCTGTCTCCAAAACTTGAGCTTATCTTCAGAAACAGCGTTACATTGCTTAGCCATTCTGTACTGTTTCACAAAGTACTGAAGATTTTGTAGCATATCACCTAGGTGGCACAGACAGCACCTTACACACATTTGTTTTCCCTCTGTCCCTCTCTCCTTCCCACTTCCATGCCTCTCTCTCTTTCTCCCTCCCTCTACCCCCAAACTCCATGTCAGAGGGCAGCCTCTGAAACTGGATACCCAGTGATTAGTGCATGATGTCACCAAGCAAGGGCTGCCTGCTTCTGAGCACTATGTTTAAATAACCATTTCTAACCATAGCCACAACGACCATGCTGTTTGCCCTAAAGAATGTAGAATACTTTGCTAGGCAGAGCACACCTAGACTTCTAGCACTTAGGAGTTTGGGACAGGAAGACTGCAAGTTCAAGGCTACCCTAGACAACATAGTAAGATCTGGAGAAACAGACAGACATGTACTATTATTACTTGTGTTTAACAGGTTGTGAGTTGCTGGATTCCACACCAGCTGTTGCTATGGCAGTGTCCAAAGTAAGTGTAGCTTTGTTCTGTCTGTTTTGTTTGTTTTGTGACCAGGTCTTAATATGTATACCAGGCTAGCCTCAGACTCTTGGCAGTCTTAGCCTCAGTTTTAGTGCCCAGAGTGCTAGGATTACATGTGTCAACGACTACACCAATCCAGATCAGTTCTTTGTTAAACTCATAGGTTACAAAGCATCACCTAAGTTCCTTTAATTCCAGGATAGCTAATAAAATGTTATGAGTATAGTAATTGACATGGAGTACACAAGGTTAAACTGCCAAGCAAACAGCTGTGCTTTTCTAGAGCTGCACGTTGTCATGGCTCTAGGACATCCCAGCATACATCAGAGGTTCCTGTTGAGAGCAGCCCAGCCTCAGCCACTCAGACTCTATGCCGTGGGCTGGTAGTGAATGCGTGTGATTTTTAGAAACACACGAACCTTGTTCTTAGTTCTTGTTCATGTATGAGAAATGAGTGGTGAGGCAGCATAGTAACCAAACCAGGAGAAGTTGAAACCATTCATGTATACCACTTAGATAACACTGAACTCAAGATGTTTGAGGGAAACCCATCTCATTAGAATGGCTTTAGCAGTTCTTTGAAAGAATGCATATTTGGGATGTCTAATTGTTTATTAGCTGGACATATGACAGAAGCCTATCAGTCCTAATTCTTGGTAAAATGGACAAGGCAGAGAGGCTTGACCCTGTGGATGACCCAGGCACAGTTTGTTATCTCTCTGTCAGGCATAGAATCTCTTAAAGCGTATAGCTGCTGATGCCCACAGGGCAGGCTAGGATAGACTCCCCAGGCTGCCAGGACAGCACAGAGGATAATGAATGTTGCCACCAATCCTAAGAACCTGAGTTTAATAAAGTCTGCCTCATAAAAAGAGGACAGACTCCTGCAAGTTGTTTTCTAACCTCCACATTCATCACCTGGCACATTCCCAACCCTAAAGACAACACACACACACACACACACACACACACACACACACACATACACACACACACACACACACACACACACACAGAATAAACTTTTTATTGAAATTTTTTATGAACTTCACATCATGCACAGCAAACCCCCTCATCCTCCTATCCCTTTGTACCCACTCTCTGCCTTTGCAACCTCCCCAAAAGAAAAAAATCTATTGTAGAAGCTGTCACATGCTTGTATGTTATGTCACAGTGTGTCCTACAGTATACCCTTTATCTATACTTTGCAATGAGTCATTGATCTGTTTGAGGTCTCTGACTTCTGCTACTCTCAGTACTGGATCCTCACCTGGACTCCTCTCAGATATCCTGTTGTTGCTTTGTGTCATGGGGATCCTGCTGCTTTGGATCTGTGATCGGCGCCTTCATGCACTCCAGCAGCTCATAGATGGTATAGATGTTGGGGTGGATCTAGGCCTGGGTGGTAGATGAGCTGATCAGCCCACCAGCTCTCCCTGGCACCTGACTGGGGTCATTTCACACTTGCCCTACCTACCTGTGTCATGTGGCACCAGGCTGGGACTAAGCAGGGCCAGCTCTCCTGCTCCCATGACATTGAGGAGGTTGGAGGTGGTAGTTCTCCTGCCTGTTATAGGTAGCAAGTGGCATTTCTCCCTTGTCTACACCACTGCATAGCATTCAACCCAAGACTGGGAGTTATCTTGAGTGGTCTGCCTTCCTGAGCCACTTGGTCTTGGATCTGAGTGGTTTCTGGTACTCTGCCACCCAGACCACCTGACCCCTGACCAAGGTCATTTCAGGCTTGCCCTACCCACCTGAGTCATGTGGCACCAGGCTAGGGGTCATTTTGGGTTTTCAAATAATATTTTTAAAGAATTACTCAACTAAGTTTAATAGTACATGCCTGAAATCTCAATTCTTGGAAGGTAGAAGGAAGAGGATCTACAAGTTCAAGGCCATCTTCAGGTACATAGTAAATTCAAAGCCAGCTTGGACTACATGAGACTGTTTTAAGGAAGACCAGGAGTCCCTCAGAGTTGTATGGTGCACATCTTTGATCAGGTTGCTTACTGCATGTAGACTACAAGGTATCTGGTTAGTTGTTGCTGCTGTGATAAAATATCCTGGCAAAGCAACTTAAAGAACTCACAGTTCAGAGTCAGTCCATTGTAGAGAAGTCCTGGTGCAGAAGCTGGAAGCAACTCCTCATTGACAACTGCACTCAGGATGCAGTGAACAGTGTGCAGTGTTTATGTTTACTAACTCTCTCCTCATGATGCAGTCTAGGACATGAGCCCAGGGATAAGTACTGCCCATATTGATGGTGGGACTTCCCACCTCAGTTGACCTAACCACCAAGATAATCCCTTACAGACATGAACAAAGACTAGATAATCCTTCACAGGTGTGCCTAAAGGCTGCCTCCTAACACATTTGTTCTTGACCCAAGGGACCCTGGGTCTGCACTCCTCCTTGTCCCTGCATGCTCAGTGTCCCCAGAGAGGGTGAGGGGCCCAGTGACTTTCTGGTCCAAAAACTTCATTAAACAGATAGTAGTGGCCGGGTATCTCATTAATCAATGTGGTGATGTGAGGCCATCCCAAAGATCCTGAGGACACAGATCCTGTCTAGCCAAACCCTGAGTCATTTGTCAACGTTCATAATATGGATAACATTCTAGGAGTTTCTCTTTTATGAATAAGAATCAAATTGAAACAAATGATTTATCTCATAACAAGTGTTCCTGGGAGATATTTTTTTATGTATTGTGGAAAATAAGTGCATAATGGTCACAGTGTGTGTGATCTGTGTGGCCAGACAGAGATGGAGAGCCATGAGGGGAGGGGAGTGGCATGAGGGGAGGACTGGGGCTCAGCTCTGAACACTCTCACTTTAACTTCTGCCCTAGCCCGTATATCTTATTTTTATCTTTAGAATGTTAGGTGTTTACTGACGTCTGTTAAATAAAAGTGGCTGTACTATCCTTCCAGCTAAATCTAGGTGCAATCTAGAACTTGCTGGCATGCTCTATCCAATATATTTCTTGATGTAAAAAGTGAGAGTTACTCTACATTCTCTTGTTTTCTGTTAGGATTAGTTAGGGAGGACTCCAACACCAAACATGTGTAGAGAGTCTAGTCATCACTTGGCTGTCCTTCAGATGGCAAGGCTCATTGTTTCAAAGGCTACATCCCAGATGATTAAAAATAAAAAGCTTGGATTTCATAAACATATTTGAAGACTAAGTCAGACTAAATCTCAAGGCAAATAATTTATTTAGCAATTCAAGGGTTCTTGACATTGGTTTCAAAATTAAAGGCTAAAACAAGGATAAAGTTATTATACAATTTAACTATTATATATATCCAAAACATTAATCACTTATCTCATAAGTTCTTTTAATATACAGTAGAATATCTACTGTATATTACTACATCTTCATATATTCCCATTGGTTAGAATACAGCATACCACTCAGGCATTCACTAAGTGCTAAACTGGATTAATTTTTTTTTTCGTTAATTATGACTTGATAAGCAGTATACCTGATCAATGTAATAAATGGACCATACGGTTCTTCGGTATTTTTAAAGAACTATGTCATGAATGAGCTGCTTTAAGTGAGATTTTAATATATAGCTCCACAACTTTGCAAAGAATTTAACACTTCATCTTTCACCACCCTGGTCAACTAAAATATTGCCCAGGAGAGTGGCTCAGTGAGAAGAAGTGTAGACGTGGTGGACATTACTTTCCGCCCTCCTCCTCTCTCTGCTGGGCCTCTATTAAAGTGCCAGTCAGACAGGTGTGCCTGGGACATTAGTCAGTCAGGTAATAGTAGGACTTTCCTGATACATTCTACACTGAAAGGCAGTGGACAATAACTCAACAAAAAATCAAAACTACCCACTAGTATTTATGCAGTTAATATACGAGCAGCAAATCTGCCTCTGAAGATATCAGCAAATAAGAAAGAACACAGTACTTTTATAGCCAACTCAGAATTGTAAGCAGCCATAAAAGACTCTTGGTAGATGGAAAACTAATTTTCTAGGAAGGCTGAAAATAGCTGACACATATATAAGAACTTTTTACAGCCGTGTGTGTGTGTGTGTGTGTGTGTGTGTGTGTGTGTGTCTGTGTGTGTGTGTCTGTGTGTCTGTGTGTCTGTGTGTGTGTGTTTACAGGCGCCTCTTCTGGTTGTGACCAGAAGAAGATATCAGGTCCCCTGGAGTTAGAATTACAGGCAGTTATAAGTTGCCTAAAATGGGTACTGGCAACCAAATGTCAGGTAAAAGCACTTCCCACTGAGCCTGCTGACTGCAGCTCAATCCCCAGGACCTACATGGTGGAAGGAGAGAAAAGAATCCCCTCAAGGTGTCCTCTGACATGTGCATGCTCACTATGTCACAAACACACAAAGAAATAAATATAATTTAAAAAAAATCTTCCTAACAATGGAATTTTAGTTCCCCACAGGCAAATACTTTAGTTTCTAATAATTTTGGCACCTTTTCATCTGATGTTTATAATAAGGAATGGATAACTTCTCAGAGTGTTATAACCAACTAACCAGAGATCAGAGGAGAACCAGGTTTAGTGGTACTGACCTATAATCCCAGCTTCAAGAAGCTGAAGCAGGAGGATCACAACTTCAGCTTCAAGGTCATAATGTACTGAAGCTGTGTGTGGACAGACAACAATTTATGGATCCTGTGTTGCATCTCCTTTCAACTTGCTTTAGGAAGGAGTCCCTGTCTCAAGAGGAAACAAGCAAACAAACAAAAACTCCCAAGAGCAGAGTAAGAAGAGGAAAAACAGGCCGTCTTAATTGAATGGGTGTGATGGAGTAGGGACTGTTTTTGTTCTATCCTGGTATTAAAATGCCAAACAGTCAGTATGTTTAGAGCTCATAGGTAATGAACCATACACATAGTATATCGTAGAATCTTCCTTCACTCTCTACTCTGAAAAATACAGAAATAGTTTCTCAGTCTTTCAGAAGCTCACTAGTTATCTTAGCTAAATGGAAATGAAGTTAAAGCAAACACCTTCAAACCACTGTTGTAGACAATCAAAAGCTGGCTCCTGAAACCAGTTAGTTAGAAAATCTGTTACAACAAATTATCTTACAAAGAAATAACTCTGAGCTAGAATGAAAATTTTTCTCATGTAATTTATATTCCTTAACATTTATAACTGTAGAACTGGATCTGGTTAAACAAACATTATCACAGCTACTTCTGAGGCTGAGGCAGGAAGATCACAAGTTCAAAGCCAACTTTTTTGTCATAGCAAGACCCTTTCACAAAATCTATATCAAAAAATTAAGGGCCTAGCCTAGTGATAGGGTACTTCCCCAGTACATATGATCCCTATGTTCAATTACCAGCACATAGACACACTCCAAAGCATAGAATGGTGAAAACTCACATCTGGGTGGTACCTTTTGGTTATAACAAATATACCCTGAGAAGTTTACTTTTAATTTTTTCCTATTTAAATTATATAGATATATACATATATGAATATGTGTATATGTGTATGTTATTTGTGTATATTTTACATATGTGTGTACATACATGTATATACATATATGTATAGACACACACAGCATGTTTTTCCTTGGGTGTGAACTCAAGCGAAATGGAAAGTATGGAAGATGTGAAAGTAGAAGGGAGGACAGGAAGGTTGGTAAATCAATATTATCAAAATCTATTACATATGGGCACAAAATATCACAGGCCTCATGGCACCGGAGGCTGAAACAGAAGGATCATTGCAAGTTCAAGGCCAACCTGGAGCAACCTAATGAGACACTGTCTCAAAACAGAGTAAAGGAAGGTCTGGGGACATGACTCAATGCCACTGACTAATGTGTAGAAGGCCCTAGATTCAGTTCTCAGTACTGTGGTGGTGGTGGGATATCAAAAAGTAGCCCTGCTGTTTTGTATAGCTAATATTCTACCTTTAATATGAATTAGGAAAATATTCATTTATTTTTGAGACGGGGTCACACTGCTGCAAACTCATTTTCTTCCTTAGGTTGTCTGTTGCTGCAGCAGAACGCTATGACCAAAAGCTAGTTGGGAGAGGAGAAAAGGGTTTCTTGGCTTACACTTTCACATTACTGTTCATTGAAGGAAGTCAGGACAGGAACTCCAACAAGGCAGGATCCTGAAGGCAGGAGCTGATGCAGAAGCATCAAGAGGCACTGCCTACCTGCTTGTGCTCCCATGGCTTGCTCAGCTTACTTTCTTAGAGAACCAAGGACCCCCAGCTGAGGGATGGTACCACCCATGACGGGGCGGGCCTCTTCCATCAGTCAGTAATTGAGGAAACGGACTCCAGCTGCTTCTTTTTTTTAAAAGATTTATTTATTTATTATATATAAGTACGCTATAGCTATCTTCAGACACCCCAGAAGAGGGCATCAGATCTATCTCATTACAGATGATTGTAAGCCGCCATGTGGTTGCTGGATTTGAACTCAAGACCTCTGGAAGATCAGTCAGTACTCTTAACCACTGAGCCATCTCTCCCCCCTACCCTTCCACCCCCCAGCTACTTCTTATGGAGGCATCTTCTCAGCAAAGGTTCCCTCCAGATAACTCTAGTTTGTGTCCAGTTGACAGAAGACTGACTAGCCAACACTCACTGTCTTCCTCCTTCAGACTCCTAATGCTGGTACTAGTAGTAGCAAACCACTATCCCAGCCTCTTTTAGTCATTACTCTTTCCATGGTGAATGTGCATCAGATGAAACACAAGCTTTTCTGAGGAGTTGGGGTTGTTTGTAAAGAACTGTCTGAATCCTTCACTTTCTAAACATCTGCTTTGATTGGAACACCTTTTCCTTTTTTGATTAACTCTGTTGATCTGCCTCATATGTAGAAAATGCTGTTGCAGAACTATTACCACCAACCTACTGACCAGGGGTTGTGTGTGTGTGTGTGTGTGTGTGTGTGTGTGTAAATTAGAGTGATGCCACACTGATTCACTTTTTTGTAATTTGTCTATCCAGACCTACTTTAGTTTTTATAGTATCCTAAACTTGAGGTAAAGATTGTGGGATTCATAAAGAAGTTGGTGTTACTGTTCAGATGAATACCAGGCCTTGTTTATTTCTATTTGAAAATGATCTAGTCTCTATATATGAGATGGTATGGGGTGACTTAGTAATAGAAAAGTGTCAGGCTAGTGCATGCGGCAGGTACAAGTTTCTGGGGTGTGGCCTGGTTACGCTGTCAAGGCTTAGCAGCTGCTCTAGCCACATGCTGGAACGCAAATCTTGGGCTGTGACCTCACTGCCAATACCTAGCCAGCGTTTTGTCCCAAAGCTGTCACCTGAAACATGGAACAGAATCCGTCGGTCAATATACTCCCAAAGAGAATCCAAAGTGTAGTTAATCATCTGGGACAAAAAGAACTAGAAAGAAATTTACAGCAGGTCTCTTAAGAAAAACACAGAACCAATGTTCCAAGTGAGGGTTTCGGGCCTTGGCTGTGAGTCAGGTACTCGGTGTTATGCAAAGATCTACTAGTCACTGTGTGCAGAGAAAGAATATCAGATAGCCTCTGAGAAATGAATGAAGGGAACTCAGCCAGGATGAGACAGATTTAGTAATGAGTTCTCTCATTATACATCTAAGCCAAGAACAACACGCACCTTCTCCAGAGACCGAATTTTTCTTCCATTCTAGGAGGTAGGAGACCATGTGGAGTATGCTGCCCAGGCTTCCAGATGAGCAGTCTTCTCTAGCAGCCTGTAAACGCTGCTCGTGTAGAAGTGCACAGAGCACTTGTTGGGTCATTAAAGGCTTTTGACATCAAGAACATCTCTGTACAAACAAGCTAGTCTAGACTGGCAAAATGACTTGGCAATAAAGATATCACCAAGTCTGAAGACCTGAGTTCAGTCCTCAGAACTCAAATAGTGAAAGAAAACCTGACTCCCACAGGTTGTCCTTAGACTCCCACACATGCCATGGTAAACATGCCTGTATGCAACATAATAAATAAAATATAATACAAAATTTAAAGCACACATATATGCATGCACACACAAGTCCTGTTTTAGTCTCCTGCCTCAGTGCTAAGTCCTCCATATGGTATTGTTAGGCTCAGCCATAGTCCTTCCTTACTTCCTGGAAAACAACACTGTGAAGTTGTTTGTGTCTGTAATTATGAAGATTGCAGTAGTATTGCAAGCTTTCGTCTTGGTTTGGGAGGCATAAGGAATATTTGAACTTCTCACTGCAGATTAACCTTGACTTCCCTTTTCTCTCACCTCAGATCATCCAGCCCCTCTTAGAACTTGACCAAAATAGAAGCAAGTTAAAGTTGTATATTGGACACCTGACAGCCCTCTGCCATGACCGAGACCCCCTAATCCTCCGTGGACTCACCCCACCAGCTTCTTATAATGCAGACGGTGAACAGGCAGCTTGGGAGAATGAGCTGCAGAAGATGTCTCAGGAGCAGGTAGGTCTTGTTTAAGCTGTGGCCCAAGCTTACATATGTAGTGTTTGGGGATAAGGAATGGGTCCAGGTACTGTGCGTGTGTGTGTGTGTGTGTGTGTGTGTGTGTGTGTGTCGCACACACACATGGACCAGACGTCATTCTCACATGTCATTCTTCAAGAGCTTTCAGTTTCTTTCTTTCTTTCTTTTTTTTTTTTTTTTTTTTTTTTCTTCTCCAGTCAGTGCCTTTTGCTGCCTGGAGCATGCTAGTTTAGGTAGACTGACTAACCGTGAGCCTTGGGATCTTCCAGCCTCTCCCTCCCGCCTCTCCCTACCCAGCTTTGGAATTATAAGTACACACAACCATACCCAGCTTTTTACATGGTGTTGGGAGCAGAACTGCAGACTGGTACAACAGTGCTTTATCAACTGAGCTGTCTCTGTAGGCCCCAAGTATCATTTTTAATTGATTTATAATTTTTTTATTTATTTTCAAATCAACAGAAAACGTGCATAACATTATTTTTTAAATATGTACTGAGTTAAACATGTATTACCTCAGTTTTTAATTTTATTTTTTGGGTAAAGGTCGATTTCACCAAAGTAGAATTTCCGGATAATGTAGTGCCCCAGAAGTATCCTCTTCCTCCTACTGTCTGTTCTGCATACTCCTCAGTGTGGTCACTGAGGGGTGGTCTTTTGTAAATTCATCCTGGATATCTATAGCTGGGGGGTATAACTAACAGCTGTAATTCTTCTAGGTCTTTCTGGAGAGAGTTAGGATTTAGCACAACCTATGATCTATGACCATCCTATCCTCTAGCCCTGTCAAAGCAGCAGCTTGAAGCTAGGGCGGGGAGGTGGGCATTGCAAAGGGAGGTTGGGGGGGGTCTGTGGCCTCCAGGGCAGCAACAACAGGTGAGCAGTAGGTGTGTGGTAGTCCACATCTATAAAATGGGCACCTCAGTTCTCATACAACTAGGAGGAGGGAGGACAGCATTTAAGGTTCCCAGAATCTTCTGATCCTCACACAACGCATATATTTCTGACTGTTATACAAAGCTTTTTTAAAGAACTTTTTATTGGTTCTCAAAGTCAGTTGTATGTATCCCTGTTCATTTCTGTATAGACTGATAAAAGACAGATTTTGAAAACAAATCAGTGCAAACTTCTTCAACTTTGAGGAGCATGTAAGTATCCCGGCCTTAGTTTGAGACAGAATTTCTTAAGGAAACCCAGAGCTGGCCTACATGACCAGCATTACTAGCAGGCTTGCTCAGGGAGTCCTCCTGACCAAGCTGGGAGGGCAGGTGGGCTGCCTTGGCACCAGCATTGATGTGGACTCTGAAGGACAAGCGTGAAGACTGCTCAGCCATCCCCCAGGCCCATATACATTTCTTTTTATGAACTATTTCAAGCTCCAAAAACTATAGAAGTTGATATAATGTTCTCTGTGGTATTTTAAAAGAGAATGATTCCCACATAGGCTCCAGGTCTTGAATACTTGGTCCCCTGTTGGTGATGCTTTTTGGGAAGGCTTAGCAGACGCAGCCTTACTGGAGGAAGTACTTCACAGGGAATAGGCTTTGAAAGTTTCAATTCAGCCTCACCCTACATCAGTTTGCCCTTTTTGCATCATGGTTGTGGTTGAGATAGGAGCTCTCAGCTTCTTTTTCTTTCTCCCTCAAGTTTCTTTTCATTATCACAGCAACAGAAAAGGAACTAATATAAGACCATGTCTCAAAAATATAAGACAAGGTCTAGGGAGATAACTTCATTGCTGAAGTACTGAGGATCTAAATTGGATCCCACAGCCTGTGTATAAAGCCAAGTGTGAGGCTGAGGTAGCTCAGAGGATAAAACACCTGCTATACAGGTGTAAAGATCACACTGTACTTTCCTAGAACCCACATAGAGTTAGATGCTATAGCACAGCTCAGTGCTTCTAGAGGATATCAGAAGCAGAGACAGGAAACTTCCAGAAGTTTATCAGCCATTTAGTCCAGTGTAAGCAGTGGGAAACAAGAGACCAGGTCTCAAACAAGATGGAAGGTAAAGGTGGACTTCTGAGAGTGTCCTTTGACTTTGACATGCCTACATTCACATAAATGCATACATGATTAATTGGTTGGTTGGTTGGTTGGTTGGTTGGTTGGTTGGTTGGTTGGTTGGTTAGTTGGTTGGTTGATTGATTGATTGATTGATTGATTGATTGATAGATGCATACATACATACATACATACATGCCTACATGCCTACATTCACACAAATGCACACATAGATAGATAGATAGATAGATAGATAGATAGATACATACATACATACATACATACATACATACACACACACACACACACACATTGGGAGCCAAATATAAAACTATTTTGAATATAAATAAACTAGTAAATTAATCCAGCAGCTGAATTTCTTTACCTTATGCTAGATTCCAAAAACCACACAGAGAAACCAAGATTTATTTAAACAGCACCTCAGTTGCTGAGCAGTTAAATGATCTACTGTAATCTCTAAACTGATATGGCTCCCAGCCACTGCCTCAATGAACTTGCTTATTATTGCTCTGGCTTTCTGGGCTTCAGCTGTGCTTCTATGATATCTCTCCAGGCCCCTTCCTCATGGCTCCAGTTCCTCCTTCATCCTGGCTGATCTGAATCTTCCTCTCTCCCCGTCTCTTCCCACTGGCTGGTGGATGTCCTGCCCTATTCTTCTTCTACCCAGCCATTGAGTGATCAGTATTTATTAACAACGCAGAGGATAAATGATAAGAACTATTTATACAAATTTGAGATTCTTGGTATAAGCATTACAGTGCCATATCTGGATTGAAACGAGATAAAAGAGCAAAGAAATCAGCATTTGAATAACACAAGGGTAAACTTTACCCAGTGTACAAAAATATTATGCCTACCCATACATAAACACATACATAAATGCAGACATACAAAAACATTTAAATATAAAACAAATTTAATATTTTGAAGCCTGGTGGTGGTGGTAGCACATGCTTTTAATACCAGCACTCAGAAAGCAGAAGCAGGCAGATCTCATGAGTTTGAAGCCAGCCTGCTCTACAGAACAAGTTCTAGGACAGCCAAAGGTACACAGAGAAACCCTGACTCAATAAATAAATAAAAATTGAAAGGTGCTGTAGCACCTCTATTGTAATCTCAGCTGTGGGGAAGAGGGGCAAGTAGAACCCAGGGCTTGCTAAGACACTAGTCTATGCTAGTCAGCAAGCTCCAGGCCAATGAGAGAGGCCTTTCACCTCACCTGTGAGGCCCTAGGTTCAATCCCCTTTACTGCCAAAAGAGTGAGGTAGGAGATGGACAGCTCCTGAGGGATGATACCTGAGTTTGTCTTCTACCCTCCTTACATACATTCATGTGTGCCCTATGTGTGCACAGACATGTATGTATTCATGTGTACACAAACACAATTATAAACTTAAAGACCCCGTGCTTTGGGAGGGAAGAGGGATGGAGCAGCAGCTAAAGCATAATGCCCCTATAACCACCACCTTCCAGACTTGGGGATCTGACCCCCTTCTAGCCTCCATTGGCACCTACATTCATGTACACATGTTTTTCCACCAACACACATACATGCACATAATTAAATGTCTTTGCTTTTTGTTGTATGTCATTATTTTGTTGTTGAAAGGTCACACCCCACCTCTGACCTCCCTTTGAAGTGTTAAAGTAGTTCAACTGATAGGTTTGGTTAAAACACTAAAATCCACTAAAAATAGAGAACAGAAATTTGTTTCTGCCCTAAATGGTGACTTCCCGTCGGGTTGAGGCTTACTGAAGTGAGTGTGTATCACGCGGCTGCTCTGTGGGTCACTGGCCTGCTTCCATCCCTGTTCCCAGCACTTGGTGCCATTTTCATTTTTCAGAAAATATTTTTCCAAAACTTAGCTCAGACCTTGTCTTCTTGGTTGTCTTTCCATTGTTCTCTCCAATTGCTGGGTAACTTGCATCCTTCCCTCCTTTGAAAGAAGTGGATTCAGGAATGACCATGCTGGCGCAGTACTAAACACACTGAACACTGAAAGTCCTTTCTACCACTCAGGGCTCATCAGTCATTGGCCACAGAGATGACATTCCATTCTTGCCTCTTGGATGGCTTTGCCTGGTTGCTGTGCCACCCAAGCGAGCCAAAGGGGTGCAGGGGCTGATGGGGACGAGCCTGAGAAAGCACAGGGGGAGAAGGAGAAAGAATGGCCCTTGGTGGGTGACAGACTTTGTTCTGGTTCCCAGTCTCTGTCTGTGATCTGCTTTTCTTCTTTTTGTGATGTCTGAACGTGTTTTCTCAGCTCTAGTGCTGAAGCTGGTCCAAAGCCCTGAGAGCAGCAGCACATGAGAGGCTGCAAAAGGCGAGGCAGCCTCCAGCAGAGAATAGCGGAGCCTGAAGATAGATGTGTTTGCCTGAGAACTGAGCACAGGAATGTGTGCATGTTGTGTGTGTCTTGACACATTTATGAAAAATACACAGTATGGTAGAGTCACTTTTCTTCTCAACTCCACTCTCACTCAATCTGGCATTTTCTTCTTCCCGAATATCTTGCTACTTGGATGCTGAAATATCTGGCAATGAAAGCTTATTTTTAAAAATATAAAAATAAAAATTGGAACTGGAGAGATAGCTCAGCTAATAAAAATGCTTGTGCAACAGGCATAAGGATCTGAGTTTGACCCATACACACCAGAGCCTACATTTAAAAGCCAGGCAAAGTGGCATGCACCTATAATCCCAGTGCGGAGGGGCAGAGAGGAGTCTGAGTATTGCTGTGAAGAGGAGGAGGCCTCTGGCATAGAGCTGAGCAGACAGCATAGGAGGGTTCAAAGCTGGCAGGGCGCTGGCTTCAGGTACTAGAACCCAAACCTCCCGCCCTGCCTCTGGATAGTCCCCGGCATTGCACCGAGGACCTGAAGGTAAAATGGAACTTGCTATGTGCAATTAGAGTTGAAAGAAGCACGTCTGCATGCTTGAGATTATGCAGACATTAGATACTGTTTTCCACTCATCCCCAGTGTAAGAATAGTATGTTGTGTTTGGTGTCTACATGGAAAAATATACAAAGAAACTACAGGTTTGTGCTAAATGTAGATTAACCATATTTGTGTCATCATGGGAAGTTACAAATTAAGGGACCTAGAGTTCTTACAAATTGAGAGAGAGAGACACAGAGACAGAGACAGAGACAATATAAATATGAATATGTCTACCCACAGATAAGGAAGAAAATGTTTCCAGCTGAAGCTGTGGAAGCTACCCATGGCCCTCTCTGTCACCCTGGTCCCAGAGTCTTAAAACCTTAAAACCTGGTCTTCCAGCCCAGTCATGCTGTTGGAATAAGTTATACCACTGGTTCTCTCTCAGAGTTTTAGATATTTTACCAAAGACTTGATGGTCCTGACCACACTGTAACTATCTAGAAATTAAATCACTTAATTTAGTGATTTAATAGTGTCTACTGTGATGCATGCCACTGTCTCCTGCTTGAGCACACAAAGGTAACAGTGGCTGTGTGGACTGGCAATTCTCTGGGAAAAAAAAATGATGCTTACTTTAAATAGAATTATGAGTAAGTGCACACCCTTCTCCTGTGGGACTTGACTTCCTGGGACAAAACCAAAAGCGTTCCTAATACACAAGCCGTTTCAATATATATTCAGATATTGCTGCCATTTCCCACTGTATACATGACCACCACCCATAACGCAGAGCCCACCCATCCCCATCCCTACCACCACCACCACCCATCACCCACCCCCCCATCAGGGAACATACTGACACAGCCTTCCTCCCTGGTTCAAAACTCCCAATTATTCTGGGTTACTCTCCATACCAGCCACTTACCAGACATTCTAGACATTGCTGTCTAGACATGGCATGGGACCACTGCCATGAAGTACTGAAAGCCTTCTGATTCTGAGTCAGAAAGATGGGGACAAATCATGCTTACTGTCCTTGCTGACGGGGGAGTTAGAACTAGATGTAAATGGCCGGTGGGCTCCGTGGCATTACATATCAACAGCAATCTATTAGCTTCTTCCAGCTAAGATGCACCATAGGTCCACATAGAAATTTGTCTTCTCTTACTCTGAAGGCTGGAAATCTAAGAACAGGGTGTTGGTTCTGGAATCCTTGGCTCTTGGTATAGACTTCTCACTGTGTCCTCAAATGATCTAGCCTGTGACCTGAGCATCCATGATGTCTTCTCATCTAAATTACTCTGACTTACATGTAGCACCACCCATACAGGGTAGGGCCTATGCCAAAAGCCTGACTTTAACATAATCACTCTTTAAAGGCTCCATCTCCAAATACAGTCATTCCCCTAGGTTCTGGGGATTAAGGCTTCAACTTGTAAATTCTCACTGGACACAGCTCAGTCCACAAAAGCGTCATTGGAACTATTTCAGAGCCTAATTGCTAGTGGGCCACTGTTTCAGAGGTTTGACTTAGCTGATTACTATGCCAGCTATAGAACTATAGAATCTGCATTCCAAATAAGCCTTGGTGTTTTTGCCCTAAGGTAAAAGGTGCTACAGAATTCCATTTCCATGAGTTACCCAACACTCCCTCGGGGGACTTAGGGCTGCTGGGTACTTCACCCAGAAAGTCAAGTGAGGTACATTCACTAACAGGGCCTTTCTGAAAGAGTCTTTATAGTTGCAAAGCCATAATAATGTCATTAATGAATAAAATCAGGAACATTGGGGGTTGGATACAGTGAAGGTACTCTTACACACAGCACAACTGTCCTACTGCTCTGCCTCCCTTTAGTGCAAAAGGCAACTAGGCCCAAAAGAAAATACTGAACATAGCATATGCTCACTGTTTAGCCCTAAAGATCAGGTTCTAGTGAATAAAATTTGTCATGGGGTCCTTATCAGTGAGAAATAATGGTTTTAATGTTATCAGGCTGAGTCTTGACTTTTTAAATCAAACTAGGAGACTACGAGCCAGATTTTGGACAGATCTTATTTCCAGCTTGGCAGAAAAGTATGTGGTGTGATGGTGACTTTAAGCTAGTATGATGGACCAGGCATGGTGCCCACTCCAGAGATCCTAGCAAAAAAGGTTAGACTTGTCATCATAGTGTTAAAGCATCCTCTGTCTCCAGATTCTGTGACTTCATGCTATTTGATACATGGGGAGTCTATCACTCTACATCTGCAAGGCTGAAGCAAAACTAAATCCAATCAGCATTCATTCCTAAGGAAAGTGGCCCACAAATTAAACTCAAAATGCAGCAAGCAGAAGGAAGAAAGCTTGAGGAGAGAAAGTACAGATGCTGTGGCTCCTGCTGATGAGACCCTGAGTAGGTGCAGTGGAGTTCTCATGAGCTGAAACTTCCTCAAGCTAGAAAATGCTTGTGGCTTCCAGCTCAGTCTCATCCTTTGACTCTCATTTGATAAGACAAACCAAGGATGGGCTTTGCTTAGTCAGACATCATGAAGTCTGAAAAGAATTTGAAGAGCACCTGTCTCCATACAGCTGAAGCCAAAGAGGTGAAATGCCTCATCCAAGATGGGAAAGCCAGGTGGCAAATGAGGCTTCTGGTTCAGGTATCGGCCACTGCTGTTCCTTGCAGCCTAGGAAGTGACTTCTCTGGTGTGTCAACTCCAGCAGAAACTGACACTTTGAAACACAGAACTTCTTGTCATGATGCTGCCTGTGTAGTCGGTGCCTGCTCAGGCTGAGTGTGTCTCAGGTACTGCAACTGAGTGTACCACCCAAGCCTGTGGGTCCTTGTGGAGAAAGGGGGATAGAGAATAATAAGGAGTATTGGAGAGTTTATTTAACCCCTTCAGGGCTGTAACTTTGCCACTCCTTCACTTGTTCCCTGTGGGACAGAAGAACCCTAGTGTTCTACCTTAAGTCCTAGGAAGTGTCATGCAGCCATAGGCAGTGGTCCACAGACACTGGGATGATTGCTCAGGGCCATGTGCAGCCTTATCTGGGTTCTGGTTTATTTGGATTGGCCTTCTCAGGTTATATGCAGAAGAATGGTTCCAAGGTTTCCCAGTCTCCCCTTACCTGTGTTTAGCTGAATTCTTCCTTGCACGAAGAAGCCTATGCATGAAGGTTGAGCATACCTCTCTGTGTCTGGCTCCCAGGAAGGACACTGTAGAAGCAAAGCTATGCCTGTTCTCCTACACATACTTGCATTGTCTTCTGGGGTTAGGCCAAATATGTCAGTGCGTTGGAGGTCTGAATGCTATGGCTTCGTCATGTGTCTTGGGGAGCTGTGCTCATAGCATGGAGAGCTTTAAGTATTCACTGAGCCAGATTAGACTGGAAATATTCCTAGAGTCTCTGCCCTACCTTTCTTGACCTATAACAAAACTGCAAAAGCCTGAGATTTAAGAGATTATAGGAATATTTTTTCAGCCCCAACCTTCCCTAAGGAGCTTTAAAATCAGATCCCATACTTTCTTCCCTTGAACATGCAGAGATTAGTATCATGCAACCTACTCCATCTGTCCATGCCAGGCAAATCAGACACAGGCATTCTCTGTCTGAATGGTACTTACATCTCACACTGTCCATGGTCATCCGTGAATGGCTGTGTTCCTTCAGGGACCACTTAGATGAGCCCACCTGATAACAAAGGTTGGTCATTAATAGACACCTCTTATGATTCTGTTTTACTGGGCCAGGAGTGTGCACCCCATTAAAGGATCATCCTACTTTCTCCAGGAATAACCATTCAGATAATATATCAGGCTTGCACTAAAATTAGTGAGAAAATCAGCAAGGCGACCACAGTGGCCTTTTCAGTCTTCGCCTATCACTGACACTAACATGGGATCCACGTGCTGGGAAAAGCAGTCCTGGGAGTAGGTGTCTTGTGCACATGCCACAGTGGCTGCAAAGCTTCCTTCCCTCTTCCCTTCACTTGGGCAGAGACATCAGCTGGACATGGAGTGGGCCTCATGCTGGTCCTGCACTTGAATCTCAGCTGCAGCAAGGCCTTATTCTTACCACCCTGACAGCTTCAGCATTAGGTTTCCTAATCCATTGTTTGGTTTGGGGGGGGGGCAGTATGGGAGTGTTTTGTTTTGTTTTGTTTTTTCATCCATCCTTTCCCTTTTGACATTCATTATTTCTGAGAGCCAAACTAAACACATGGGGCTGGCCAGCCACCCTGCCTGGGTTTGTGCTCCCCAGAATAATGCTATTGTTATGATAGATCTCTTTAACAGGAGGGAGGTTTCCTTTCATTTTGAAAATGGTGAGCAAGTCTCAGTTCATTTCGGTTAGCAGATAATTGAAAGATAATGTAAGGTACTGCCAAATCAACTTAAAAACAAGACGTAGAATTCTAGATAGTTGGCAATGTTTGTTTAGACCATGCCACTGCAAGCTCATATAAATCAGATCCCACGCTTGGCCACATGTCCTTATGACTATCTACCCCTTGCCTCAGGACTATGCTTCTGTTTAGGAGGCCACCAGGGCTGACTGGCTTATTGTTTGAAGTGACAGTATACCACAGTTCCTTTGGTGTTCTAGGGACCTGCATTGCTGGGCGTGGTGGCGCACGCCTGTAATTCCAGCACTTGGGAGGCAGAGGCAGGCGAATTTCTGAGTTCGAGGTCAGCCAGGACTACACAGAGAAACCCTGTCTCAAAAAACAAAAACCAAAAAAATCTAGGGACCTGCATCTATAGGAAGTGGTTCCCATTCTCTTGGCCCATCAAAATGAGTGCACAGGACACCAGTCAAAACAGTGGTAATGCTCTGCTGAGTTTCTTCTTTTCACAGTTTTCTCTTTCTTAGTCATGAGTGTTGCTGTGTTCCTCCTGTCCTCTCTGTCTCTCTACATATTCAGAACAGACAGAGCACTCTAGCAAGACAGACTCCAGAAGAGAGACAGACCTGGGAGTTGTTAGTGGCACTATATCACAGAGGGGACACAGATTATCTCATCTAGGGACAAATGCCCTAGACAGGAAAGCATTTTAGACATGTCTGGCTACAAGTAGGTCAGAGATTAAGACATTAATTAGTATCTTAGCAACACTTGCAGATAGAGTATGCATGCATCTGGAAACTGTAGCTCTGACTTCTGACCCAGGCTAGTCTCTGGGTGGTGCATGCTAAGTTTCCTGATGTGAGTACCAGCATAGCACCCTTGCACTCTACCTCTTCAGGCCTTTGTCTTACCCGTAAGGTGGAGTCTGGAACCAGTGATCACCCTGCTTCCTCTAGGCTATGAGTGGAAATTTCAGAATCACTGTGCTTTGACTCTAATATGTGTAAACCTTGTGTTTCTGTGATTAGACATTTGTCTGGCTCTGGTCAGATGGGAAGGAGAGGAAAGGGACAGAGACAGGGAGATCCAGAGTTTGAGGCCAGCCCCTGGCTGTGTAGTTGAGTGTTTGATCTCACTCAGGACTAGGGGCTGCTGTGTTGTCAGTGCTATGGGTGGTAGAGGAACTCTTTATTTGGTTTTAGGTTTGGCTTGGGGGAGGATGAACCTTTGAATGTGACCTTGGGAATGCTAGGCAAGTGCCCTGTCATTGAGCCATGGCCCTCATCCTTAATTTCTTTTCAGCCTTTGAAAACAAATTATAAAAATAATGACAATCTAACCTTGAAAAGCCCAGTCACATTAAGGCTAGCATTCATCCAGTACATGATTAACAAATACTGTGTTGTAAATAGAAAAATATTGGAGATAACAATGGAATTGCATGGTTTTCGTGCTTCAAAGCATGAAGTACTGTGCTGTTTCTGTATGAAGAAAGAGAAGGCAGAAGCTCCTTCATCTCGGTACATAAACTAGTACTGTGGGGGATGGAAAGGGTGCCATGTCTAACCGTGGGGAAGCTGTGAAAGTCTTCAAGATCAATCTCTAGCTTTCCTTGGCACCAATGCAAGTAAATTCTACAGTATGAAAACAGTGACCAGATGCCTGTAGGGAAAGCTTCCCAACTGAGAAATCACTGTGCTCCTAGGCCCTCCAATCTGGTAAGCTTTATGGTCTTCAGAATGGGAAAGTAGCAAAATACATTACAGTTTATTCCATATGTTTGAGAAATTAAAACTGGGAAGCTCATTTTGTGTCTCCATCACTCCTAAACTGCTGCTGGTTTTGGTTATGGAGCTAGGAAGTCTAGCCAAGACAGAGGCCATTTCTACTTGACCCACCACTTCCAGGGCACCACCCTTAGCAGTTTTATAGCTCTGACTTCAAAGCCTGTGTCCTGTGAGTAAGCTGTTTTGTTTTGTTTTGTTTTGTTTTGTTTTGTTTTGTTTTGTTTTAAAATACTGGAGTTCTTGTCTGCTTAAAGCAAACTAAGCATTTCTATGTAATTTTGTGCCTACCACCAAACCATCTGGAAAGGGGACTTAAGTGAGTCATGCCAGCCATTTATTGAGTTTCTTGAGAGACCTCTCTGGGCGTGCCTTTCAACCCATCAGAGAACCTCTCTTTGACCTCACAGCAGTTTACCTTGAAATGGAGCCAAATCTACAAAATACTCAACTTTTTTCTCTTTTAAGAATCTCTTACATTTGGGTCTCTGGTGGCTCTCAGTTCTATTGTGTCTTGTCTGTGAAGAGGCATACAGGTCCTGTTCTTAAGTCACAGTGTATGCTGAGCAGATGTTCTGAGCAGTGCTCCCAAGGCAGCCAGTTCACCACAGCAGTTCTCTCTTGCTCCATCCATCCCACTTATGTTTCTTGACATTGTACCATCCATGTTGGCTGATCTCTGAGTTACGGAGGCTGGCCAACCCTATAGCCAACCCTTCCCAACAGCACCTATGTTGGGTGAAAAGTCGTAGAACCCCTATGTCTGCT
The DNA here is from genome assembly GCA_964023405.1 of Apodemus agrarius. Taxonomy (NCBI): domain Eukaryota; kingdom Metazoa; phylum Chordata; class Mammalia; order Rodentia; family Muridae; genus Apodemus; species Apodemus agrarius. Next base: position 149,471,877 of record OZ030006.1, on the reverse strand, counting down.
CCATTTCTTTGCTGAGCCTCCTGTCTGTGACAGCAGCTCTGTGTTAGAGACCAAGACACCTCTTCCACTGTATTTCACATGGCAAACTGTGCACCACCGTGAGCGACCCCCACAGAATCACTGTGTACATCACCATGACTGCCCATTGCTGTAAATCCCACCGCCCTGAGTGCTCCACATGGAGTCACTGATTTGGGACTCTTGGCTCAGGCCCCTTTAGAAATCAGATCACTACTTCAAGAGTGGCCAAGCTAGACAGTGTTGCCAGTGGCCACCTTCATGGCCTGTGCTTGCCCCTGCACTCTATCTTTTGGGGATTCTGAGCAGAATGTGTGCTTTCAACACAGGCAGGCCTGTCTCATCAAGAAATTCATATGATTTGATTTCTTTGTTGTGTTTCTGTGGAGCTGGAACCCAGGCCCTTCCATGAGTTACCAACTCGCACCCTCCCTGAATGAGCCAATCTGTAAAAGCTCCTCAGAGGTGCAGCTAGGTAGCAGAGCACTTAGCCTGCACTCAGACCAGCAGCAGAGACAGAACAGAAAATGTCTTCAGAAAAAATTAATATCTCTTCCTGTAGTTTGACTCACTGGCCATTCTTAGATCATCTGCTATTTGCAGGCATTTTGCTAGACAGCTTCATGTATAAAACAGAAATTCCTCCAGGAGTTTACCAGAGAATTGAGGAGTTAGCATAGAGCCTCTCTTAAAACAAGACAGAACAAATCCAGCAACAGTGTTCTCTCTGAATGGGGAACATTTTAGAAGAAAGGGATGAGCTAAGCCATGAGGGATGAGAAAGTCAGAGAGCATTGCCAGAGGAAAGAGTATTCACATGTGGGTAAGAGAACAACACAGGTAAGCAGGGGACAAGACGTGTGTGCGGAAAAGGCTGTAGGAGCAGTGGCTGCCACACTGTGCTGGCTGTGTGGGAGGGGGGTCATTTCAGGGGATGGAAAAGGAGAAGGCTACCCATTCCAGCCTGCTCACAGAGGGTCTTCTCAGGAATTAGAGGAAGAGTATTTTTTGAGTCACAAACGGCAGCCTTTAGTTCTGCTGATATGTGGAGGAGCTGCCCTTCAGACGTCTGCCATGTTAGAAGGCCAGGGTGGGTTGGTTCCTGGCTGTGATTTGCTTTGCTGACTGTGAGAAGAGAGAGACTGGCTCTTAGTTGTTTTTTTATTGGCTGAAAATCTGTAGTTAATATCAAATGCTTTGGCCACATGTCACAAATTTCTTTGTGTAACTGCACCCAAGATCCCAAACTAATGACTGAGAATTAATTAATTATGAATAAACGCCTAGGCCATAAGCTTTTTCTTGTTCACTGACTAGCACCTAACTTATATAATATGTTTATTCTATTCTAAATCCTGCCAAGAGGTTAATTACCTCTCCTCAGTTTCATGGGACTCATCTCCCTCCATCAGTGTCAGGAGCAAATCTCCTCATGCATCCTCTATCCCAGAGCTCTCCCTCCTTGCTGGAACACCGACCTCTATTCCTGCCAGCAGCTTCTTCACTAACAAAACAGGAGATTATCCCTAGGTCTTTGACCTGGGCGTTTAAGAAAACAGTCATAGATGTGGGCGGGACTATGGACAGGAACGACAACAGATGAGCATTGATAATGATGAAAACTGAGAAGCAACAATACAATTATAATACCAGGAGCTTGTTCAGTTATGTATAGAAGTAATGAAAAGAAAAAAAAAATGTGTTGAATATATTAATGCACTAAATCACTTAGAATAGTTTTTGCTCAAAATAGATGCAAATCGTTAGTTCCTGCTGTTAGCCCTTTTATACTTTTTAAAAATTTGACACAAGGTCTCAGACTTACAGCCCCCCAAGTGCTAGGCTGCAAGTGTATCCTACCACACTCACTTTGACTCTTTTTAAAGCTAAACATAAACAGGATTGCTCACAAGAGGGTCTAAGAGGAAGGAAGAACAAGGGCCGGGAGGGAATGTAGCGCTAGATCACTTTGTGAGCTTGCAAGGACCAGGAGGGTAGCACCGCAGTACCCGGATGGGCCGGGCAGCATGGCCGTAGATCACTTGTCTGGTGCACGAGGGCCAGGAGGGCAGCACAGGGCTAGGCCGTCGCCTAGCACACACCAAACCCTGGGCTCTGTCTCCAGCGTCACAAGTAAAAGAGAAAAGCGGCACGTGAGCAGAGGAGGGAAATGTGTGTAGGAAAGAAACCAGGGGCTGTGGCCTGCTGAATCTGAGGGCCAGGGCTTCCGAAGGAGAGGTCCTCGGTGTCAGGTAGACAGTGTCTTAGGGGAGCCCAAGTGGTGGCATTTTTCTCACAACAGGCACAGAAAACCTAAGTGCACAGCTGAGTGTGTCTGAACGGACCCTTAGATGACTGCCCCAGGAGGGAAGGACCGTAGCAACGCCTCAGCAGCCTGTCACACTCAGCCCTGTCCTCCTCAAGGCACCTGGCAAGGCAATTTGCTTTTTTTTTTTTTCCCTTCCTTTGTCCTTTGAGCACTTCCAGTATCAACTGTGTACTGTAGTTAGGCTGTCTGGACCTGTTTTCCCTCTCTAAGTGATACAGTGTAACAACTGTAGGTAGCATTTGCGTGGGATTAGGCAGTGTAAGTATCTAGAGGTAAGTATCTGTAGGCTACATGTGGGTGCATCATCTTGTTTCATTATTTTTATAGAAATGAGTGTCCCTGAATTTGGTTGTCCACGAGGTGTTCAGGTGTCTGCAGGAACTTCCTGCACACACAGACCCCGAGTGACAACTGGAGTCTTTTGTAAAGTGCTCTTCTAGTTTCTTGGCCCTTTGTGTTTGTTGTTCTGTTGTGGTTACTGACTTATATATAGGTGTTCTTTATGCATGACACTATTAGTCCCTGTCCCATACATGCAGTCAGCTGCTTTTCCTCTTTCCTAATAATGTCTTGTAAGAGAAAGTTCTTAGATTTGTTTTGGGTAGCTTTCTTTGGTTTTGTTTTATTTGAGTATTCTTGTTTACTTGTTTATTTGCTTGATTTTTTGGGTTTTTGTTGTTATTGGTTTTGTTTTGTTTTGAGTTTGGGACATAAGGCCTTACCAGCCCAAGCTGACTTTGGTCATACTATGTAGCTGATGGTGACTTTGAATTCTTGACCTTTCTGCCTCCTGAGTGCTAGAACTGCTAGTGCTGAGTGCTGGATCAACACATCTGGCCTTTAGTTTTGATATAAATTAACTTTTTCTTTTTTTCGTGGTGAGTGCTCTTTTGTGTAGTGTTTAAGGAATCTTTGCATAATAGCTTTGGTGTTGTATATGCCGAAGCTGGAAGGGTACCCAGAAGACCAGGATGGTTGATTATATTTGCAAAGTCCTGTTTTAACCTTCACATTCAGTGCAGATGTCTTGCTGTGGTTTGTGAGTTTGGTTGCTGTTTTGCTTGGGTTTTCTGAGACAGGTTTTTACTATATAGCCCAAGCTACATAGTAAACTTTCAATTCTCCTGCTACAACCTGAATGCTGAATTTATAGGCATGTGGCATCATAGCTAGCCCTCTCGATTTCTTTTAAATATTTTTGTGGTTTTTTTATTCAGACATACATTTACTATCCATCAGGAACTGATTTTGAGTATGACTGCAGTATGGATAAAAGTTTTCTTTCATGTAGCCCCATATATCAGAAAATGCAACCTCTCCCCACCACACAGGAAATACCTTTGTCTTAAAACAAGTGGTCATGTTTGTATAGGGTTTTCCCTGAACCTTCTTATAGACACAGCTGCCTAAGATTTTGGGGGTTGCACTGAATCTCTGAGTTAGTCTGAGCAGAATTAATGCAGTATCAAGTCTCCAGGTTTGATCATGTTATAACCTTCCATTTAAGATTGCTTTTGTAAATATACTTAATAGCTTCTAGGTAGAGATTCCACTAACCTTCCAAGAAAGCAAGTTAGGTGAAGAACCATTTGTGTTATTCCCCATGCCAGCTGAGAGTGCGTTTCTGAAGTTTGATGATGAAAAGCTACAGTCAGCCTTAAAAGATGCAGTTTCAGAGGCTCTTGTCAGGATATTGGAAGGTCCCTATGTTCTCAGACTGGGACGAAGAGTTTATTGAGAGGAAGGGGACCTGAAGTGGTGTCCCAGAGGGTACAGGAAGAAGGAATAAAGGGTACTGTGGGGTCATTTTGAGGCAGGGTATTTTGTATGTGGCATCACTGTCAGGGGCACTATGCCCTTACCTCTAGGCAGTGAGGAGTGGTTGAGTGGTCAGGCTTGCTGCCCTCCTGTACTCCAGTCTGCATTTGGAAATCTTGGTTTGTTTTAACAGAGTATACTTAGCTATTTTCTCCACTGGAGATAATGTCTCTATATCCAGTTCTTCATTTTCAGTCCCTCCTTCCGTGTTTGAGTTAGGTTAGAATTTAGTAGAAAGCAGCTCTTCCACAGAATATTTTTTTAAGAACCATAGTTTCATTCACAAGCATACACACACACACACACACACACACACAATAACAGACTTGACCTCTAGTGATCCTCTAGGTATGTCCCACCACACCAATTCTTCCATAAAATCTTGCTATATCTATTGCAACTGAAAGAACATTTTTTAATGGATATTTTAAATATGGAGGAAAATAAAATACTAAGATATGGAACTTCAAGCTTAAGTTACAGAAAGGTCTGACTGACTCATGGAAACAAACTTAGTTTTGCAGGTTAGTAAAACTCTCCTATTCAGGAATGTTTCTGGTATCTTTGCATGCAAAGATTTTAACACATACAGAGAAAATTCTGTTGAGTCACAGGAACTTACATGCTACCTACAAATTATGATGAACTATAGAAACAACAAAAAAACAAAAAACAAACAAAAAAACCCTAATATTTTTCACTATAGTATTTGCAGTAAGGGAGTTGATTTGCCATTCCATAAAAGAGAGAATGTGTGTCAGCCCCCTCACCGTAACAGCTGTCAGCCTGTCGTCTCAGAGAAAGGAGGCGCGCTGGTCTCGGCTTCAAAGGTTGCACTCACGAGCAGTTGCCATATTGCTGTTGGGTCTCTATCAGGGCAACTTGTGCTCACTCTGTGGCTAGAGTACACAAAAAGAGAAAGGTCAGCCCAAAGGAACCTAAGACTTTGTACCCCTTAAAGGTTCAGCCATATCTCCAGGAAAGCTCCCATCTGGTGCTAAGCCCTTAACACCTGACTGTGGAGCAAGCCCTCTGAAACCATGAGCCAAAATAAGTAACTCCTCCTTTAAAGTGGTTTGTGTCGGGTATTTTGTTCCAGGAAAAAAAAAGATAATAATACAAAGTCCAGTGAACACAACATTACTAATGTGGTACCCTCTAGTTAGTGTGTTTTACGGTGTTTTTTACTTTCTTCTTTAACATATCCTTGTGGATGCGGGGGATGCAGCTCAGTTGTAGAGTGTTTACCCAGCATGCACCAGGCCCTAGATTCCATCCGCAGAGTCAGTTATTTGTAAGCTTTTGGGATTTTATTTAGAAGCACAGTATACTGTTAGGTGAAAGTAGATTAGTTTAATTCCTGTCTTGAACCTTTTAAAGATGCACCAAAACATCCTTGAGCCATGGCATGGTCCTTGAGCCTGCAGATCAGGGTCAACAGTCAGCAGAAAGAAGATTGCCGGTCTCTCCCTGATGACTGCACTTGAGAAGTACCAAGTTCATTCTTGGCTCAGACTGCCTAGAGTCTAACAAATAGTGGGTCCTGAAAACTTGGTTCTCTTTGCCACTTAATAGCAGTAATTACAATAGTTAGCCTTTTGTCAAGAATTTTCAGTGCAGTGGACATTACCCTGCCTTTAGTATGGATTGTCATTAAATCCTCTGAAACTGCCCTATGATAATAAGACTGGTCTATCTTGCAGAAGGGGAGAGGGGTCAGGGTCACATCAGCCGATAAATGGCAGCACTGACACTGAAATCCAGGCTGTGTTCTAAACTGGGTTCTGAACTACATTTGACACTCGGTTTTCAGTTTCCCTCCTTCCTCCCCTGGAGCCCTGCCTGGTATTTGAGAACGTCATGTTACCAGCTCATTCCTCGGCTAGCCCACCACAGGTAGTTTCGTTCTCCTCATGGAACCCTGCTTTGAGAGCGCGTGCCTCTTCTGGCCCCTGGTCTGGTCCTCCCTGTCTCTTGGCCCTATTTGCTTCTGCCTTGTGCTTACAAAGGTCACTTCCTGGGTATGGCCTTCTGCCATTCAAAAGTGTTTTTTCTTTAAACCTTCCAAGTCACCTTTTTTTTTTTTTTTTTTTTTTTTTTTTTGATATTTTCTATATTTACATTTCACCCTTTCCTGGTTTTCCTCCCTCCTGGAAAGCTCCTATCCCATCCTCCTTCCTTGCTTCTATGAGGGTGTTCCTCCACCTACCCCACTCCCACCTCCATGCCCTCAATTCCCCTACTCTGAGGCATCTATCAAACCTTTATAGGACCAAGGACCGCTCCTCCCATTGATACCTAACAAGGCCATCCTCTGGCACATATGTAACTGGAGCCATTTGTACCCCTTAGTTGACCCCTTAGTTGATTGATGGCTTAGTCCCTGGGAGCTCTGGGAGGGTTGGTTGGTTGATATTGTTGTTCTTCCTATGGGGTTGCAGACCCCTTCAGCTCCCCCAGTCCTTTCTCTAACTCCTCCATTGGGGACCCCCCCTCCCCGCACTCAGTCCAATGGTTGGCTGTGAGCATCATCCGCCTCTGTATTTGTAAGGCTCTGACAGGGCCTCTCAGGAGGCAGCTATGTCTGGCTCCTTTCAGCAAGCATTTCTTGGCATCCACAATAGTGCCAGGGTGGGACAGTCTCTGGATGACCTTTCCTTCAGTCTCTGCTCTACACTTTGTCTCCATAATTGCTCCTGTAAGTATTTTGTTCCCCTTCTCAGAAGAACCAAATCACCCCCATTTTGGTCTTCTTTCTTCATGAGCTTCATGTGGTCTGTGAATTGTATCTTGGGTATTCTGAGATTTTGGGCAAATATCCACTTATCAGTGAGTGCATACCATGTGTGTTCTTTTGTAATTGGGTTACCTCACTTAGGATGATGTTTTCTAAGTCTATTTGCCTAAGAATTTCATTAATTCATCATTTTTAATACCTGAGTAGTACTCCATTATGTAAATATACCACATTTTTGGTATCCATTCTTCTGTTGAAGAACATCTGGATTCTTTCCCATTTCTGGCTATTATAAATAAGGCTGCTATGAGCCTAGTGGAGCATGTGTCCTTATTACATGTTGGAGCATCTTCTGGGTATACGCCCAGGAGTGGTATATAGCTGGGTCCTCAGGTAATACTATATCCAATTTTCTGAGGTGCCAACAAAGTAATTTCCAGAGTAGTTGTACCAGCTTGCAATCCCACCAGCAGTGGAGGAGTGTTCCTTTCTCCACACCCTCTCCAGCATCTCCTCTCACCTGAGTTTTTGATTTTAGCCGAAAGTAATCTACAGATTGAATGCAATCTCCATCAAAATTCCAAATCAATTCTTCCTAGAGTTAGAAAGAGTAATTTGCAAATTCATTTGGAATAACAAAAAACCCAGGATAGCAAAAACTATTCTCAACAATAAAAGGGCTTCTGGTGGAATCACCATCCCTGATATCAAGCAGTACTACAGAGCAATAGTGATAAAAAACAAAAAAAACAAAAACCTTGATGGTATTGGTACAGAAAGAGGCAGGAAGATCAATGGAATAGAATTGAAGATCCAGAAATGAACCCACACACCTATGGTCACTTGATCTCCATCTAAGAAGATGAAAGCAGTTATGTCACTGCCATTTCAAAGCACAGGATTTCCTTGTAGTTTGCACCACTTTGGGTTTGAGCTCTAGCTTCACTCATGTCTGGCCCTCACCTATTCAACTCCATTCCCCCACCCACACCTCACTGTAGGATCCAGCGTACTGAATGTTTCTTTGATCTGCCTCTGATCTCCTAAGTGACCCCTCTTTGGCTCTTGAGACCCAGATCCTCACCACCTTTAGTGGCTCCTCATATACCCCAGAATGAAGTAACCATGTGTCTTCTCTCCCAGTGTGTCCTCACACCTCTGTGGTGCACTGTACTGGGTTGTGACTTACTTATTGATATTCTTGTCCTGACGTCAGCCTACAAGGAGGGACTCGCTCCTCAGTCTTTCAGACCTCACACAGTGCACTAGTGGCTGCTGGTTAGAAAAGGACTGTCCAGTGCAACCGAAACAGCACATTGGGTGTGTCTTTCCTCAGCAGTGGGCTAGGTTACCTGTGAAAATAACTAAGCAGTCTGAGGTCCCTGCAGAAACACAGCTGTGTGTAGCAAAGGGAAGTCTTTGTGTAGGAGCACCACTCAGAGTTGACCCTCAGTCACTCAGGCCTGTGAGTCGGGAAGCTTGGACACAGCCGAGCACATGGAATCAGCACTGGAAGGTACAGCGTGCAGCCTCGGACCTACAGCTGACTCCTCAGGGACTTCCTTTGAGGAAGAGAGCCTAGAAATGTGTGCATTTTAAACATTCCTTTTGATACAGGCACATCAGCTCTGCTTGTTATTTCTTTCCTGATGAATTCCCACTCAATACAGAGAATCTGAACTTTCCTGACCCTGCCTCTTCTCCCTTTCAGCTTCAGAGCGAGCTGGAGAAAGTGGAAGGGGACAACGCCGAGCTGCAGGAGTTCGCCAACACCATCCTCCAGCAGATAGCCGACCACTGCCCTGACATCCTCGAGCAGGTGGTCAATGCCCTGGAAGAGTCCTCCTGACGTGCTCCAAGGAAGGTGACCAAGGAGCCCAAGAGGAAAACCTGAGGAATGGGGGTCTGAGCCGCCTCCACACCAGACCTGCCAGCCGTCGGTGTCTGTCACCGTACTCGCCTTCCGCTTTGAATGTTGCCTGCACAGAGCTAGCTCCCTGGTCTCCATGAAGAACTCGGCCTTGGTGTCAGCAGTGCAGAGCTGGGAGCTACACTCTACTCTTCCAGGAACAGGAAGCCAGAAGCCACTCAGCTCACCTGGAGCCCCTCGGATTCTGTGCTTTGGGAGCCTAGGAGCTGAAGCATCAGCATGAGTGCTTTCTCCTCAGAGGGTAGAGAAGGAGGGAGGAGGTGACCACGCTGCGCTGGGTTGCGCCCGTGTTCACCATCATGAGCCTGGTACAGGCGGGCTTCCTGCAGCTTAGCTCTTAGCCTGTTGCCTGTCTCACCTGTGCTTCAGTCAGCAGGAGGAGGAAGTTCACAGTGGCCAACCTGCTACTCTTCTTTAAGGCCTTTGACCTTCCCATGCTACACTGTTAGGGTAAATGTCTGACTGAAGAGAAGAGGGCTTAATAGGTAGGGCCCCGTTGTCACTACTTGCAGTTTCGCTCCTCAGAAGCTGCCCTGGAGGGCCAGGCTCCTTCCTCCTGAACATCCCCCACCATGCTTTGCTCCACCACCTCCCCCCGAGCTGCTGTAGACCAGGGCTTGCTAGAGTGTGCGGTCCACTGCCCACCTTCTCAGCTCCACCTTAAGGTACATCTCAACCGCAGCCTCGTACATGCCTTGAAACTTCTTTTAGCACAACTGAGTTTATCTTAATTCACACGCATTCCCTCCTCCATTCATTCATTCATTCATTCATTCAAAAAATGTTATGAATGTGCCATGTGCACAGTGCCCATCCTCGGAAAAGCCTCCGATAGGCATGGTGTGCAAGTCCTGTGAGATGTCTCAGTTGAATCCTGGCACTGAACGCGTACCTTCTCCCTTCCGTCTTCCCAGACCAGCACTCTTTGTTCTCCACTCTCATGGCATCTGTGGGCTCGGGTGAGCCACCTCTGCCTGGGAGATCCCATGTGGCAGGTCAGGATCTTTGCTGTCAGTGTTATTACCCTGAAACGTGTTCTGTTTAAGGGGCTATCCATGTTCATCTGTGTCAGCTGACTGCCTAACACAACCACGCACCCCTCGTGGACTTGGCCAGCACCGTGCTGGAGTCAGGTGCAGAGCCAGCTGAGTGGCTGGGCATTTTGCAGACTTTCCCAGGTGCAGAGGACAGCTGTCAGACATAGTCAGGCACCAAGAGGGTGCAGCTCATGTCTAGTCTAGTCTTCATCCCTGAAGCAGACTCCTGATGAGGCTGCTAGGCCTCTTGGCCTGCATTTCCCCCTCTGCCCAGTTACACTCTCAAAGGAATGTAACACTTGCCCACAAATCTCTCACGCCCTCAACCTAGGACATCATGCAGTCACTTAAATAATCGCAGCCCTGGCTCCATTTCTTCCCTGCCATAAAGTGTTCCTGTGTGTGGGATGCTGGAGAGAGTTCCTTGTGAGGGTTTCAGTGGACTCTGCCATGAACCTCTCACAGAGGTGCTTTTGGAGGTCCCAGCCTGGCCACCAGGAATATGGAAATTAGCCCCCCCCCAAAAATGATAATCATTGCTGCTCAGTTCTCTCAATTTTTTTTATTGCCCAACCATAAATCCTGTAGAAGACCCCAGTATTTCAGGATAGGAAAGTTAGAATCTTATTTTATTCTCATAACCTAAGGAACCACTACCTAGTAACAGCTTCACAGGCTACAGTGGAATCCAGAAAACTTAGAAGAGTCCAGGCTCACAGGAGCAGCCTAGCCCTGCCGCTGGACAGCTGCTGCTCCAGCTGTTCTGTGAGGGGTCACCCCAGGCAGGCATCCTACATGTACCTGTTCGGTGTTTGTTAGCAGAAGTACCATCTGCCACCCTTACTAACTGGACATCTGACCCACTCCACCACCTCCTTCTCCATCAGGTCCCTCCAGAGAGGTTGCAGGAACCCTGCAGGACTCATGCTTATCGAGAAGGCAAGTTTGTAAGACAGACCTTGTCTGAACACTACACCATAGCAAAGGGTTCTCCTCAGGCAGTGATCCAGCAACTCAAATGGGTCTGGAGACTGTGGAGCTAAAGTTAAACCAGAAATGGAGTCTTTGTGTCAGGCACAGTTAATAGGGCATCTGGCCTTCAGATCCACTGACTACCATTTATTAAGCCAATATTTACTAAATTCATAACTGCTATCACTCTGGGACATGTCATTCCATGACTGTCTTTATGCACGTATGTCCCTGAGAGCTCATGCAGGTTGTCTAGGATCATCCCTATCTCCTCACTCCATCCTCAAGCCTCATAGACTTCACACTAAAGTGAAGGTGGCCTCCCTCCAGGTTTCCCTCCGGGTCTTTGAAGAAGGGTCAAAGCAAGGTTATGTCACTCTGTAGGATGTGACACCCACAAGCCTAAAGTCCCAGCAGACCCTGTGTCAGCAGTGTCTACCCCAAGTGACATCATGAAGATGACAGTAGGAAAGAAGGCTAGAAGCCAACCTGGGGCTCCTGGCTCTGCATGCCTTAGTAGACTCTTGTCCCCAGCCCTCATTGAGTGGCTGGTGGCACATCTGACTGGGATTAGAAAGTACTTAAAGACATTAAGGAAAAGTCAGAGTGGGCTTTAGCAACTCAGAAATGGGGGGGGGGGATCCTCCAGTTCCTGCCAGCCTTTATTCTCACTTGAGAAGGCCTGAGTATCCCTCTTCCTCACCAGTGGGCTTTAGAAACCCTAGGAAAGCAGACTGGAACGAGACCACCAGCAGTGTTGGAGGTCACGCTATAGCTGGCCGTGTCCTGTCTGTCTGTTTGGCCTCCTGGGAAGAAAGTGTTGGCTCGATTTCTTTCTCAGGAGAGATGAAGTCAGCGCAGATGGGTCTCACGTGCTACTGTCCTGCCCTCCACTGTTGACACTGGGACTGGCTTGGCATCATGCCCTCATATGTGATTGAAGCACAGACTCATTGGCCTCCTTCCAGGTCTTTGAAGACGGGTCAAAGCAAGGATATGTCGCTCCGTAGGATGTGACACCCACAGGCCTAAGTCCCAGCAGACCCTGTGTCAGCAGTGCCAGCAACTCTCAAGTCTGCTTCACCTCCTGCCTGCAGAGTCCAGAGCCCTGGAGGAGGAGCCAGAGCGATGAGGCTGCACCTCAGGCCTTCGGGCACCGCCATCACTGCCAGTCTCGGAGAGTCGGACTGTTCAAAGACATGCTCCTTCCTGTGAACCAAGAGGATGGTCAAAAACCAGGGAAAAAGAAAACATGCTTTACCTGGGGAATCCTTCTGAACAAAATGGCTGTCTGTACTCTTTTTAAACAGAAACTTTCCAAACTTTTTAGTGTCAACATTGTAACCAAGTGTCTCCTGATTCTTCCCAATGTGTTTGGCAAGTGCTGTGACCCTGTTGTAGGTATTTCTCCTCCTGCCTCTTTTGAGGGAGAAGTGATTTTAGGGGTTGATTGGAGGAAGCTGGTGTCTGTCCAGCTCCTGCCATCTCTCTTGTTTCTCTGCTTGTTGATATTGTTTGTGTGATTCAGAGAACGGGGCAGTTACATTGTGTCCATTGTTGAGAATATTAAAATATTAAAAAAGTAGTTATAGAACTAAAAAATTAAAGAGCTGTGTTTTAAAAGATGCAAACCCATCAATGTCATGTTAACAAAGGAATTCAAGCTATGGGCAGCCTAGCTCCTCCCCCTCCAGGTTGGTGCGGTCGTAGCCAGGCCAGCCCTTGGGGGACACACTGACCACACCTGAGTTAGGTGACTGCCTAGGAACAGACACCTGCTCGGTGGAGAAGTGAGAATCTGGGCTCAGAGACTCTCAGTTGTGTCAGGGTTTTCTCTACATCCTCAGGACCTCTGGGTAGGGGTTTCAAAGTTGGTGACCCCAGAACCACCCACCCTCACATTGGATCAAGCCTTGTGTGCCTAGTGCTATGATGTAACCTGGGCTTGGGCCTGGAGCCCCTGCTTGCCTGGCCACAGGACCTCTTCCTGCCCACTTGGTGCTATCTCATCATAACCATCTAATGGGGCAGCCTGGTCTCCTGGAGCCTGTGGGCCAGGTGCCATGGGTGGCCCTCAGAGCTTGCTCTCTCTCTCTCTCTGGCTCCTGATCCTAGATTTTTTTTTTCCTTTGAAGCTTTTTAGACCCAAACTCCCTTGGCTCCAGAGATGTCAGAGTCAGGGAAGGAAGTGAGCCAGGCTGAGGCGAGGAGATCAACCCCTATGCCACAGTAAGCACACCAGCCCAGCCCCTTTCCCGCCACACCAGTATTACATCCATTCTTTAAAGCATCTAGTCCCACCTGAGGCACATGCCATCCACTGGCCCAGCTGCCCAGTGCAGACTAGAAACCCGGGACGGGGACGTCTCTCTGCACCCCTACTTCAGAAGAGGCATGTTGCACTTTAGTGGGGAGCCCAGAACACTGGGCACTGGCTTCCTGTAGCTTGAGTCCATGGAGGCAGCCTGATGGTTTGTGCGTAGCTGCTGCAGCTGCTGTCTTCAACTGTGCACATGTGTGCAGTTCCTAGACTTAGGTTGCCGGCCTGATGATGACTTTACAAAGACGTGTTCTGTTCAACTTTGCCTTGGTAATTATTGTAAACACTTTGTTCAAGTATTTTTTTCTTTTTTATTCACAAACTAAAACCATCAGGAAATTATAAACTTATTTAAAAACTGTGTGCTGCAGCCTTCTTTAGTCTATCCTAGCCTGGTTATACCCCTGTGACGAGACTGGTTATAATCCGGAAAAGCAGGAGGAAACCAGCAGTCCCCGCCAAACCATCACCAGTGGCAGACTAGAATCCAAGCGCTCTGTGTTTGGGGACATTCACAGTAGACTTGGCTGGCTAGTGCCTCTCACCTGGTCTCAGCAGAAAATGCACCCTTAGATTCCCGCTCCAACTCTGATTATCTTCCAAAGTCAGTTTTCATCTTCCTTCTTCCTTTTCACCCTATTCCCAAGCAGGTTGTCCACATCAGATCCGACTACATTATGAAAGCATCCATCACCCAGGAGGAATCAACACCAAGATGGCAGCAGGACTGGCTCCCACTTCAGGGTTGTGTTCTCACGGTCACCTCAGATGTGGTCTGTGTTTGTGCATTATGAAACACCAAGAGTAAAAGTCAGGAGAACTGTGCATAATCGTGGACACCATTGTCTGCTCTGGGACTTCCTGAGACCTTGTGCCCATAAGTAATGTTCTGGGACTTTTACTGTAGGGTGCTCACATTCCGATGAACTTTTTAATCCATGACTGTCTTAGGAAGCAAGAAGAAAATCCTGCTGAGCTCAGCACACTGGCTCATGCCTGTGCCCTCAGTACTCAGGAACCTGAGGTGGGAAGATTCAGAGCTGGAGAGCAGCCTGGGCCACATCGTGAGACCTGTCTCACCAAATTCTCTCTTTTCTGTGGAAATCATGGCACCTGACTGTGTTAGTCTGTAGGAATTGTGAAGTAAGAGAATCAAGCATTTCCAGGTCCTGTTCCTGGCAGAGCAGCTGTTTAGACATACTGCCAGGCAAAGGAGTTCCTGGCCTGTTGAACCAGACTGAGGAACAGTGCTGCACCTGGTTGCATCATGGGAAATAGTGACGTGACTAACAGGATGAATGCTGTGCCGCACAGCTTAAAGCCACGAGCCCAGCAGACCACACTAGTCAGCAGTTTACAGGACTTCCCTTTTTTTTTTTTTTTTAACTAATACATTCACTCAGTTGTTGACCAGTACTTAGCTGCAAAGGAGTGGACACAGATTACAGGCTTGCATATGGTGCACATAAACACTGCACAGTGCACACAGTCTTTTTTTTTTTTAATGATAATGCAAGCAGACATGAGCATAATACATAATTGTGTTTTCCATTTTGAAAACTCTCAAAGCACATGGTTACTTTTTTGCATATCTCGGAGCTGCTTTAAAATAGGACAAGGATCTCAGGCCAGCCAGCAAAGCCGTGGCTCTCCAGTTGGTTTTCCCCACAGCTTTGGCTGTCGCTTGGCTAGGGAAGGAGACTAATCCCAATTCCTGATACTGGGGAGACACAGGAAGAGCAGCACTTTGCAAATCATCAGGTTGGTCACCCCTAGGAGTGTCAAGTGATTGCCTCTGAAAATCACACAGGCAAAAACAATGCAGAATGTGCACAGGTATCCAGGCTAGCCAGGGGCCTGTGTGGGTGTAGGGAGCACTGCTTGGCAGTAGAGCAATCCCCAGACATGATGGCTACAATGTGGCTTAGACGGTAGGCTGTGCCTGTGTGCTGAAAGACCTCTAATGTTCTGGATGTGTGGCCAGCTGGGGAGAGCAACATCTCACATGACCAGTCATCCACCCTGTGCAAATTCATAAAATAGGAATACCCCAGCTCTGCAGGGCTGATAAGAAACTAAAGGAGAAGAGGGGAAGAAAGTGCCTAGCATGGCAACCCTGGAAAATCAGTGCCTTGCTCTCTCTACGGTGGGGGAGGCTCCTGGGCTGGAAGGGAGAAGCTGCTAAGAGCAGGACACAGCATCCCTGCACTGAGTAATGATGGTCAGCACAGGGCCCATGGCCTGCCAGGTATTCGAGGATTCGTGTTCTGGTAGGGAAGCTAAAATGCAAGCTAAAAAGCCCCGAGCTCCGCAGTCAACTAGTGACAGGCTGGATCATTTTCCTGTCAATGGATTTCCAGGTTGTTCTGGCTCCTCTCGGAGCCCATGCTCCTATCAGAGGTTCAGGGCCAGGGAATGGAACAGTTGGACCAGAGTCCTGCCAACCTCAGAAGGGGGACGGCATCAGGGCCTTATGCTGGCTGGGGGTTCAGAGGAAATAAGAAATGATGGGCCAGGCCTGCTCACTAGCAGGATGAATATGAGTCACGTGGTCTTGTGCGCCGTTAGCCTTTGGACGCCATTAATTCCTAGAAAACAGGCAGTTAATCACTTAATGTCCTAGCCATCTTCAGGCTAAACTTTACTGGGGAGGAATGACAGGAGCTGGTAGCACCTCGTCAATGTTACTTGGTATACAGGTCACCCCTTTACTGTGTCAACGTGGGAATAGACAATTGCCCCCAGAGCACACAATGGTTCATGGGGTACCGTGGTATGTTTGTGTGCCCCCAAAGTTCATGTGTTGGAAACTTCCAAATTTGTGTTGGTGGTGTCAGAGGTAAGGCTTTTTTGGAAGGCAATTCAATGAGGTCATGAGGGTAGCACCCCATCATGGGGCAGAAGCCCTAGCTGTCCAGTAACCCATCACCGATGTGTTATCTGCTGCTGTCTCAGCATGTGCAAAGAGGCCCTGCCAGATACAAGAGGATGGGGGCCCATCTGTTCAGACCGCCCACCAAACTAATCTTTATTCCTAACGAACTGCACTAGAGAGCATGTTACAGCATCAGAGAGTGGACTAAGACACAGATACACAAAACACCCACGGCCATGGGCAGGCCCACTTTCGAATGTCATTCTCCCCAAGCTGGTTCTACAGCAGCACGCTGGCATTCCCACAAGGCCCTGCCTGCTAGGAGGAGCTGTCCCTAAGTGAGGCAGACAGAATGCTGGCCCTACTAAGCTGACAAAGAACCCGCACAAGCCTTGACCACAAAGGCAGGTGCACATGGAATACACATGGAATTCACATGTTGCCACCTAGGCTTTGCTGCCATCTGAGTGTATGGCCTCAGCCTCGAAGATGTCACCTAAAACCTTTGACCTCTAACCTTCATATGTCTGTAGCATGCAAACAAAAGGATGTACCACCTACATGGGTCAGAGGTCCAGCACTTGCTAGTGTGTGCTATCTGTGGGGTCTGTTCCCACAACACTAGTGGGAGAGGATGCCTGAGAAAGCATCAAGCCCAGGTCAATCAAAGGGTGCGCTTGACACTCAGCAGTCATTTGTTACATTAAATCCCGTCAGAGCCAAAGCTTGCTTTGGAAACTCATGGCAACCCATGGAGATGCTGACAATGCGCATTGCCCTTCAGGAAGGGTGCTGCTCTCTGGGCAGGCCTGCTTCCAGGGCCACCTCTTGCCATCTGAAATCCTCCAAATAGAGAAATCAGCCAAGGATGTGAATGCTAGGGCCTAGAACAGGGAGTTTCCCAGAGAAGGGAGGGGGGACACCGCCATCTTCCCTCTTAGGCATCCTGGGCTCCCTCCTGGGGACTGTGACCTGCTTCCCTGCAGTTCCCTGGGTGTGGGCCACAGTTCCTCCCCCAAGGGAGTTACATGCCAACAATCATATTGTTTCTGCTTCAGGAAGAACCCCAGATGCCTCTTGGCATGCCTCAGCATCTGGCCCCCACTGCCCCCATTTATAAGGATGGGCTTCTGACTAGGAAGGCTGCCTTTCCTGGCTCTTCATTGCTGTGACAAATGAGACACAGGGACCCTGGAACCCAATGTGAGATTCTCTGGCCAGGCCATCACATCATGGAGGTCGGGCCACAGCATGCTGACACCCCATTGCAATGTTTCCAAGCTCCCTGGGCAAACTTAAATGTACAAAAATGCCTAAGACTCTTCACCCTTAGCCAAGCAGAGATGGTCACCCTCAGCCAGAGAATAAGAGGAGCTTTCATCTCCACCTCTCTCCTTCCAAGACATGTAGAGGGTCTTCCTTCTCCCATCTCCTCGTTGACCACACACTCTTGTAAGCAAGGACTGACCTTTCTCCTGGGTCCTCCACAGGTTCTGAGCTTAGCAAGCAAAGAAAAAGGACTTGCCTACCTGGAAACTTCCCAACATGTTCATTCCTTGCAGTTTCGCTCCAGCTTCCTGACGTTAGATGGGAGATCCTGTCTGCCTCCACCCCCGCACCCCCCCACCCCCATGCCAATCCCCATCTCCAGCCTGTGGAGCTCCTAGTAACACTGCCCGTGGTGATGAGCTACAGGTGGAGCCCGTCTGTCCTGAGAAGCAGCTGGGCGGAGGCAGCTGGGCTCTGACCCTGGTGCTCAGGGTCCTGGGTGAGGCTCTTGCCATCTGGGACCTGCGCTCCTCCCCTGTTCCAATTCCCTGAGCCTCCCAGCCACCCCCAGGAATTCCCACAGAGGTTCCTGGGGAGCTGAACCTACCTTAAGGAGAAGGAACAACATCTTAGAATCCAGTGCAGGTAACTTCTTCAGAGGGGTTTTAATGTCCTGGAAACTTGCCAGGGATCGGAGTATAACCAGTGTTCTCCTGAGCACATGTGCACCCAGCGTGTGTATGTGCAGCCCTGCCTTCACACACGTGTGCACACAGCGTCTGTGTGCAGCTGTGCCGATACACGCACGGAGGCGTCAGCCAAGCGAGGGTCTCCATATTAAGGAGGAAATGAATAAACAAGGTCAACATTTTTGTTTCCCTCCGAGGCTTGCAAAGAAGGTGTTAAGAGCACAAGATTTAAATCATAAACTTGGTTAAAAGGCAAACGGCCTAATGTGTGACTCTTGCCAACTTGGATGTGCTCCTTGGGGTAATGCTACACTGAGCTAATGCAGAAGGAATCGTGGGAGGAAAAGGCAGGGTGGGAGCAAGCCGCAGCGTCAACCAGGGGCAGACCAGCTGGAGCCCGGAGGGCCTCCATGCCTCTTCCTAGTTTCCCTCCTACAGTTTCCTTGACTGATAGAGTTTCTGTCAGGCCTAAAGGACTTACAGCAAGGTAAGGGAGACACAGAACAGGCCCAAAGCACCCATGGAACAGTTGCTTAAGGCACAGGAAAGACAGCCAGCAGCCCTGCCAACTGGACACGTCACCTCTGTGGACTCCTATTCATCTCTCTATCCACCTCGAAAGACAAGCCGCCTCTTCCACGGGGGCAGGAACTGTGCTCTGCATTGCACAAGACCCACGGGTGAAAGTGAGTTCCCCTGCTTGGATGGAAATTAAAACGAAGGCATAGTCCTGCAGTGAGTGACTATACTGGTTGGGATAGGGTGGCAGTATCCAGAAGAGCGTTGCAGGGCCAAGAGTCCTGCTTCTCTCCAGCCCAAGTCTGCTCCACACTCCACTGAATGGCCCTACCAGGTCCAGGTTCCCCTCAGCCCAGCTTCTGGTCTTAGCATCTGCTTTCCGACACTCAGAACTGATAAAGGCATCTCTGCCCCACCAGGTTCCTGTGGTTTTGTGTCATTGAATTTGCAGGCATTTCACCTTCCACAGCCTTGCCTGGCCGAAGGCTCACACACATCCCTCCCTGTGCACCTGGAATACTGGTCTACTCTAAAGAAATGTGAGCTGGGCAGTGGTGGTGCACACCTTTGATCCCAGTACTCGGCGGGCAGAGGCAGGGGGATCTCTGTAAAATGGAGGTCAGCCTGGTCTACAGAGTGATTTCCAGAGAAGCCAAGGCTACAGAAAGAAACCCTGCCTTGAAAAATAAAACAACAAAAAATCCAAACAAACAAACAAAAAACAAACAGAACAACCCACTATGTGTCTGGCACGCTCCTGTCGCTTTTGAGACAGGGTCTCTCACTGGGACTCCGGACTTGTTGTCTCTGCCTTTCCCGCATTGGGGTTCCCAGCACGTAGAATACCCAGTGTTTTCTGTGGGGCCTGGGATGGAACTAGGGTTCTCATGCTTGTGGATCAAGCACCATACCACAGGGCTATGACCTCGCCTCCCCCCCTCCCCGCCCCCATTCATAGTGTGAGCTAGCCCCTCCCAGCTCTGACTTGAGAAACTGTGATGCCTCCTGACAGCCTCAGGGGAGCTGGAGAGATGGCTTGGTGGTTAGCTGTCTCCTGAGAGGCTCTGCCAGCACCTGACCAACACAGATACGGATGCTCACAGTCAACCATCAGACTGAGCACAGGGACCCCAATGGAGGAGTTATGGGAAGGACTGAAGGAGCTGAAGGGGTTTGCAACAGACAAACAAGAACAACAATATCAACCAACCAGATCCCCCCCCCCCCAGAGGAGGGACCCCTGGCTCCAACTGCATATGTAGCAGAGGATGGCCTTAGCTGGCATCAGTGGGAAGGGAGGCCCTTGGTCCTGTGAAGTCTCAATGCCCCATCATAGGGAAATGCTAGGGGGGTGAGGTGGGAGTGGGTTGGGGGCAGAGCACCCTCATAGAAGCAGGGGGGAGGGAGGATGGGATGGGGGCTTGCGGAGGAGAAACTGGAAAGGGGATATTTGAAATGTAAATAAATAAAATAACAGAAAGAAAGAAAGAAAGAAAGAAAGAAAGAAAGAAGGAAGGAAGGAAGGAAGGAAGGAAGGAAGGAAAGAAAGAAAGAAAGAAAGAAAGAAAGAAAGAAAGAAAGAAAGAAAGAAGAGTGAGTGCTTGCAGCTTTTACAGAGAACCAGAGTGCAGTTCCCAGCATCCACACCTGGTGGCTCACAATCGCTTGTAACTCCAGCTTCCCGACACCTAACGCCCTCTTCCGGCCTCCATGAGTACCTGCTTGCTTGTATACCTGTACATCCAGAGACACACCCACACCAATAAGTGTAAGTTTTTACTTTTTTTGTTTTGTTTTGTTTTGTTTGTTTTTTTTTTTTTTTTGGTAGCATGAGAACTGTGAGGGTGAGAGGGAGAGAGAGAGGGAGAGAGAGAGAGAGAGAGAGAGAGAGAGAGAGAGAGAGAGAGAGAGAGCGCCTTCGCTCCTGGATCCATCTACACTGCCCTTCTGGCTAGTCAGGACTTCAGGAGGCTGGCCCTTTCTGCTCACATAAGAACATTAACATTCTGTGCTGTTAACACCATCAGCCCAGCTTGGCAGTGGCCACCTAACTCTCCTGAGACTGGGTACCACTTCTGAATCCCTGAAGTTCTGTCTGGAGTTTGGGTGGTGCTGAGGAGTCCTCGTCAATCTTTAGAATCATTTCCCAAATACACGTGTTTGTGGGTAAGTAAATAGCCGGCGGGTGGGATTTCTGCCTCTCTCGCCAGGGCGTCTATTAAATTCACGGCTGTGAGTTCCTCTTCCACAGAGTGGCAGCCGGCAAGGAGACACAGCTCACAGTAACAATGCCCACGCGCCTGTGAAGGCATCAAGCAGAAGCATCCAGGGGGCAAAAGAGCCTGTATGGACCCTGCATCCCTCTCCCCCTCCCCCTCCCCCTCCCCCTCCCCCACCTTGCACCCTGTACCTGCCTGCTACGGGGCTCCTTGAGACAGTGTCCATCTCATGCCTACAGAGCCCTTATCCAGCAACTGCCTCATTTTCTTTCCCTCTCATTTTTTCTTTGCGTGCACACACACACACACACACACACACACACACCACAACAACAAAAATGTTTCTTCTCCTCCTCTGTGCACAGTGATCAGGGCCAGGACACAGACGGAACCGGTGCTGGCCTGTAGGCCAGACTTCCCCTCCCTGCTAGGTTGTGGACCGGGGAGGCTCGCAAGGTCAAATCTACTCCCAGAAGGGCCGCAAAGGAATGTCTTCTGGATGTCTGGTATACAAGTCCCAGCTGTTTGCAGCTGGGCTGAGCTGGTGGAGGAGTTTCCTGAACAAGCCCCACTATTTATGTTTTTCCGCATCCCTCACCGGCTTGTTTAAAGATAGTTTATTTCCAGGTTTGCATCAGTCATTGCTGACCAGAGGGAACTCTAGTTACTAAAATAAGTCTTGGCCTTGCAGCCCACGCTGGGCCACCTCCCATACCCAAGCACACAGTCAGCCCAGCACTCAGAACCTACCTACCCTACCAAGGGATACCCCCTGCACCCAGCCACCTGTGACACAGTCTTTGCTGCCTTATGCTACGCACACCTCATGTGTCTTGTATTTTCCCACAGTGGCGCTCTTAGAGCTTTAAAAGTGGGAGCTAGACGCATGTTATGAATATGGCTACCTCTCTAGGAATGAGAGCACACAGCATCCTTGGTCAGCCGGTGTGCCCCTCTGCTGTGAGGTTTAAGGGGACAGAATTGCCATTGGGCTCCTGGCAAGCCAGATACAAAGCCAGTCCTTTGGAGCTTTCTGGAGACCAGTGGCCACACTGCACACTGACAATAAATAAAGCACACTTCATGTCTATTTAGTCATTGGCCTGTGTCTTCGCTAGGGTTTTACAGCTGTGAACAGGCACCATGACCAAGGCAACTCTCATAAAAACAGCATTTAGTTGGGGCTGGTTCCCAGGTTCAGAGGTTCAGCCCATCATCCTCAAGGTGGGAGCAGGGCAGCATCCGGGCAGGCGTGGTGCAGGCAGATGTCTTCTGCCTACGTCTTCATCTGAAGGCTGCTAGTGAAGACTGGCTTCCAGGCAGCTCGGGTGAGGGTCTTAAAGCCCACGCCCACAGTGACACACCTACTCCAACAAAGCCACACCTCCTAATAGATCCACTCCCTGGGCCGAGCATATTCAAACCGTGACAGACTGTCAGCAGAAAGGCACTGTGGGAAAGGAATGTGAGGCTCAGAGCAGCTGTGCCCCTAATGAGGGTCACCTGCCCTACAGTGTCAGATTAGAGCTCCTATCCCGAGCCTAGGCACCTCCACTCCGGCCTCAAAAAACCAGTGCCAGGATCACCCTGGGCATCAGCAATCCCACTCTTATGTGCACCCACAAAAGACTGAAGGCCAGCCCCAGAGATTCCTGCCTACCCATATTTACAGTACCATCATTCACGAATGACCAGAGGCTGAATTATGACATACAATGGCACTTCCTCCACCTTAATAAATTGATTTAAAAAAAATTTTTTTGCACATACGCTAAAGCTGATGCTGAGGAACCCTGAGGACACTGTGTTCAGGGAAAGCAGCAGACACACACACACACACACACACACACACAGAGAGAGAGAGAGAGAGAGAGAGAGAGAGAGAGAGAGAGAGAGGAGTACTCTACAACCCTGTCTCTGTGGAGTATGGAAAAGTAAACTCCCAGGCAATTCAGGAATTGAGGAGAGAGACACTGGCATTTAGAGTGCCCTGGTTCCACTGTCCTGGCACGCACATTGTCTGTAACCCCAGAACTCAGGGGCAGAGACAGGGAGGTCTCTGGGCTGCAGAGCAGTTTCACTGAGGAGAATATGAGCCTGGGATACAGCTTTCCAAACGGTTCTACAATATTGTAGGTATGCTTAGCTCCTCCATACTGTGTGATCATGAGTCAAATGTTAAATAGTATGTATATGTTACTGGAATAAGAACATTTTTAAAAAGACAGTTTGAAGAGCATGGCCTTGCACCGAGGCTGTCTGGACTGGCCTCTGTACCCAGCTTACATATCTCTTCTGATCAACCATGACCCTGTATGTCTGGAACACAAGGACCTCCTGGTGCAAGCGTCTCCATCCCTTTCCCAGGCCACCGTCCTCCGCAGCCTGTTCACCCAGGCTCCTTGGCCATCATTTGAGCACCTCTGTGAATCTGTGAAAATTGTGGCCCCACGTCCCTGTCTCTCCATGGCAGCCACAGAGGACATGGGGTCCTTGGTGTAGAGCAGGACCAAGAGAGGTGGCTTGCTGGTGAGCGGGGAGAGAGCTGCTTCCTGCGGTTTCCTCATATTGGAAGGATCCCAACGAGTGCGCATGTCTTCCCTACTCGGCCGGTTCTGGCTAAGAGTAGGCCTGAGTGCTAGAAGGTTCTTCCTTGTAGGTTCATAGATTGTTAAGAGTAGGAAAGTCTCTCAGCAACAATCATGTCCCATCTCGTCCTCTGAGACATCAGCAGGCCTAGAAACATCAAGCAGAGCGCCTGTGGGAGGTGAGCACGGTCCTGAGTGGGTATGTGTTGTTTGACGTGGGCATGTCCATGTCTAGGCTCCCGGTGTCTCAGACTCACGGGATGGACCACGCCTTCCTCTGATGAGGTTTGGGGGCATGGCAGAGCCTTCCTCTGCAACATGGACAAGGTGAGCCAAAAAAATCTCCCCCTGTAGCTTTCTTCCCATGACGCTTATGTCCTAAAGACTGCCCCCCTACAAAAATGTCTCCTACTAAGATCAGCTAAACCTACCTCCTGGGTCAGGTGTATGCCATAAGCCCCGCCTCCTCGTTAAACTGTGTTCAATAACCCCGTCCCCTGGTCAACTATTTAACAAATAGTTTCTGAGGTGCTATGTTCGTCCATCAGAGTGAACACATCCGGCTTTCCTGTCCATGTGTCTGTCCTCTCTTTATTCCCTCACTACACCTAGCCGGGCTTCTGGGACCCACGCTGTGCAAGAGCCCAGCGCCTATGCAAACCCCAGGGCCACTGAGTGGAGCCGCTAGGAGAGGAGGTTTAGAGCTGAGCAGCCTGGGCGTGGCCAACAGGGACAGCCAGCACTTGCTTCCACTGTAGCTTCCACAGTCCCCACCCCCACAGCCTCCCTCGCCATAGAGAACAACAGTGTGCCCCCCCCCCCTTAGATCAACTGAAGAGGCGGCCAGCTATGGGGAGGTGACAAGCGGAGCAGGGTGCTCTCCCCAGATGACTCAGCTTCAACAAGCTGGCAACCATCTTACCAGAAACATCAGTATCTGCCGCAGCCGGAAGTGGAGATCTCCGGGGGACTGGCAATGGGAAACAAGCAGCAGTTTAGGTTTTCAGGAGTTGACGTTATCCAGGATGGCTAGAAAGAGACTCTGTGAAGCTTCCGAACTCTAACGACACCCGGATCTGGGAACTGCCTGTAACTTCAAAGCTCAGACATGGACCCCTGGGGATTAGAATAGAGAGTCTCTTCGTCCCTACTCTGGGGTCGTAACCTGTGTAGGGGTGCAGCAGTTCTGTGAGTGCCAAATGCTGCCGTGTGCTTAATGTCACTTCTCACCTCTGAAATGGCCTCCGAGAAAGAACAAATAACCCGGAAATAACTTAAAACATGCTCTCTCAGCCCAGCTCTTAGGCCTATGACAGTATCTGCAAATAAGACTCAGAAATATTTACACTTTGGGGGCTGGAGGTGTGGCTCAGCAGTAGAGCATTTGCCTAATATCTGAAGACCCAGGTGGATGGGCCTGCGCCTGAGGTTCCGGCCTAAGTAAAATATTAAGGCCTGGATGGGATGTTGAGGTCTAGATACAATGTTGAGGCCTAGGTGACTGTTACCAGGCCAGCCTGCCATTATGAGGAAACTTTCTCATCTTTTTTTTCTGGTGGCACTAGGAAGTTTTCTCACGCCAAAGTTGATTTTTTATTTTGTTCTGTTCTGTGCCCTTGGAAACCAGTCACGATAGAAGTCAGTAGAACTGCTTTGGTTCTACCACAATGAGCTTGAACCCAAACCAACCACCCAACAGCACTTCCTGCACCTATATATAAGCTTTTATGGTGTCAGCTGCCCCTGGGATGGACCCCAGCCTAAGAGAGACATCTGCCCCAATATAAGAAACTATTTGGAACAAGACTTCCGTTTTGAGTAGGAGTTGAGTAAAGTTTAAGTTCCCAAGACCTCCCTGACATCCTACTTGGCAGCGAGAGACATCTATGTGGGCAACCGATTTCCCGATCGGCAAGTTAAGACATGAATATCAGACAAGGCGAGTCCCCTGCCACAGTTAAATACCCAACCAATGGGAGCAGGATAAGTGTACAACCAAGACCTGCTTCTAAGGAAATCCCCCATCCCTAAATCCTGATGGATGGAATAATTTCGCCCAGGTGTTTGCAGACCTCAGGCTTTAAAAGCCCTGTGGGACCTTAACGTGGGGTCACGGATCAGTTCCCGGATCTGGACGGTGGTCCTGATGGATCAGTCTTGAGGCATATGCTCAGTAAACAATCCCTGTCTGATTGAGATCAGTGCGCATGTGGTTTGTGAGGTGATTCCTGAACCCCAACACCCGGCATGCTTCTCCATGGACCTTCCAGTGTCATCCAAAGAGCCCGAAGGGCAGCATCCAGCTAGAGAGGTGAACATATCAGCGGCTGATGTAAAATGAATTAGAAGCCAGACTAGAGACGGCTGGAGCGCAGGCAGAAGAGTTAAGGAACTGGCAGGCCATCTGGCTGTCAACATAAAACTAGCACATGTTCAACATCAACAGATGGACAGAGCACCTACTGTGTGCTACCTGGAGGCCTACGCTTGCTTTGTGATTGCATCTCACTTGAGGTGCTGGGGTCAAATCCAGGACCTCCCGTGTGCTCTACAAGCAAGTGACAGCCTAGCCTGAGACCTAAGTTTTTGTGTGTGAGACATGGGGAGCGTGCAACTGGCTCTGCGGATAGTGACGGTCGTGGTGGTCCCGGGTCTGGAAGGATGGGACTGGATGAGCTAGCAGTGACCCACGAGACCGCCTTGGGTATCTGACCTTTGATAACCAGTAGCCTGTGGCACAGGCAGGTTAGGCTTAGGCTTAGGGTTAGGCTTGGGTTAGAGTTAGACTTTTTTGGTTGTGTTGGGGTAGATAGGAGCTCTCAGATGATGAGGTCTTTTCTAATCAGTGTATATAAATGACAAAGTGAGAGACTTCTTAGCTGACATTCCCACGCTGCAAAGCAAACCTTTTTTTTTTTTTTTTTGGATCCGAAGGAGACTGTTATCCTCGCACACATCAACTTCTAAAAGAATGCAGCCACTGGGTCAAGCTGTCCACACCCACCCTGGCCATCTCACCTATGCGACAAAGTGATTGAGACCCCTGAGTCACAAGCAGAGTGTTCCCTGGCAGAGACTGCAGCCTCAGGCCTTGTCCCAGTCCCCCTCTATCCTGCAGAGCTGCAGGGTGGGGAGGTGGGGGGATGGGAGGATGGGGAGGCTTTGAGTAGCCTTTGCTGTCTAAAGGATTGCAAACTCACAGCGTGTCAGAAAGGCACCAGCGTCTTCGACATCCTCGTGTTGTCATTTGAGGCTGACTTTCTCCGGTACTGCCCTCGGGAGCCATGCAAGCCCTGCATGCTGCAGTTATTCTGTCTGATGGGTTGCAGAGCGTGATGTGGGCGTACGACAGCTAACCTCACCATTTGCTTACCGGAAGAAGCTGAACTCTAATTTTGGGCTATTACAAATGGAACGACTATGAGTTTTTCATTTTAGGATTATATGGGAGCATACATTTTTATTTTGAGGGTTTTTATGTCCAGGTATTCAATTAAATGGTCATGTGGTAAATATATGTTTAGTTCTTTGTTTTGTTTTTTAAGAAACTGCTTGGGGCTGGGGTGTGGCTCAGGGGCTTGGTACCTCCTTGCATGTGTAGAACCCTGAGTTCAATCCCTAGTACTGCAAGACGTAATGCCCACACACTTCCCAGGCTTGTATCTGGTGTGGATGACTCATCTTACATTCTGCAGTGCAAAAGAGACTCAGCTTCTCCTGGCTGGAAAGGGTTCCATGGCTTTAATCGGGTGCCCTACTTGGTCTGAATTCGAGGCCATGCTGTTTCTCTGTGAGGGTTTCTGTGTCATTTGCCAGAATACATTGTCTCCAGCAAAATGTCTTTATAGCTTTTCCTCAATTTACAATTGGAATTTTTAAAGTGTGTGTGTGTGTGTGTGTGTGTGTGTGTGTAGGTACATTCAGGGATGCATGCATGCACTTGTATGTGCATGTGTAAGGCAGAGGCCTCCACCTTTTAAAACAAGATTTGTTTGTTTTATGTGTATGGGTGTTTTGCCTGCATGAATGTCTGTATACTATGTATGTGTCTGGTGCTCGCAGAAGGCAAAAGAGAGCATTGGATTCCCTGGAACTGGAGTTATAGAGAGTTGTAAGCCCCCGTTCCACCTTATTTTTTGAGGCAGGATCGATTGTTGAATCTGGAGCTCGCCAGTTCCACAAAACTGCCTGCCTGGTGAGCGTCAGGAACCCTCCTAAGTTGACTGTTTCTCCGCTTCTAATGTGTTTGCTCTATCTGAAAGCAGGTTCCATGCCTGTGTGGCAAGCACTTTATTGGATAGGCCACCACCCCCACCTCCTAGTTGGATTTTATTTCTAATGATGAGTTTTAAACTGTCTTCACATATTTCAGCTATCATAGCAACCTTACCCGTTTACCACTTGTAAGTAAGTGGCATTAGGTCTCTTCACTCTATGATGCATTTATTTATCTCCAGAATTTTCTAATCATCCCCATCTGAGACTGTGCTTAGGGAACTAACCCCACCCCCACCCCAGCCCTTGGCAACTGCCACCTTTCTTCCTGTCCCCATGACTTTATTCTAGCAAAGTCACACCTGTGGAATCGCTTGCTGGAATCTCCAGGGGATCCACTGTGTGCTCCTGCCAGAAGCTGGTCCTTCCTATGGTGGCGTCACCTACCCGTGTGTGGCTGTGCCACCGTTGGTTAGTCTGCAGTCGGTGAGTGGGCCAGGGCGTCTTCCACCTTGGCTTGATGAGGAACACTGCTGTGAACATAAGCATCAAGCACCTCATCTTGTTACTCTTCAGTCGCTGTGAGAAGACAACGAGAAGGCAACTTATAGAGCTTTATTTGGGGGTTACAATTTAATGGCAGGGATCATGACGGCAGGCAGGCAGGCGGGCACTGGAGCAGTAGCTGGGAGCTTACATCTGATCCAGAGGAAGAAGAAGTGTGGAGGGAGGGAGGGAAGAAGATAGAGGCAGAAACAGAGCCGGAGACAGAGACAGAGAATCTGAGCCTGGCATGGGCTTTTGAAAGCTGGAAACCCACCCTCATTGACATACCCCTCCAACAGGCCACACCTCCTAATCCTTCCCAAGCAGTTCTACCAGCTGGGGACCGAGTACTCAAATGTCTGAGCCTACAGAGGCCATTGTCATTCAGAGAACCACAGACCCCCTGGTGCCCCTCCCTGGATCTTTACAGTGGGCAGCCAGGAATCCTCGCTTTTGCCCAACCTGACTTCAAATGCTTGCCCCTCCCCTCTCTGGACAGACTCCCGCGGGCATCAACAGGTGGGTCCATTTAAGCCACTAGAGGGGGCTCTATGCCCTGGGATGTGTAGGGGGGTCTTTGGCAGCCTCTAGCTTGCTGGAGGTGGAAAGGCCGGAGTGAGACTTAGAACTAGCATGGCAGCCCTCTTCTCCCACGCCTCGCCGCACTCTCAGCTCTCGGAGGCCATGTTTCTAGAGTTCCGCCTGTCACGGCCTCAGGAGCTTGGGGGTTTCCTGGGGTTTCCAGCACCACATGGAAACGACATCATTAGCAAGGCAAGCCTGGGAGTGGAGGAGCATCAGAGGGCCCTTCTCCCCACCCTTGTGTGGGGAACACGTTTCCTAACTGCTTTGGCCGCCAGCAGAGCACGTACAAAGAGCGCTCGGTCTCCCACGGTTCTCTAGTTTTCCACCAGTTCTTCCTATCTCACAGCGACAGCCACAGCGTCTAATCTTTTTAAAAATTTATTGACGTATTCCCTTTACAGCCCAATATCAGCTCTTCCTCTTCCTCTCCTCCCAGTACCCACTCACGCAAGCCCTCCCCGACCCATTTCCCCTCCCCTCCTCTGGGTGTCAATACCTACCTCCCCCTTCCAAATCTCCCCCACCCCCAAGCATCAAGTCGCTGCAGGACTAGGCACATCCTCTTCCATTGAAGTCAGGCAAGGCTGTCCATTTAGGGGCACAGGAACCACAGGCAGGCAGGCAGGCAGGCAGGCAGGCAACAGGCTCAGACAGCCCCTGCTCCAGTTGTTTGGGACACCGCATGAAGACCATCTGGTACATATGTGCAGGGGCCCTAGCTCCAGCCTGTGCTGGCTCTCTGGTCGGCGATTCAGTCTCTGGGGGTTGCCAAGTGTTCAGGTTAGGAGCCAGAGGATTTCTTTTCTTTCTTTTTCTTTCTTTCTTGAGACAGGGTTTCTCTGTGTAGTCCTGGCTGATTTTTTTTTTTTTTTTTTGAGACAGGATTTCTCTGTGTAGTCCTGGCTGTCCTGGAACTCACTCTGTAGACCAGGCTGGCCTTGGACTCAGAAATCCGCCTGCCTCTGCCTCCCAAGTGATGGGATTACAGGCGTGCGCCACCACCGCCCAGCTAGCCAGAGGATTTCTTATCCCAGCAGAAAGGGTGAGTGGAGAAAGGCTTTCAGTCTTGGTGAATCCGGTCAGGTTTTCCCTAAGGCTGGAGGGGGTGCTGGCAGAGGTGAGAAGACAGGCCTCAGGGCCCTTAAATGAGGCCATCACGGCACCATGAGGCCCCGAGGCACCCCAACTCTCCTGCAGGTCATGGGGGCCAGGACCAGTCCACATGCTTCCTTTATGTCTGCCCATAATCACATGGAAGACATGCCAACTAATGCACTTGGGAGGCTGAGGCAGGGGGATGGCTTGAACTGAGGAATTTGAGGCCTGACTGGGTACTTCAGGGAGACTCTGTGGCAGCCTTCTGCAGATCTCATATGACTTTGCTTCCAGAAAACCATGCCCAGAACACTCAGGTAGTCACCCAAGAACAAAACAGGAAGGTGCTAAGACATCCCCAGGCTATGAAAAAAGCGAAGAGGGCTTTAGAGTTTGGGCGTGAAATAAGAGAACCTCAGCGTTTTGCCCTCCAGGCTGGGTTCCTGTTGCCCAGTGCTCCCCCCTGGCCTCCTAGACACACTTCTAAGCATACAAACCCCAGTACTAATTGTCTCTCAAAGTTCTCCTAGAATCAAAGGCACAGGGTGGAGGGGCATATTTGAAGCTTGAAAGGAAAGGAAAATTACTGGCTGTATTTCTGCCTCTTTACTAAGTTCCATCTTTAGCTCCGTTTATTACGGCCAGTGCATGGAACCAGGGCTACCAGGAAGAGGCCATGCTGCTGTAATTACCATCACAGCTGGCGGCTAGGTCTCTGGCTCGCTTTCATTAATTCACTATTTCCTCCAGCCTAGAGGCTCTTACTGTGATGCCCAACGCTGATCTTGAGCTCTTAAGTCCAGGCGATCCTCCTGCCTCAGCGCCCCCCCCCCCCAAGTAGCTGGGACTAGTAGTGTGCATGCAGCACCACACCTGGCTGATAACAGGCTTGAAAACTTCAAGGAGTAATTAAGAACTGCTAGGTGTAGTTACACACTGGGCCCCAGAAACTTATAAAACTAAAGTCAAAAATACCAGGGAATCGGGGGCGGGGGCGGGGGTGGGGGTTGTAAGCTGAGAATCCTGAGCTGATTCTGAATGTTGAAACACCAGAACTGACTGTCACTGTGAATGAGCCACACTCTCCATCTCCTGACAAAAACAGTGGATAGTTGCCTGGAGTTCTTGGTGTAGGATTGAGGCGTCCTGGGCTTTTCCCCGCTCCTGTTAGCAATAGCAGTTGAGTCCGTCCCAAAAACATACATACAAGGAACATTTTACAGACTGACCGGCTATTCTTACATATGTAGGAATATATGTATTTACATATGTATGTATGTATGTATTTAACAACAATTAATGAATTTAAGAAGGCAAGAGGGATACATGGGAGGGTTTGGAGGGAAAGGGAAGATGCGAATGATGTAATTGTCTCAAAAATAAAGCATTAAAAGTTAAAATGAATAAAATACAAGAATGTGGGCCAAAGCCGGGCGGTGGTGGTGCATGCCTTTAATCCCAGCACTTGGGAGGCAGAGGAAGATGGATCTCTGAGTTCGAGGTCAGCCTGGTCTACAGAGTGAGTTCCAGGACAGCCAGAGATACACTGAGAAACCCTGTCTCAAAAAACCAAAAAAAAAAAAAAAAAAAAAAAAAAAAAAAAGGTGGGCAAAGAGCTTGCATTTATGCATTTAAAAGTGTGTGTGTGTGTGTGTGTGTGTGTGTGTGTGTGTTATAACAACTAAATAAAAGAGGCCATGAATTTGTGCCCCTCCACCTGACACACTCCCACCTCCCCCCGCCTCGGTTTTCCTTTGTTGGGGCATCTATTGAGCCTTTACCTGACCAAGGACCACTCCTCCCACTGATGCCCAACAAGCCCTTCCTCTGCCATATTTTTGGCTGGAACCATGTGTACCCCCTGGTTGATGGTTCAGTCCCTGGGAGTCTTGGGGCATCTGGGTGGCCGAAGTCATTGTTCTTCCTATGGGTCTGTAAACTCCTTCAGCTCCTCCAGACCACCCTCCAGCTCCTCCACTGGGGACCCCATGCCCAGTCCAATAGTTGGTTGCTAGCATCTGCCTCTGTATTTGTAAGGCATGGCCCCTCCAGAGACAACCATGGAATGCTCCTTTTGGTATACACTTCTTGTCGTAGTGTCGGGGTTTGGTGACTGTTTATAGGATGAATTCCGAGGTAGGACAGTCTCTGGGTGGCCTTTACTTCAGTCTCTGCTCCACACATTGCCTCCCTTATTGCTCCTGTGAGTATTTTGTTCCCTTTCTCAGAGGAACCAAAGCACCCTCACTTAAGTCCTCCTTCTTCTTGAGCTTCCTGTGCTGGGTGAATTGTAACTTGTTTATTTTGAGCTTTTGGGCTAACATCCACTTATTAGTGAGTGTATAGCATGTGCGTTCTTTTGTGATTGGGTTACCTCGCTCAAGACGACACTTTCTAGTTCCATCCATTTGCCTAAGAATTTCATGAATTCATTGTTTTTAATAGCTAACTAGTACTCCATTGTGTATATATACCACAGTTTCTGTATCCATTCCTCTGTTGAGGGACATCTGGGTTCTTTCCAGCTTCTGGCTATTATAAATAAGGCAGCTATGAACATAGTGGGGCATGTGTCCTTATTACATGTAGGAGCACCTTCTGGGTATATGCCCAGAAGTGGTATAGCTGGGTCCACAGGTAGTACTATGTCTAATTTTCTGAGGAATCACCAAACTGATTTCCAGAGTGGTTTTACCAGCTTGCAATCCCACCAACAATAGAGAAGTGTTCCTTTTCCCCCACATCCTCTCCAGCATCTGCTGTCCCCTGAGCATATTATCATTTTAAAAAATAAAAATTATTTTAAAACACAAAGTTGGAGCCGGGCGGTGGTGGCGCACGCCTTTAATCCCAGCACTTGGGAGGCAGAGGCAGGCGGATTTCTGAGTTCGAGGCCAGCCTGGTCTACAGAGTGAGTTCCAGGACAGCCAGGGCTACACAGAGAAACCCTGTCTTGAAAAACCAAAACCAAAAACAAAAACAAAAACAAAAACAAAAACAAAACACAAAGTTGGATGTGGTGGTACACACCTTTTTTTTTGTTTTTGTTTTGTTTTTACTTCATTTATTTTTTTCCATTAACTACTTAATGTATTTACATCCTAATCACTATCTGACTCCTCCTGGACCCCCTCACACAGTCCCTCCCCCTCTTCTCTTCTGAGAGGGTGGAGGCCTCCTCAGCATCCCCCCGACCCGACCCCGGCACATCAAGTCTCTGCAGGGCTAGGCACATCCTCTCCCACTGAGGCCAGACAAGGCGGCCCGGCTAGGGAAGCAGGGTCCACCGGCAGACAGGCAGGCAGGCCACAGCTTTAGGGAAGGGCCTGCTCCAGATGTTGGGGGACCAAGCCACACATCTGCTACATATGTGCGGGGGGAGGGTAGGTCCAGCCCGTACATGCTCCTTGGTTGGTGGCTCAGTCTCTAATAGGCCCCAGGGGTCCAGGTTTATGACTCTGTTGGTCTTTTTGGAGTTCCTATCCCCTCCGGGTTCCTTGATCTTTCCCCAAACTGTTCCATAATACTCCCTGAGCTCTGTTCAATGTTTGGCTGTGGGTCTCAGCCAGGGCTACACAAAGAGACCCCCCCCCGCCTCAACACCCATGCCCCCCAAATTGTTTTTTTCCACCTAGACAAAAGCTCCAGGTAGAAATTGTGTTGCAAAGCCCTCCAGCTCCCAGAGCAGACTGGGTCCTTTGATGGTCACAGGTCCAAGACAAACTGTCACTTTCCTTGAGATGTTTGTGTCACCTGTGGGGTTCCCTTACTGTCTTTGTTAGTGCTGTTCAACAAAAACTAATGAGGACTGAACCCCAAAACAGCTTTGGGTGCCTGCCCCTCTGTGAAGCAGGGTGAGGCAGAGACCACAGCTCTGTTCACCGCTGGGCACTGAACAAGGTCCAGAGAGGCCTGGACCCATGAGGCCTCTCTGCTCTCGGGAGTGCTAGACCCGTGGGACCCAGGGGTTGTGTCCGAAACTGGTCTGATAATCAGGGCACGTGGGAACTTAAAAGTTACAGATGCCAGCGGTTAGAAGGCCAAAGTACAGCCTGGGAATCTTTATTCGAATTTTCTTCCTATTAAGGCGGTAATTCAACCCAGCATTGCCCCCCAAAGAACTAACTGTGAACACATGACCTTGAGACGCTCTTTGTCCCCTGACATAGGATGTCTTTCACACAGGCCAGATATCCCCGGGAACAGAGCAGCCCCTTTGCCAGGGGCTGCTTCCATCTTGCTGCTCTTCCTGACGGCCTCAGCCTCGGTGGTCTGCCCTGTGGGTAAGAGCGGCCTCTGCCTGCTGTTCTCCCTGTCAGGGCTTAACTGCCTTGTTCTGCAACTTGGGCCTCCATCTCTCTCCATCTTCTTTGACCCAATCATATTTGTTTAATCTTACGGATGACAGAGCAAGCCTGTGCTCTTCAGAATGCAGGAAGGTGACCTGCTTAGGTGAACCAGCTCCTCAGGGAGGGACAAAAGACCCTGGCTGGGACTTTGCTACCTAAGCATTGGCTGGGGCATCTGGTGTCAGAGGTGTTTCTACCCTAGCTGCGCATGGCAGCAAGTCCTATAGGAACAGATACCTGCTTCTGTTTCTTCCTAGGGACCCTTGGAATGGGACTCATTGGCAGAGAGAGGAGAAAAAGGTAATGCAGGGATATTTTTCACAGGGCTCTCTAGAGGAAAGGAAATAATAGAATGAATATTAAAAATAGATTTATTAGATTGGCTTATTGATGTGATGTTTAGTCAAACAATGATAATAGCCTTCACACCAAAGAGCTGAGATCTTCATAGCTGAGATCTTCATAGCGGCTTGTCCCATGAGTCTGGCTGGCTGCTTTAGCGGTCCTAGTCTTGGGCATTAGTCCTGGAAGATTCCTGGAGAGACATTGGTAGTCCATGTTGGAAGAATGGAATAGCTGAGTTCTAATACCAGCAAAGGAAGGTATTAAAACAGCAGCTGCAGCCACAGCAGAGAGGATGAACTTGCCAACAAAATGTGAATACGACAAGGCAAAAAGCATCCTCCTTTTATCTGGCTACCACCAGAGAGTACCACACATTTAGGGTGAATCTTCCCACTTCAAATAACCTGATCAAGAAACTCCCTCACATGACCCTAGGTAAGACTCCAAGCAATGGAGGATACTGAGCCTGAACCAGCCATCTCCTGTAACCAGGCAAGAATTTGAGACTGGGGCACCAACCCAGTCATAAAACTTACATAAAACCTATGATTTGTCCTGCCTACAGGAAGTGTGGTATAAAGGTGATACAGAACTAGTGGGAGCGGACAACCAAGGGCTGGTCCAACTTGAGACTCATGTCACGACAGGGGGCCCACCCCTCACCCAGCCTGAAGGACCAGGACCCAGAGGCTGGATAGCCAAGAGTCTTAGGGTAGAAAATGAGTCCTAATGACATTCTGCTGTACTCATAGTTTGGTGTCTAGCCCAACTGTCATCAGAGAGGCTTCACCCAGCAAACTGATGGAAACAGGTGTGAGACCTATAGTCAAACGTTAGGTGGAGTATAGGGGATCCTGCCAAAGAGGGAGGAAGGAAGATAGGAGCAGACGGGTCAAGGACAACCCCAAAACCCTCAAAGAGTCAACTAACGTGGGCTCCTCGGGGTTCACAGAGACTCAACTGCCAACCAGGGAGCCTGCATGGGATTGACCTAGGCCTTCTACATGTATGTTACAGTTGTGTAGCTTGGTCTTCATGTGGGACTCCTAACAGTGGAAGCATGGGCTGTCCCTGACTCCGTTGCCTGCATTTGGAACCTTTTCCTCCCATTGGGTTACTTCATCCAGCCTTAATAGGAGAGGGGGGAGAGGGTGATGTGCCATGACTGGTTGATATCCCGGGAGACTGGCCCTTTTCTGAAAAGGATAGATCCTCACAAGTGTGCCCAGTGGCTTATCCTGATTTCAGTTCTATTCAAGTTGATATCCAAGACCATGCCCCCACACTCAAGAGCCACAGACAGGAGAATCAGAAGTTCAAGACATCTCCAGGTACTTAGTGAGTGTGAGGCCAGCCAGGACTCTATGAGGCATGGTTCCGAGTCCACCCAAGGGTCGGGACTGAGGGGTAGAGGTGGAGAGATAGCAGCTCTTGCCAACCATCATTCCAGATAATACCGTATGTTTGCCCAGTGCTGGGGCCGTTGTTCCCAGTCATGACCACTCTCTCCCCATCTTCTCTCGGACCCCAGACAAGTGAGGAGGGCATGAGCCCGCCCCCAGCCCGTCAGCTGCTGTGTCCACTTCCACCAGTGTTCAATGACATTTTCAACTGCTTCACTCTAGGTAGGAGTAACACATTCATTCTTTAAAGGACTGGTTCTCTTGGGAGAAGAGAAA
Source organism: Apodemus agrarius (assembly GCA_964023405.1). NCBI lineage: Eukaryota > Metazoa > Chordata > Mammalia > Rodentia > Muridae > Apodemus > Apodemus agrarius. The sequence goes on along the minus strand of OZ030006.1, from coordinate 149,435,743 downwards.
TGGGGATTCGATTCCAGGCATTCTGGGCTGAGGAGGTGACTCAGTAACTGTACTTGTCACCAGCCTGATAACCTGAGTTTAATCCCCAGAACCATTGCCCCCTGAAGTCTGTCCAGAGAAGGAAGAGGCAAGCATTTGAAGTCAAGTTGGGCAAAAGTGAGCATGTCCCACTGATAGATAGGTAAAGATCAAGACAGGGACACCAAGAGGTCTGTGGTTCTCTGAATGACAATGGCCTCCGTAGGCTCAGACTTTTGAGTACTTGGTTCCCAGCTGGTAGAACTGTTTGGGAAGGATTAGGAGGTGTGGCCTGGTAGAGGGGGTATGTCAGTGGGGGTGGGTTTTGAACTTTCAAAAACCCATGCCACCAGGTTCAGGCGCTCTCTCTCTCTCTCTCTCTCTCTCTCTCTCTCTCTCTCTCTCTCTCCCTTCCCCCTCCCCTCCCCTCCCCTCCCCCCACTCCCACCCACCCTCCTGTCTCGGGATCAGATGTAAGCTCTCAGCTACTGCTCCAGCACCATGCCTGCCTGCATGAGTATTTTTTCTGCATGTGCACTGCATACGTGACTCATGCCTGCAGAGACCAAAAGAGGATGTTGGATCCCCTGGTACTGGAGTTACGGGTGCTTGCAAGCAGCCATGTGGGCGCTAGAAACCGAACCCAGGTCCTTCACAGGAGCAACAAGTATTCTGAAGAAAGGAGCCATCTCTGCTGCCCCAGCCTTGACGCTCAATAGCTCAGCCCTACGTCCGTTCTGTCCCTGTTGATGTAGTATGATAGCAGACCTGGCGGGCAGGAAGTCCTCTGGAGGTGTGAGCCCAGATGGACTTCCCTCTCTCAAGCTGTTTTCGTCAGGGCATTTTATCAACAGGAGAGGAACTAAGACACAGACACTGCTGAAAGGTAGTGGGGACCAGCAGTCCCCACGGTGTCCCCGCTATTGTGAGTCTGGGTAATCCACGGGTGGGGTGTGGATATTGGGTCAGATTCACCACTTTTGAAAGCTCTTATTCTTAGAAAAAGCATAAGCTTCTGTGTTGTACTCAGAGAACCAGCAGAAGACGAATGCTTTATACCATGCACTGTGGGCCAAGATGAATGCTTTATACCGTGCACTGCGGGCCAGGGACGAATGCTTTATACCGTGCACTGCGGGCCAGGGACGAATGCTTTATATCGTGCACTGCGGGCCAGGGACAGCAGGATGGCTGCTGGACTAAGAGGCGTCAGCTCATGGCCCAGTCTCCCCCTCCCTCCTGGAAGGGGACAGTTCCTGGGCATCCTAAGCAAACCCTTTGCAGTGGTCCCAGTGAGCAGCCTTTGTTGGCCTGGAGGGTTACCACACGAAGGTGTTCTGCACGGAGAATCAACAGTCCAGAGTTCTTCCCCATGGCCTTGGGTCTGGCAACAGCTGATCTAGGGATATGCTGAAGAGAAAGTCCCGAGAGTCAGGAAACCCCCTTTCTTCTTTAGTTGTTCTAGCTTAGAAGAGCCCCCCCCCCCCAAATGTGGATGTCGGCCTGTGCATGCTGAAGACAGTCATCTCAGGCATCAGAGCCAGGGTCATAACAATTCCTGAAGGACCGACTGTTACTTCCTAGTTTTCCCCCTGCTTGCCTTCCTTCCCGTCCCATCTCCCCATCCTCCTCCCTTCCCCTCCATTTATGTATTTATTTATGTAACTACTTGTTTATTTTGGTTTTTCAGAAATAGATTTCTCTGTGTAGCCCTGCCTATCCTGGAACTCATTGTGTAGACCAGTCTGGTCCCAAACTCATGGAAATCTGCCTGCCTCTGCCTGAGTGCTGGGAGTACACTGCTGCTTCCTCTTTTCTTCCGCCTCCTTCTCTCCTTCCTCCCCTCCCTCCTCCTCCTCCTTTGATACAGGACCTCACTGTGTCGTCCACACTGATGACGAACTTCATGTCCTTCCTTCTTTTTATTTATTATTTTATATTATTATTCAGTTCTTTTGACACAGGGTCGGTACTCACTTTATAGACCAGGCTGGCCTTGAACTCAGAGAGTTTCTTGCCTCTGTCTCCTGAGTACTGGGATTAAAAGCAGGAGCCAGCACTCCTGACCCCTTTCCATCATTTTAAACTCCACATACTAAGAACATGCTTGATTTGGGAGACGTGAACACCACCAAAAAACAAACAAACAAACCCAACAACAGAACATGGCTGAGGACAGTGGCCTTCTGTGTTAAACATGTTTCTATCGAAAGCAACCTAAGGGGGAAAGTGTGGATTTGGTCATCATGGCGGGGACTGAGGTGGCTGGCTCCATTACATCGATAGCCAAGAAGTGGGCAGTGATGAGTGCTCGTGTTCCATCATTTAGTGGGAGTCTTTCCCCTCAGCTAGTCAGCCTAGAAAATCCTCCAAAGACATGCTCAGAAATTTGTCTCCAGGGCAATTCTAGATCCTGCCAGATTGACAACCAATCGAAAGCCGGCCTTCTGGCCAGGCTCTGGAGTACAGGGTGTGTCTAGACCTCGCTAGCTTGTGGCCCAGGCTATGCAGCCCGCGCATGACGTGCATCTTACCTGAGCAGGGCTCTCCACAGGGCCACTATCTGATGCATCGTGGACGAAGGCGGAGAGGAGGGTGTGCTGGCCGGTTAGCCGAGTGGCCGCCATCCATGGGCCCCCCTCACGCTGCTGACAGCGAGGGGCAAAGCAAAATGACCCTGTGTGAGCGAGCATTTCTAGGGGTCCGCCTCCTCACATCCTGTTTCTCTAGACTTTAAACTTCCTGATGGTGCTGAGCTCACAAACTGAACCCCGCGCAGCATTCTGGTCCTGTTCCCAGGTGGCATTTCTGGCGTGATTACGGCCTCCAGGCTTCCCCTGAAACTTCCACAAAGCCAGAACCCCAGAAGGAATGATTCACTAGTGGGAAATAGTGGGGCCAATTATACAGTGACAAAGCAGGCACAGAGATTTTGTGCTTGTTTCAGACGGCTCTCTCGTTGTCCCGTGTGTCCCCAAGGGTAAAGCCCTTGAACTAGATTCCCTGAGAGGACAGGGTCCTATAACAACCATAAGGCATTGATTTACTGGCTGGACCAGGTCTTATAAACCACACTCACTTCCTGTGAGAAACGTCACAGGAAAGTACTGGCCGCTGCCACCCCGATTCCAAGAGTCTTTCTTTCCAATTAGGGGGTCATTTGGTGAAAATATCTCTTAACTCTCTACTGTAACCCCTGAGAATATCAGCTTCTTACACCTCATCGATGTGATGAGTTTCTGGTCCCTTTAATGCCCGGAAAGGGGATTCTGTCCCCCGGGTTGATTTCTAGGTACAGTGTCTTTGGTTATTACTGCTGGTTCCTTCCCCTCACTGAATTGAATCTCGAGGGAATCTCTTTAGCAGGGCGATGAACTCACTCACAACCTGCAGTCTGGATTCAGATCGTGTGCTCTTGGTAACCATGTAACCAGGGTCTGGAACAGGGTCCTGCCACCAGCTGGAGGCCTGGCCTCCCCCAAAGCGTCTTCTAATTCCTTTCACCTTTTCCGGTTCCTTGGGCAGCTCACTGTGAGGTAACAGACTAACGGACTATAGGAACCGCCATAAAAGTGTTTAAATTCTGCCCCGAGCTAAGGCCAAACACTGGCCTCTAGTGACCTTTGCAGGCTACTAACGGCAGGGTCCTTTTATGTGCCTCCTGTTTATCCGGAGACAAACTCAGCCCAGAGTCCTGACAGAAGCCTTTCCCTCTAGAACAATCGAGGCATCAGAGTTCCAGCCTGAGACCTGCCTGCGTGGGTCCCGACCCGGGTTTGCAGAGTGGAAATAGTTCCCGGGTCGCTTCGCAGCGCCGGACTCCACAGGGCACCGGTGAGTCACGCGTCCGCGCTCCACGTCCACGCACGGTTGCTGTGCTGTGTCCCCGCAGAGTCTGCGGGACGGGGGGCGCGGAGGGGCGCGGGAGGCAGGTGCGGGGGCCGCTCCGGCGCCGGGGAGGAGCCCTCCGGAGCGGGGCGTCGCGCGCGGCCGCGGGCTGCGGGGGGCGGGGAGGCGGCGCGGGGCGGGGCGGGGCGCAGGCGGCGGAGCCCCGGGATCGCGCGCCCCGCGCCGGCGCTGCACTCGAGCCGTGGCCGCCAACCGCGCCGCTAAGTCGGGACCGAAACTTCCCGGGGTCCCGCGCTCCAGGCCGGTGGCGGCGGCGGCGCCCGAACGGACGGTGGGGACGCCGCGTCTCCTCGGACCCCGAGCCCGCGCAGACTGCGGCCGAGCCCGAGCTCCGGGCGCCCAGCGCCCATCAGGGCGGACCCGGCACTCCGGGCGGGCAGGCTCCGGCCGCCGATGAGGAGTGCGGGGCGGCTGCGCGAGCGGCCCGCGCGCTGAGCCGAGGCTGCCCCGTCCCGCGGCCGACCCGACGCCGCAGCCCCCGCAGGTAAGCTCGGGAGTCGGCCCCGCGCCGGCCGAGGGCGCTGTGTGGCCAGGTGGCGGGAAAGGGGCGCGCGGCGACCGGCACCGCGGGCCGCGGCGAACAAAGCTGGGGCCGCGCGCGGGTGCCTGGCGCGGGCAGGTGGGACGCGAGCGTCCAGGGGCTCCGCGCTCGTTCGGCGCGTGGCCCAGAGCGGGGCTGGCACCCGGGGCGCTGCGCGTCGCCTCCGCGAAGCGGGGGGCCCGGAGCTGCTCCGCTTTTCCTGGCTCGCAGGGGCCCAGCTGCAGTTTTGCGCGCGACGAACGGCGCGGAGTGTCTCCCACAGGTACTGGGAAGGGATGACTTTAGCCCAAGTTCCTGCCCCAAGCCAGAGCAGAGCGGGTCACACACTGGAGACGTGGTGCTGTCTGCTTCTCGATTGCATTCTCCTCTGCATCTCTCTCTCCATCCTCGCGGGGCGCCCCGGAGGGTATCTGGCCCAACACTCTGATTAGACCCAACTTTCTTGGGATTTTGCATCCTCACAAATCATTGCTGGACCCTGCTCACTTTGCTTCCAGAACGATCGGTTCTGTTTTGCAGGCAGAGAAACTGAGGTGGCTCGGGCCCAGTTGCTCAGTGAATTGATTGGGGAGGAAACGTTTGTCCCCATTACCAAGGTCCCTTTTCGCTGCGTTTGCCGTAAGGCCACGTTGCCAACGCTTTCAGCCGCTGCCACCTTGAGCAGTTTCAGCTTGGTACCTGGAAGATAAAGGCCCCAGGGTCAAGTCAGCAGTCTCCTGAAATGCTCAGGTCACCTCAGAGAAAGACTCCCATTTGCTAGAACTTTGGTTCTCTGGCTGGCCGTATAGGAGCAGAGATAGCAGGGGCTCATTCCTTGCCAGAGATCAGCGTTTAGGCGGGCCATGTGGATGTTAGGGTACCTCTTTTGTGACTGACCAGGCAGCACTGCCTCCCGAACGGTGGGTACAGTCTCAGAAAGCTGGAGCCTCTTCCCCGGCCCCGCTGTTCCTGCATGGATTCGTTCACAAGGAGAGCCTGCTTATTTCCCAAAGATGAGGCCCTGATCTCAGGCACAGGCTGGAGATGCTGGTGCAGCCACCACAGGCCTGACCTAGCAAACACCCCCTCCTTGGTGCAAGGCTGGGTGGGAAAGGCCGGGAGACGGTTTCCTTTTACTTCAAAATAGTGTCACATCTCTCTTTGACGTGTGATAGGTAGTTATAAATAGCAAGGTGGAGGGGCAAAAGCCCATGCCCAGAGACACTGAGGGCCAGTGTCCTGAGGAGTCAGGCAGGGTTGAGTCTTTGTAGGATGTCGAAGGGCAGGAGCCCAAGAAAGGAATTGGACCTGCGGCCAGGGCTCCTAACCAACAGGGGCAGGTGGCAGACACCACGAACGGCTGCGACAGGTATCCTCTGAGCCTTTTGTTGTGGTTTTACAGCGTTCCCCGGTGTGGCCCTGGGTAATCACTCTGTAGACCAGGATGGCCTCGAACTCAGAGATCTGCCTGCCTCTGCCTCCCGAGTGCTGGGATTAAAGGCGTGCACCAGCAAGCCCAGCCCTCTTTACCTTTTCCGCCCCTCCCTGCTTCTCTCCTAAAGGCGACCAGGGGACCGATCTGTGACCCAGTGTGGGGATCTACTTGCCAAGGGAGCGCATCCAGGCTTGGAAGAGCCTGCCGGCCGGGTCCCATCTCTGAGATTCCTGCTTTCCCGGGCTCGGATACTCAGAGTATTTCAGTATGTGAGAGACAGTGTTTGCTCAAGGTGTCATGAACCTGCTACCTCTACAGTCTCTTGCAGAGCTTCTTATTGGTCAGAAATGATCCTTTCCTTAGTTTTCCATCTAGAAAGCATAAAGGTTTAAGAGTCAGGATAGAGTGTAGCTCAGTGGTAGAGTGTGTGCTTACTGTGTGTGTCAGGCCCCGGGTGTCATCCACTGCATACACACACACACACACACACACACACACACAATTCCTGAAATTGCTGGGAGACATATACTGTGAAAAGAAAAAAGAATCTTGGGTTGCTCTTCTCCTCTGTGTTTTACCATTCTCTGAGCCCTAGTGGCAACTGAAAGACTTTGTTTGTTTGTGGTGCCCAGGTTGGACCTCTGGGCATTGAGCTTGCCCGTCAAGTAATCAGTGTCTCAGCTCATTCCTAGCCTAAACAAGGTTTTAAAAAAGAACTTTGTTGTTTGTTCTTGTTGAAAGGGGCAGAGGCCAGGCTGGTGCGTTCTGATGCTGACTTCTAAGATGGCTCTGGGTTGCTTTATTCCAGCGTCTGTAGTGTGGCGGGAGCAGTCTGAGATTCTGAGTTTGCTCCCCCCCCACACACACACACCCGTTCCTCTCCATATCACTATCATTGACGCCTTAATCTCCTCAGCATCCACCAGACCCACAGCCCGTGTAGACCTCAGGGCTTCCCGTTGTTGTGATGTAACAAGCAGTGGTTGTAATTCAAGCCTCTCTAACTTGGGACAGCAGGAGATCTAACAAATCCCTGTGTGGGGAGAGAACCGGGAGCCTCACCTCCAGGCGTCGGGGCTGGTTTCTGTTTAGGACTTTCAAACTGTATCTGGAGTTCGGGGAATCCAGGGTTTTGAGATGATAACCAGTGCGAGGGCCTGAACCTCTCTCTGCGACACACCTGCATGCTTCTCCTAGCTTCACGGTGGTGGTGTCCCAGACGTGGATCCGCTGTGCATTCAGCTCTGTCTGGGCCTTTTCCTTCTGCAAGAAACCCCGTGGTGCCAGAGGACAGGTGACTGCCCTGCTTTTCCCAAGCCACCGCCGCCACCCCTGGGCGCCTGTTTACCTGGCTAAATTTAAACCTGTGCCTTCTGAATCCCAGCCTGACCCCCTGGCTCTCCCTCTGCTGTGGCCACTGGCTGACTGCTGTGGCTGTTTCCTGACTCCGCCCCTGTGGTTACGGCTGGGTCTTTTTGTGCCCTGTGTGTGTCTTCTTTCAGACTTTCTAAAGTTGGTCTCTGTCCTCCCTGGCTCCCCACCCCTGTGGCTTTCTTCTCAGCTCTTCCCCGCCGCCTGATTTGGAACCTGGGTCGGTACGGGTGGGCCTTGCCTGGACATACTTCCAGCACAAAGGTTCCAGGAAAGCTCCTCAGGGGTACTGACTCTCAGGGTCTGGGGTCCCCTCACTTAGAAGGGTTCTGGTAGCACCATAGCCACTAACAGATGCTAAAAAGGTGGGTTTGTTTTTCTGAAATTGGCACCCCCAAATTCCAATCCCAAATCCCCAAAACTCATCTGTCCCATGTGTTCTGTTCCTGTGTCCAGTGGTTTTCCCTTGGATTTTTGTCCTCACTTCTGTTTCGGAGGTGGGGTGTGTGTATACCTTCTCTTCTCTGGCACTTACTATAAATCAGGTTGTCTTTCAAGGCCCCTTCGGTTCTAACCCCTGTTCCTCGACAGTCTGTCCTTGTAGATTGTGGAAGTCACTGTGCTGAGGCTCAGGCTTGGGTGGGGGGCACGCCAGTGGAAGTCCAGATGTGTGTCCCCCTGGAGGTGGGGGAGGATGTTGTGAGGAGGGCCTGGGCCTTGTCCTTTCTCAGTGTTTCCAAAAGCATGGTCTTATGGGTAAGTTTTGTCATCACACCTCTAGAGACTTAGGCTGGTCTCCAGATCCAGCTTAGCAAGGACCCCTGTGGTGAGGTGGCCTCCTGAACATCATGACAGGGCTGTCTGCAGCGTCAGGTGACTTGGAGACAGGTACCCGTTTTTGTTGTTGTTGTTGTTTGTTTGTTTGTTTGTTTGTTTTACAATTTAGGCATTTCTTTAGGAGTTTTAAAGTTTAAAAAGTTAAATCATTTGTCTTTATTTTGAGTTCATTCTTTGATGGTTTACAGTCCTTTCTTCGCAGTAGCTCCCTTGAACCTAGAGTACAACAAAACTCTGTAAGTGGTTGTTCTTGTCCATGTGATTCACAAGCTCAGAGTGGCTTATTCAGGTCTGTGGGTGGTGACTGAGTTTGGGTTAGAAAAGGCAGCGGTTTAGAAAGTTGGTTCACTAGCTGCGGCCCCCAAAGCTCACCACCTGTTTGTCTACAGATGTCAAGCTAGAGTTGCCGTGAGTCCTGATGGAGGGCAGTGTTTACTACATCTTTACTTAGAAGCTCCCCCAGAAACTCCTCAAACAATGTTGAAAATAGTAACAGAGCACAGCCCAGAGCGTTTATAAAGCCACCGTGGCTGGGCTCGTGGTGGTCCTGATGTAGCCTATGCTCGCAGTGCCCACTCGTAAGGAAGCCCAGAGCTCAGTGTGGGAGGTGTCGAGCAGCGGTGCCTCTGGGTGGAGCCGCGGGCGGTGCCTCTCCTGCCCTTCCTGTGCTTGTGAATGGCGTAGGAAGGGGCCTGGTGTACTGGATTCCTTCTCACCCCAGAGGAAGGAGGCTGCCCATGCTGGGGGCTTAGAGCACGGCTCAGACCCATCACAGGTGTGTCTTGAGGACTACACACTTTACCCACGTTTGTTAAGAAGTTTCTCCTGGGAAATCTTGAGTAATGAATTACGAAATGCTGCCCAGAAATCTCGTTTGGCATTTGAGACCATCGGTCAAGGTACTGGGCTCTTACGGAGATGTCGTGAGGGTGCTGAGAAGTAGAGACTTCCAAGAAGCGGAAGCTGCTGCCGGGACGGTTGGGAAGGGAAGGGGACTCCGAATAACCGCTCTGCGCCAGGAGCACAAACAGGCTGAGCTTGGGCTGGAGAGGTGATGGCTCAGCAGGTAAGTCACCCGCTGCTGAAGTAGAAGACCTGGGTTCAGTTGCCAGCACTCGCATGGTGGCTCACAAGCATCTGTAAGTCTGGTTCCAGGGGATCTGGTACCTGCTTCTGAACACTGAGGGCACCAGCGTGCACATGGTACATAGACATGTATAAAGTTAAAACATTCACATGCATAAAATAAAAAGTAAATCTAAGAAAAAAAAAAAAGAAATAGAAGAACAAGTTGGGGCCAAAGAGACTGCAGCTAAGTCTTCATGGCACTTCAGTGCGTCCCTGCTGTCAAATCAGCGCTACCAGCTGTGCAGTCTAAGGTGAGGCTTGAGAGAGGCAGGGCACCTGACTTCTCTCCTTCTGTTTCCACATTTGTAGTCTGGAAACATAGCTTCACACCTATCCTCCGTGTGGCTGGAGGCGGGTTGTGATGAAGGTGGTGTGTAGGATCCGTGGACCACGCCTGGAGTGCTACAGGGCTTGTTCTGAGCTTGATCGTGAGGTCTAAGGACCAGTTTCTTGCCGATCTGCTACTGCCTTGATCGTCTCTAAAGATGGAGGCTGCTGGGAAAGGGTTTGGCTCAGAAGTGGAGGACTTGCACGAGGCTCCGGATTCTGTTACCGGTAGTGCAAAAGTAAGGAAAGAAAAAGATAGTAGCTGCTCTGTTTCACCTGTGGCCCTCGCAGCAGACTCCCCCCGCCCCACGTGAGCATGCTGCTCTTCCTCAAAGAAAATACCTTGGCAGGTAAAGGAGCTTGCTACGCAACCCTGGTGGCCAGAGGTCAGTCCCTGGAGCGCAAGGGCAGATGGGAAGAAGAGAACTGACTGCAGCAAAGGTGTCAGCTGACTTCCGCCCATGTGGACAGACACACCAAAGGAGGCGCATGACCTGCACCTGACCTGGAAGTACATTGCCACCAAAAGGCATTGGAGTTCATGGTTTTAAAGCTCTCGCCAAAACCTTGGAAATGTCAAAAAGCTGGCTGCTCTCAGCGTCCTCCACTAACAGACAAACAGTGGCTGTAGACCTCTTTAGGCCGTGATCTGTGGTTGACAGAGCGGGATCCGCCGGCTTGCCTCTGTAGCAGGCCCTTTTCCAGTGTGCCACATCTAGGGGGACCGACCAAATCCTTCAATGTGCCAGGGCTCAGATAAAGTCCTTTAAGTTTTCGGGCCCCTACCCTGCACTGTACCTCAACTCTAATATAATGGTTCAAGGACTGGCCTACGACAAACGGATCTCGGCTCCTTCTGTATCATTTCTGCTAAACACAGAGACGTTCAGGCTTCCTGACAATACTCTCCCCACTACTCAGCAACCTAAAACACAGCCAAGACCTAGCACCATGGCCAGCCAAAACCCCTCCCAGTATGCCGTCTGGCTCCCGGACTGCTTCATGCCACGCACCTCTCCTCCACTTCTGACAGCTCTTTGATGCCTCCTGAACACCTGTGCTCCGCCTCCATCTGAGGCTGTCTTGTCTGCATATGAACCCTTGCTACAAGTCTGCCCCCTCCCCTGTGCTTGTCTTGTTCTTCGATGCTTCCTCAGAGCTAAACTGCACCTGAGCTAAAAGTGGTCAGTAAGTGTCTGTAATTTGTTTTTTTTTTTTTTTTTTTTTTTTTTTTTTTTTGACGTTAGCTTATCTGACACAGGGCTTCACTGTGCTACACTGGCTGGCCTGGGAGTCACTACATAGACCAGGCTGGCCTTGAACTTGTAGAGCTCCTCTTGCCTCTGCCTCCCAAGTTCTAGTCCCCACTCTGTAAAAGCGAGCTCTAGGCAAGATCCCCACTAAGGGCGTTAACACAGTGCACTCAGGACGTCCCTTGAAGTCAACCTGGTGTCACGGTCTTAAATGGGAGTGCTTGTCTTTCTAAATCGTGCAAAATAATGCTAATACTGGGCCAAATAAAATAAGGCTTTCCTTCCTATGGTGACCTTGTGTCATTTCCTGGGAAATGGCCTGAGTTTTGCCAAATGGAATATATAAAACATCACTTCCCTGTTGGGCATCCATTGACTAAGTTTAAACCGAGGTTGGGAGTACTAGGCAAAGGTGTATTGGCCACAGGCTGCTTGGACCCCAGGGGTTGAGGATCCCGGGTCCTGGGCATCGGGAGTCTAGGATTTCTGCCTCTCTGAAGTGCGGCCTTGCAGCTGTGACGAAAACAGAGCATGGCTTCTGTTCTCCCTTTGTAGATGGATCCGAGGTGCATCAGCTACCCCGTGCCTGACTCCGGAGTTGTTAGGATGGAGCGGGGTGGTGTGCCTGAGGGTGATTCATCGCCAGCAAACGGTGCTGCTCCTACCTGTAGGGTGTGCAGAGTGGAAACGGGACCCAGAGGATTCTTACAATCCACTGACAAAACACAGCCCCAGGTGACTCGGGGGTGACTCATACCTGGCACTTGTCTTCTTGTTTGTGTATTTCTAGGAGTGGCTTTGAAAACTTTGTAGAAGCCTGTCTGGTGAGGTGAAATAGTATCCCAAAGACTTGAAAAGAAGTCACATTCTCAAGCCAAAGTGTAGCCCTGCCCCCAACCCACGTAATAGTTGACTGTTTCCCAGCCTTGTCATCAGAAACCATGTCAGACAGAATATCATTAACATTAACATGGATGTCTCTCGTGAAAGAGGAGGTCTAATCCGTCATGTGCAGTACTTAGGAAATCAGGTCAGGTGTGTCGGTGCCGGTGTGAAGAGGTGACTTCGGCAGTCACCCAGCCCTGCTGACTGGGGCTTCCCAACCTACTAGCACCCTTCCAGGGCTGGTGTACGGATTACATAGAGCGAATCTTGAATGCTGGTATAGAACACACGCTGGCCTCGATCAGAGATAGAAAGTGCTCAGGAAATGTTTGCCCTAATCGGACTTCTGAACAACCACAGAGAATGCCATTGTGTAACGAGCAGGTCTACGGTGCAATCAACAGCTTGCTATGTCTGGGAGGCAGGGTGTTATTTTCATACTTAAACAGGCATTAATAAGCTCCACAGACGTGTCGCTTCCACAGTAACCTGACTGAGGTTACACTGCATTTTCCATACATACGGCTTATGATGCTGGGACCAGATCAAAAACCCCGGTCAGGCCCTCACAGACAGCTTTAAGGGTATCCTCACAAGCAGGGGCTCTAGGGTTGAGTCTTAGGAGGCATCCCACGGTTCCTCTTACTGCCTGGAAGGCTCACCCTCAAAACCATTTTGTGGTGGATGGATCTCCTCTGATTTCTGACTCATTGGAACGCTGGCCTCTGAGAGCATACTTAGGTTTCCTTCCACAACTGGGCGCTAAGGAGGGCCCCTTGAATTCTGTGCATCTCTTTCGCTGCCCCTATCCTGTCTTGCCACAGTGGCAGGGATGCTAATTTTTGAGGACAGTGGGGAACATGGCAGGGATCCAGCCAGGGCCTCAAAGCATATAAGGTAAACATTCTATCGCTGAACATACTCCCAAGGCCCCTTTCCTGTTCTAATAAATGTTATTGACATGCAACTTCCATGGCGTGAAATCCACACATTGAAAATGTGTAAGTCAATACATTGGGACAAATGTGTACGTTCATTCAACTGTCCCCTCTGCCCTGAGACATCCTTTTACGGCAGAGTGTGAGCTACACCATGAACCCAGGTGGCTGGATGCGATTTTGAATTGCTATAAGTTAGACTTACCTGTCCGAAAATTCCACATCACTTAAATTATACCAGAATGGAGGATGTCTCCTTGGCCTGGATTTAGCTTCTTTTCCCTGGAAAAATCTCTGTGAGACCCTCTCTGGGTTGTTGCAAAAATGGTTTGTTCCTTTTTATTGCCGATATTTGCATATTATCTTTTCTATTTCGGTGTTAAAGATTGTTATAACAATCTGTGGGTGCGTGTGCAAACCAAAGATAGACATTGTGTGTCCCCCTCCACTGCTCTCCATGCTGGTTTTTGAGACGGGGTCTCTCACTGAGCCTGGATCGCACTGGTTCAGCCTGACTGCCTGGCCAGTGAGATCCAGGAACCCTTCTGAGCCCGTCTGGGGTTGCTGGTGGGCACCCCGTGCCCAGCTCCTTTCCATGGGTGCTGAGGGTCTAATGCAGGTCCTCGAGCCGGCCAGGCGAGCATTTTACTGCCCCAGCCATCTCCCACCTCAAACTCTGTCTTTAATTGTGATGTTTAGTCTACGTTCATTGAACACTGAGACCTTTGAACTTTTTATTTTGAAGTAACTTTAAACTTACAGAAATATTGAAAAAAAGTAGTACGGAAAACGTTTACATGGTTTTTGCTTAGTCTCCTGGGATTAACGTCTCACCTGACAGTTAACACTGTTACACAGTTGTTGGTGGAACATGCACCTTGGTCCGATTTCCCAGACTTTCCCCCCCACCCCCAAATGTCTTTGTCTGGCTTCAAGTCCAATAAAACATCTCACACTAACCTCGTCATGACATTGTCATCGTCTCCTCCCGCTTCTCCTTCGAGGTCTCCTACATAGCCTAGGCTAGCCTTAAACTCAACAGTCCTGCTCTACCTCAGATCCCTGCGTGCTAGGGTAGCAGATACCTACTGGAATGCCAAGCGCTTGGACATCCTTTTGTAAAAAGCATTTATTTGTTTGTGTGTTTGTTTGTTTGTGGGGGCAAATGTGTGCACCAGGGTAGGCATTTGGAGGCAGGTCAAAGGACAACTTAACAGGAGATGGTTCTCTCTTCCACCACGTGAGTCCTAGAGAGAGCGCACACGTCGTCAGGCTTGGCCCACAGAGCCGTCTAGCCGGCTCCTCGTGTGTCTTTTCTAATCTTCTCCTATGTGTGCACTTCCTCAGTGTGGGCTCACTGCACATCTAAGCTATAACGACTACACTGACTCCCCGTGACTCTGCTCTTCGTGCTGAGGATGGAATGTAGGGTCTGCCGTGTGCACCAGGCACGCGCTCCGTCACAGATACACCCTCAGCCCTTCCCAGCACGTCTGACGTGTATACCCGGATAGATACCGATCCTCCGTCGGCCAATATTCGCAGTGCTGCGATGCTGGCTTTTAATCTTGGGTTTTTCTACGGCTTAGTGCGAGTGTGCCATGTTGCCTCTCACTTTCCATCGTCCCCCCTCCCCCCACCCCCAGATTTTCGTCTCTCCGGTGCATGCTCGGGGTTGGCTGCATGCGCCCTGACTTCACACATCTTTGTAAGCATGCTCTGCGATGTCACTAACTCACAGCAGTGACACTCCGTTCCCATCTTCCTGCCTTAAAATAGTGTCGTATCTTTATATCTAGGTCAATGCTTTTGCTTTGACGAGCTGCCTTCCACTTTTGGAAGGCCTTCGGACCTTCATACTTCCGACTCTGGCTCTGAGGTGGACATCCGTCCACTCGCAGCCTGTGAAGATTCCTTTCATCACCCCTGCAGTGCGTGTCTACTGGAAAGTCTCTCGGCTTCATCTATCCCGAGAGGTCTTTACTCCAGCCTTGGTTTGGGATAATTTTTCTTAATATAAAAATTACTATAGTTTTTCAGCATTTTACTTATGTTATTTTAAATCTCTCTGCTTTTTTTGTTGATAATTTGGTTGTCCTCAAAGTCATGTCTCCTGCATCTCCTGCATGTCCTCATCTGCTGTCTCCACCGTGTGTGTGTGTGTGTGTGTGTGTGTGTGTGTGTGCATGGGTACGCACACATGCAGAGGCCAGAGGTCAATGTGGGGTGTCTTCCTTAATCTTTCTTCACCTCGCCTTTTGAGGCAGGGGCTTACTAAACTTTCCAGTTGACCAGGCTGGCTGTCGGTGATCCACCTTGGCCTACTTTGTGATATTACCAGTGTTCACCGCTGCGTCTGACTTTCTCTGTGGGTGTTGGGGAGATGGACCCCCTGTAGCACGCTGAGTTACCTACCAAGCCCTGGCTGCCTCTACTTTTAAGACTTTGTTCATTTAAAGTTTTTATTTTAATTTTACTTTATGTGTGTGTGGGGGGTATTTTGCCTGCAGACGTAGGAGAGGGTGTCCGTTCCTCTGGAACTGGAGTTACAGATGACTGTGAGCTGTCATGCTGGTGCTGGGACTTGAACCTGGGACCTCTGAAAGGCCCTTAACTGCTGAGCCATCTCTCCATCCCCAAATCTTTGTTAATTTTTTAGCAGTTTGTTCATGATGTATCCCAACATGGCTCTTTTTGCTTATAGCTCTTAAAGCTTTTTCAATGTACAAGTTAGTGGGTTTTGTTGTTTTTTATCAAAGTCATGAAAATTTTGCCAGTTATTTATTCCTTCTCCGTTTCCATCCTCTAATCCTGCTACTTTAACTACATTAGATGGGTTGATTCCTTCGCACTGGTTCTTAAAATTTAATTTCTTTCAGTTTGTGTATTCAGGAGGGATGGTTGTGAATGCACATGTATGCCTATGTATGCCCATGTATGCACATGCATGTGGAGATCAGAGACTGGCCCTGAGTCTCTCTTTTTTTTTTTTTTTTTGGAGACAGTGTCTCTCACTGAACCTGGAGTTCATTGACTGAGCTCACCTGGCTGGCCAGTGAGCCCTGGGAGCCCTGGGAGCCCTCAGTCTCCACTTCTCCAGATAGAATTACAGGAGCTCGATGCCCCGCCCCCACCCCAGCTGTGCCGACCAGCAGTTGGATATCTGAATGCTTATGTTGGGCTTCAAATACTTTACTGTCTGCACTAACCCTCAGCCGGTCCCGTGAGGATCTGAGTACTAGACTTTGTGTTCATCTGTTCGTGAATTCTGGGATCTGGTTATGCAGAGTGGTGCAGCTGCTCGGGAGGCTGAGGCAGGAGGATTACAAGTTTCAAGCCAGCCTGAGCAACGTAGTGAGACTCCATCATAGAATAAATTCTAAACAACCAAGGAAGGCTCTGTAGCCTGCTGGGAGAGGGCTTGCCTCACATGATGAAGGACCTTGTTCTGCAGTAATGAAAGAGCAGAGTGAAAGCAAACCTCAGGCTTTATTAGCTCTTTTTGGGTGGTTTTCTTTTTGGGTGGCTTTTGCTGACGGCTCTACTGCTGGCTCATCACTTTGTGTCCGTGTGGCCTCCTCTGACCCTTGCCACTGTCCATCTGGAAAGAGCACAGGGATCAATCAACTCAACAGAACACAATGCCCGTCTCCTACAGATCGCATCGGGGCTTGGTTTTACTGTTTCCTCTCTTTGTGTCCAAATTATCTTCCATATTGTTCCAGAATGTTCTCCCAGTCGTCATCTTTTCACCAACTGATGGACATTTACGGTTGTTTCCGCTTTTGGCTATTGTGAGTAATGTTGCTGGCAGCGTGCGGATGTAAGCTTTTGTGTTGGGGAGATACCAAGGAGTACAATCACTGGGGCACATGCTGCTCGCTCTGTGCCTAAGCTTGCGGGGAAAGAGTAGGCTGTATTTCCAAATGGCTGCAGCATTTCCCCATGAATAGTGTTTGGATTCTAATTCAGCCACACCCTTGTTACCATTTGTGAATCTTAGCCACCCTAGTGGGTGTGTGCTTTGACATAATATGAAGACTGTGTTCCCAAAAGGTCCCGGTGTTAAAGACTTGTCCCCCAGACTCTTCTGCTGTGGACATGCTTTGGCCCTTTGGGACATGGGACCTTGTGAGAGGTTCTTTGGTCATTAGTGGTATGTCCTGGAAGCAGTTATGGGACTGGGCCTGTCCTGTCTCTAGCTCTGTTTGCAGCTTGTAAGATGAACGGATTGCTCTGCCCTGCACTCCCACCATTGTGTGGCGCCATTACCAAAGGCTCATAGCAGTGGGCTGCTGGTCTTCGTCTGGTACCTTTAGAACCATGAGCCCAGTTAACCTTTTTACTTTGTAAGTTAATTGCATCTGGAATTTTATTGTAATAATAGGAAGATGCCCATGCACCCTTGGATTCGTGTGTAAAACTGTAGTCTTCTTGTGACTATATTTGTTTTGTTTTGTTGAGTATATAGCCCCAGATGGCCTGGAACTACTAAAGTAGACCAGGATGGCCTTGAGCTCACAGAGATCCACTAATCTCTACCTCCTGAATGCTGGATTAAAGAGATGTGCCACCACGCGGGGCCAGTGTGACTATATTTGTAGTTTGGGGAGGTAACAGGTTAGCTGATGCTGGAGAGTTGGGCCCTGCTCTGTCCGGGTTGGTTGTGGTTTGAGCCCTTCCAGGGTCATGTGATAGAAATCAGGTCTTCTGTGTGATGGTGGGGTGTGGGGGTATGTGGACCGGACCACAAGAGGAACTGGTAGGGAACTGACAAGGTAGAGCATGACCAAATCCAAGAAATCTCAAAAACTGAGATTAGAATCCCATCCTGAGACTGGCAGGAGTAGAGCTATCTCCCTCCCTGGTCCCATGCCTGTCTCAGAGCGTGTAACCCAGAGACCCCACACTGGGTGGTCACAAGTATTCAGTCGCCCTGGAGCACAGAACCTGGAAGGCCTTTCCCTACTAATGAGGCATCTCAGTACCTTAGCTTTCAACCCATGACCATCTTTCACCCTGGTTATTCTCACCACCCCCAAACCATATAACCCTTAGTTTACCCCAAAAAATCTATATGTGTTCAAACTCATCTCCAATAAAGACATACGAACAACCCTAAGATTGCCTCAGAGAGACAGACCGGAGAAGACCTTCGATTTACGGAGCCATAACCAACTGGACTGGGATGCTGCTTGTCTAACCTGGTACCACAGTGAGAGGCGATAGAACTTTGATAGGTGTAGCCTGGGGTAAGGCAACCATGCCATTAAGGTATGCACTTGCCAGCCGTGCCACCCAGAATGACTAAGGCCAAGGGGGTCCTCACAGAGGCCAGAGTGATGGGGTCAGCTGATCTTGGTCTTTAATCCCATGAAAAATGAGCCGCCTAAGTCTTTCTCTTTATACGTCACCCAGCCTTTGATATTCTGTTACAGTAATGGAAATCGGATCTTAGAAACATTATGCTGGGATTGGTGCTCTGATTTAAAAACACTCCCTGTCTTTCTTTCCACCTCTTATTCTGTCTGTCTTTCCCTCTCCTCTGTGGGAGTGGTCAGAAGAGAGCATTGGATTTCCTGGAACTGGGGTTATAGGCTCTTTGTGAGCTTCTATGTGGGTGCTAGAACTGAACCGTACGTAGTCTTCTGCAGAAGCAGTGAGTGCCCTTAAGTACTGAGTCTTCAGTGAGCAGCCATCTATAAGGCAGTAGGAGAGCCCTTACCAGAACCTGACCATGCAGAAACCCCTGACTTTGTGCTGCTAATCTCCAGAAATATGAGAAAATAATATTTTGTTATTTCAGCCTGAGCAGGTAGAGCATGGTTTTGATTTGATATACATCTCCAAAAATGGTTAATGAGGACTGGTGCATGTAGCTTGGTGTAGAGTGCTTCTCCAGCGTGCATGAGGTCCTGGATTCCATCCTCAGCAACACACACACACACACACACACACACACACACATATACACACACACACTCCCTGATGGTTAGTGATGTTGAGTCTTTCCGGGGGCTGCAGGCCTTTTATACTTCTTCTTTGAAGAAATGTCTATTCAGATCTCCCTGTTGTTTAGTGGTGGGGTGTTTATCTTATCATGGAGACATCAGGTATATGATTTGCAAGTACCTTTTCTGTGAGGTTCCCAAGTTCCTTATTTTGGGTTCGTTGTTCGACTGAAGACAATGAATACACTGATGCAGACCCCGGTGCTGCTTTCTCGTCTGTTAGTGATGAAGGAAACAACCTGTCAGAGCTCGGTCCATCAGATCAGACCCAGCGTGATAAATTAGCAAAGTGTGAAGCTTCCTTCCGATGTTCATAGAACGTAATGTTTTCTCATAAGTAGAAAAATGTGTATGTATATACATTGATATCCTTGAGGTTCCTAGCCAATCAGAAGCCTGGGGACTTTCCTTTGGGACAGATATGTTGGGCTAGGTGATGGTACTTGAATGAGGCTCTTGTTAGGACCAGGGTCTCAGGGGCGTTCAGAATATGCAGCAGTGGGAGCTTACACCCTTAGCACTGCCTCACAGGCTTAAAAGGCTAGAGAAGAGTGAAAACCCTTCAAATATAAAACCAGGTGCTTTGCAATAGAAACAAGCATCATTTTATAAAGTGACAACTCTTCTCCTTAACATAAAATAGCCCAGACCAGCCCATGGCGTTTGTGGTTGTTAGCCGTGGTTTACCGTGCCGAGGCAGAACCCAACCCTGGGCATGTTAGAATATTCTGTAGCGGAGCTATACCCCAAGACCTTGGTGAGCCTCTCTCCCCTGAAGAAATGCAAAATAAATTTAGTTCTGAATTTCATGGCACCCCTCAAGACGGGAGCCTGCCTGAGGTCACTCAAGTTTCTAAAGGAAATGGGGAATGTTAGACTCACACTAAGCACTCTGAAGCTCGTCTCTGGCACCCCATTCTGGTCACAGGCTCGTCACTGGGTGGTGAGTCACATCTGTGCCAGGTTGCAGCTTTGTTTGTGGAATGCATTTTCCTAGACCAGTTGACAATGGATAATGCGTCGCGCATGCATGTGACACATGCACATCGCTCCCGTCTGCCGTCTGTCTGTCCAATAGTCTTGAGGTGGACAAGCCCCAGTGTGAGGGCGTCTGGACTTAGAAACTAGCTGTGTGGCCTCGGGGTGACATAGCCTCTCGGGAGTGGTCATTTGCCTGGGGTTCACATGCATGGACCGTCTTACCTCATGGTGTGAGGCTCAAATGAAGTTCTGGATCCGGGGGCACCTGGGCACCGCAGTCACCTCTGCTTGTGTCCCTACGTTGCCCTCCGGAGAGGACCATGCCACTGCACTTCATCAGGGGGGAAGGCTGCCAGACCAGAGCTGCGGATCTTGTGTGCACAGGGCAACGGCTCTGGTGCTGGAGCCAGAGAGAGACTTCTCATCCATCTTTGGTTATCCACCATGTTGGGCTTCTGAGCCCTGGGTGGTTTTACACAGCTCTGGCTCATGGAACCCCCACAAGGGTCCCCAGCCTTCTGAGGTCTGTGAGTCCCGTGTTCTAAACCTGCTACATTTCAGGCTTGAAGGTCAGCTGCACTGCAAAATGGCAAACCAACGCCTTCTATAGGCTTCTCCTGTCCACACCCGCGGGGGATGCATTTGCTGTCAGCCACCCGGTGCGTATACGGGTGTCCTGAGGTCTTGGCCCCGGGAGGGCACACAAGGTGAGATCATTTAATACATTCCTGTGGGATCTGCCTTCGCTCCAGCACACTTGATGCTTTCTCGAGAGGAGAAATAAAAGGCCTTTTTAGGACAGATAACTGGGCAGTGTGGCTCACACCCACATCATACACTAGATGTAGAGTGGGGACTTTCCCTGGGTCTGGCTGTTAGAAAAGAAATGAAATCTGTGCCTTGGAGCCACCCCAGGACACGGTGTGTTGCTTTCAGCTACTGCCAAAGCATTCCTCCCTGATAGTCATGACTGATGCTTTGTTTCCAGTCAGCGGCTCCACCCGTTGTCTTCCCAGGCCCCAAAGCTCTGTCAGGTGTCAGGAAGTAGTTCCCACTGGCTGCTACTCTTGCCCTGCGGCTTAGCTTCTGGGACACACTTGTGGTTAGCCCTGTAGAACCACTGGCTCTAGCCCTATGGTGAAGACAGTCCTATTTGGGTGGATGAATACCAGCACCCCTCAGTGGAACCTCCCCCAGAATCCCCTGTACACTGCACATCGGATCCTGTGAGGGCTGGATGGCCAGGAGCAGCTTGTGTATATGGGCTATCCTTGGCCACCTTTGCCCAGCCTGCCCCGATCAACCATCCCTTCTCTCTTCCATTTCCCTCAGCACTGCTCTCTTTCCATCCTGGTGAGTGTGGGAGATTTGGCCACACACACGGGCACAATGCCTGCACTCATGTGGGTGTGAGTGGCCAAGATGCTGTAGCAACAGGGCACCTTCGCACAGGCTATTTAGTGTGTGACTCATGTGATGTGACAGGATTCTCTGACACAAACAAGGCCTGGCCTTTTGTCTTCAGAGAGTTTACATTTATATACAAGAAGTTTTAAAGTGCAGCGAGAGCTCTGATAGATACATGTCAGAGCCCCTTACCAGCCAAAGCCTTGGGCATTCACCAACCTCTGAGCCTCAGTGTCTTTGTCTCTAAAGGGAGTTTTGAGAATTCACTTCTGAGAATTTGGGAGACTACTTAAGAATGGGACAGTTTTCTTTCAACTCAGGTGCATCATCTTTCCAAACGGTAACTAAGTTATAAGGACCCAAGTGGCTCTTCCGCAGTTATGGAGTGTGCACCCAGCGCTACAGGGCTACACAGGCAGTAGGCAGGGGCTCCCTGGTGAAGCTGCACCCACGCTCATCGACATTTTCTGTTTGGATTTCTGGTTACTTCTTTCAGCCTGGAGACTCCATTCATGTGAAAAATAAAACTACTGAGATAGTAAAGGCAACAGCCAGGAGTCCTTCCACTGGAAGAGGCCTTTGGGGTTGTGCTCTGTTCTAATTCTGTTTGGTTCTTTAAGCCCAGGATGCTCTCTAACTCATGAGCTCAAATGACCTTTTGCCTCCGTCTTTCAACTAGCTAGGGGCCACAGGCTGCGCTCTACTTTTGTTTTCTATACTGCAATGAAAGCCAAGAAACACCACCAATCACCTATCAGTCTGTGCCTTTGATGGGGACTGGAAACTTGGCTCAGTAGTCACAAGCACTGGCTGCTCTTACAGATCCCAGTGCCCGTGTTGGCCAGCAATCCACAATTCCAGTTCTAGGGGGTCCCATTGGCCTTCCCTGACTTCCTGACCTCCACAGCGCCAGGCATACATGTGGTCCACATACATAAGGCAAAACCTCTCTCTCTCTCTCTCTCTCTCTCTCTCTCTCTCTCTCTCTCACACACACACACACACACACACACACACACACACACATTTTTTAAGGATTGTCCTTTGAAAAGTGTATTAGTCAGGCCGGGTGCACACCTTTGATCCCAGCACTTGGGAGGCAGAGACAGGCAGATCGCTGAGAGTTTGAGGCCAGCCTGGTCTACAAAGTAAGTTCCAGGACAGCCAAGGAGAGTAGGGCTGGAGAGATGGCTCAGGGGTTCAGAGCACTGACTGTTCTTTCAAAGGTCCTGAGTTCAAATCCCAACACCCACATGGTGGCTCACAACCATTCATAATGAAACCCGGCACCTACAGTGAACTTAGATATAACAATAAATAAATCTTTAAGCTGGAGTGAGCAGAGGTCCTGAATTCAAATCCCCAGCAACCACAGGATGGCTCACAACCATCAGTACAGCTACAGTGTATAAATAAATAAATAAATAAATAAATAAATAAATAAATAATTTTTTTTAAGAGAGAAAAGAAAAGGAAAAGGAGAGTAAATGAGTCACACAGCCTCGTGTTTGGCTTCACTGGTTCCCAGGGCTCTCCATTTCCCTTGACTGTAGGGATATTAATGTTCACAGGATGGGACCCAGCTCCACCTGCCTGTAGAAACTGTCTCCTCTCGGGTTCCATGAAACTTTTGGTTGTTGCTTTGCGGAAAAGTATGGAGTTAAGGTTGCTCTGATTGTGGACATTTGGTTCATTGCTGTACGCTTGCTATTGTTCTGTTTTCCTGCCTTGTGAACCAGTGAGACTTTACACACTAACCATGGTGTCTTTGAACGACTAACGTCAGCCTGGGCAGCGCCAGCCATGTGATACTTACTGACGGGAGTCTGTAAACACCTGTGACCAAGTTCTGGGGACAATACAGGTCTGTGTGCGAGTGATCTGTCTGACAGTGCAGAATTTGCATGGTGAAGTGTGTGTCTGCCTGTGTCTAGGATGCCAGCCCTGGCTGACACAGTGCCTTCTGGGGACCAAGGCTTCATCAAGTACTGTAAGAGTGAGAGAGGAGTGGCGTTGCAGGGGTGGGTGTGAGGCCTTCGTTCCGAATGTGAAAGGTAGCTGTGGCTTTAGGGCTGGTGGACTCAGGCCTGGTGACAATACTCATGAGACTGGGCTGGGAGATGCTGGATTGAAAGGAAGGAATTGCTTGGGGACGTGGTGAGTCTGATGTGGTCTGTCTGTCTGTCTGTCTGTCTGTCAGGAAGTGATAAACAGGACAGTGAATGTTATCAGGGAAGTTTGGCCGTGAAGGATAGAAATTGGGTCAAAACTTGAGGAGAAGTAGAAGACCGGCGGGATAGACAGACTCCCGACAGGAGTGTGAAGGAAAGGCGGACAGCGCGCTGAACCGTGCCCGTTCACACTAAGGGTGCGTTACATTCCCTCTGCCTTTTGCACCGCGCCAGGCTGTCTGAATCTCCTCCCCGCTGGTCCTGGGGCCGTGCTCTGCTTTTTGAAGATACTACTTTTATTTTTGATTAGCATACCCATACTGCATACATTATTGGGATCCTGCGAGCTAGCGGGGGTCCTTTTATCATCTTTACCCAACCTTCTGGCCCTCGAGGAATCGCCAGTCTGTGTTCAGCTTGGCACCTCTGCGCTTGCGCACAAGTGAGACTGTGTCAAGGCATGTGTGTCTTCTGCGTGTCCACTCGTCCACCTAAGGTGATCGTTCACCTCCAGGCCCACCGCCCCGGGTAAATGCTAAGGGTCTCGGTCTTCTTTGTGGCTGAATAACAGTCCTCGGTGCGTGGCTGCTGTCCGCCATGCTTTCGTGCCGGGTCCTCCCGACTTCTGCCTCGCCCACTCCCCAAGGCCCCTTCTTCTGGCCCCTGTGGCCCTGAGGGAACAGGCTCCTCACCGTGAGAGGAGGGCCCTTCTTGTGGCCCCCCAATCTCCACCTGAGCCTCTCTCGGTACCCAGAAATTTCTGTGACAGCCTTGTGCTCTGCCGTCTACCTCATGCTTCATAGCCTGGTGTTGTCGGTCAGCTTGTGTGTTTTATTTTCCCGCTTCCTGTGTTACTTCTCTCCAGACCATGGTCGCTGCGCTTCCCGCCTGACCCTTCCCCACTGCCATCCCCTCTTCCCCTCTTGGGCCCGGCCCGGCCTCGTCATCTTGTGAGGATAGATAGATGTCAGCACATCTGTACCGCCCCGCCCCCATTATGCTTTATTATCCACTTTATTATCAGTTCCAGCTGCATGACGTAGTCTTTGTCCACAAAGCATCAGGTTTTAGGGCGGAAAGAGGCCGGGATCCTGTAGTCCAGCACAGTTCAGCGTTCCGCCCTCTCTTCAGCCTGGCAGGTATTTAGTGACTAATTATTCATTAATGCAATCAAAATGTTTGAGAAATCATGATTTCGGCCAAATTAAAGATACATTTTCTTTGCTTACCGCAGAAATTTGATATGTTCCTACACAATGTGAATCACACACACACACACACACACACACACACACACCTTAACAGTGGAATCCTCTTTTCTCAAATAAAGTGGCTGAGATGATCCACTGCCAGGTCGGAGGCGGGTAGACTCTCCAGAGCTGGGACTCCGATGCCACCCAAGTGGCTGTCGCTACAGCAGTCATGTTTGAGGGCCGTTGGCTCGGCTGTGGTCTGCTGCATATGGAAGAGTGTTCTGTGTTTTCCCAACTGAAAAATAAGAGTTGATACACAATCCAGAGAGGTCAGAGTCAGCGCCATACACGGACCTCGGGCGTTGTAACACCAGCGCGTCCTTGAGAAAGGATGTTCCATGCACTTCCTGATTCTGTTCCCCTCGCCTCTCATACACATCCGGCGTCAGAGCCTCAAAAACCCATTTGCTTCCTTCTAAACAAGATGCCTGAATTGGCAGGCCCGTGGCTGCCGCCCAGGGCCTGTAGCTGTGTGCAAAGCCCTCTCGCACACGCAGTCTTGTGACAGCAGACTTCAGGGTTCTGGGATCCTGCCCCCATCCTCCATGGACACGTGGCAGGCTGCTCCAAGCCCCCAGCGGTGCTCACACATATAACTTCTTACAGAAAGCCTTGCTCATTCCTGTAGCCGCGTGGTGTAAACATGCTCGGGCTATTTAAAAAGAACCCCTCTATTTATCACCATGCCCAAGGCAGGCCTGGGTGAATTTGTGTCGGATGAAACGCCCTCTCTGAGGGAGCGGCCAGGCAAGGCACTGACAGGGACGCTGCCTGGTGGGGAATCCACGCAGCTTCAGGACAGTCGGCCTTTGAGGAGGGACTCTGAAGAAACCACAGATGGACAGTGAGAGGGCAAGCTCTGCCAGATGCCGGGGGCGGGGCAGTGAGGAGAACAGAGGCCGACAGGGAAAAGATGCAGGAAACCCATGGGGAGTATTGGGAGAGACTCTGAGCAGAGGCTCAAAGGAGAGGGCCATCTCACAGGAAACCACTAGCAGGAAGGGAGGTGTGCGGGGTGTGCGGGCGGTCCTGGCAGGCTGAGTCCTGGTGCTCATCTGGCGTGCAGCTGCCCAGGGTGCTGGAAGGAGCCTTCACTCCATGCCCATGCCAGACACTGGCTGGCTCTCACACACCTAAAGGAGGCCCTGCCTGGAGAATGCACTCATTCAAGCCCAGCCACCCCGCTGTAGCCAAAGGACTTGGGATGTGATGAGCCATGACTCTGGTCATCCTGGTGCAGACCTGGGGTGCTGGGAGACTCTGGAGACAGAGTAGAGTGTATTCCGACTCTGCTCCATCCTGACCAACGTGCCAGGCATGCCGCCAACCCTGCTAAGTTCCACGTTGCTAAGTTCTGTTCCCCGGAAAGAAGAGAATTTCACACAGCAGCCCGAAGGGTGTAAATGAATCTAGAACATTTTCCTGCCGGCAAGGCTGCCCTAGAGTGGCTCTCCTATGCAACGGGGTTCCCAGCACTCTTTCTTTCCATTGCTTATTCTTAAGTTTTCTGCAAATGGATGTGTAACGAGGTGAAACCCAAATGTTCCGTGTAAAGGTGCAAATACTAAGAAATTACGATAAAGATCTTAAAACTTAGAATATGTGAAACAGTAGGTGACTACCTGGTCTCTTTGATACCTTCTCTCTTTGAATTTGACATGGACTTATCATGTGGCAAAGTAATCATTGAATTTTCCCACACCTTTTCTGAATATAAAAGGGAAGTTTAGAATGCTACCTATCAGGATGAATTAACAGTTGATGCCAGTGATACCATGACATTTATATAAATTATAGGGCTGTAGTTTAGTGGTGGGACACTTAACAACATGTGTGAGACCCTAGGTTCAGTCTCCAAGGGTGGGAAAAAGCTGACCATGTTGGTCATGCCTGGAGTTCTAACACCATCACTTAAGAGACGGGACGGGGGGGGGGGTGCTCCCAGCACTCTGGGAGGCAGAGGCAGGTAGATTTCTGAGTTCGAGACCAGCCTGGTCTATAGAGTGAGTTCCAGGACAGCCAGAGCTATACAGAGAAACCCTGTCTCGAAAACACCAAATCAGAGAGAGAGAGAGAGAGAGAGAGAGAGAGAGAGAGAGAGAGAGAGAGAGAGAACGGGAAGATCAGGAGTACAGGGCCATCCTCAGCTAGGTAGCAAGGTGTGTGCATGCGTGTAAGTATGTGTAAGTGTGTGTGAGAGTGTGTGTGTGAGTGTGTGTGTCAGGGTGAGTATGTGTGTATGAGTGTGTGTGTGTGTGTGTGTGTGTGTGTGTGTGTGTGAGTGTGTGTGTGGCCATCCTCAGCTAGGTAGCAAGGTGTGTGCATGCGTGTAAGTATGTGTAAGTGTGTGTGAGTGTGTGTGTCAGGGTGAGTATGTGTGTATGAGTGTGTGTGTGTGTGTGTGTGTGTGTGTGGCCATCCTCAGCTAGGTAGCAAGGTGTGTGCATGCGTGTAAGTATGTGTAAGTGTGTGTGACACTGTGTGTGTGAGTGTGTGTGTCAGGGTGAGTATGTGTGTATGAGTGTGTGTGTGTGTGTGTGTGTGTGTGTGGCCATCCTCAGCTAGGTAGCAAGGTGTGTGCATGCGTGTAAGTATGTGAGAGTGTGTGTAAGTATGTGTGTACATGATTGTTGAATGTGAGTGTGTGTGTGTGTGTGTGTGTGTGTGTGTATGTGTGTCATAGTTTCCTGGTTGCAGACTGAGTGTGTCCTGTTCCCTGGGGGCTATGGTAGGCGATGTGCACTTAGCCACAGGAGGAGGCTCCCAGTGACCAGTACCGTTTCCCAAACACTGGGAAGATTCCATCTGCTTCATTGTTTCACACTGCAGGGTAAAATCCCATCACTATAACATAACTATTAATCAAGGACTGAAAACCAGGGAGGAGTCTCATGCCTACAGTTCCAGCACTCAGGAGGATGAAGAGCTCAGGCCAGCCTGGGCTACATAACAAGAGCCTGTTTGGGGGAAAAATGGAGAACTAGCACCAAGGCCATTAAAATCAGGAACGAGATAAGGCTGTCCATGACCCCCACTCTTTTTCAATATGGTACTTGAAACACTAGATAAGCAGTAAGATAGGAAAAGGAAATTAAACAGATACAAATAGAAGTCAAATTATCCCTATTTGAAATTGATATGACAGAATACGTAAGAGACCCCAAAATTCTACTAGAAAACTTCTAGGAAAGATGAGTGATTTCAGTGGTAGGATACAAAATCAACCTTCGACCTCTTTTATTTATTTATTTATTTATTTATTTATTTATTTTTGGTTTTTTGAGACAGGGTTTTTTCTGAATAGTCCTGCCTGCCTTGGAACACAGTCTATAAACCAGGGTGGCCTCGAACTCAGAAATCCACCTGCCTCTGCCCGCTAAGTACTGGGATTAAAGGCATGCGCCACCACTGCCTGGCTTGCTTTTTTTTTTTTTTTTTTTAATTTTTATTTTCTATATTCTATGTTTACATTCCAAAGGCTTACCCCTTTCCCAGTTCCCACCCACCATACTTCCCATAGTTCCTCTCCCCCCCAACTATTCCCCAATCATTCCCCCTCCCTCCTCGGTTTCTTTACTAAACTGGATGCAATCTTTACAGGCCCAGGGTCCTCTCCTTTCTTCTTCTTGGGAGTCATTTGACTTGCTAATTGTGCCTTGAGTATTTAGGGCTTCTGGGCTCATTAATATCCACTTATCAGTGATTGCATTTCATGTGTATTCTTTTGTGATTGGGTTAACTCACTCAGGATGATATTTTCCAGGTCTAACCATTTACCTACAAATTGCATGAATTCATTATTTTTAATTGCTGAGTAGTATTCCATTGTATAAATATACCACATTTTCTGTATCCATTCCTCCTTTGAGGGATATTTGGGCTCCTTCCAATTTCTGGCTATTATAAACAAGGCTGCTATAAACATAGTGGAGCATGTGTCTTTATTGTATGCAGGGGAATCCTCTGGGTATATGCCCAGGAGTGGTATGCCAGGGTCCTCTGGAAGTGACATGCCCAATTTTCTGAGGAACCACCAAACTGATTTCCAGAGCGGTTTTACCATTTTGCAATCCCACCAACAGTGGAGGAGTGTTCCTCTTTCTCCACATCCTCGCCAGCACTTGTTGTCTCTTGAGTTTTTAATCTTAGCCATTCTGACTGGTGTGAGGTGGAATCTCAGGGTTGTTTTGATTTGCATTTTCCTGATGACTAATGATGTTGAACATCTTTTAAGGTGTTTCTCGGCCATCCGAATTTCTTCTGGTGAAAATTCTTTGTTAAGCTCTGTGCCCCATTTTTTGATAGGGTTATTTGGTTCTTTGCTGTCTTTCTTGAGTTCTTTGTATATATTGGATATTAGCCCTCTGTCGGATGTGGGGTTGATGAAGATCTTTTCCCACTTTGTTGGTTGCCGTTTTGTCCTTCTGACAGTGTCCTTTGCTTTGCAGAAACTTTGTAATTTTATGAGGTCCCATTTGTCGATTCTTGATCTTAGTGCATAAGCTATTGGTGTTTTGTTCAGGAACTTTTCCCCTGTGCCCAAGTCCTCCAGGGTCTTCTCAAGTTTCTTTTCTAATAGTTTCAGTGTGTCTGGTTTTATGTGGAGGTCCTTGATCCACTTGGAGTTGATCTTAGTGCAAAGAGATAAGAGTGGGTCAATTCGCATTCTTCTGCATGTTGACCTCCAGTTGAACCAGCACCATTTGTTGAAAAGGCTATCTTTATTCCACCGGATGGTTGTGGCTCCTTTATCAAAGATCAAGTGACCATAAGTCTGTGGGTTAATTTAGAAGGGGTTATAGAAAGGCTCCCAACCAAAAAAAGTATGGGACCAGATGGTTTTAGTGCAGAATTCTACCAGACCTTCAAAGAAGACTTAACACCAATACTTTTCAAACTATTCCACAAAATAGAGACAGAAGGGACACTGCCCAACTCATTCTTCGAAGCCACAATTACGCTAATACCTAAACCACAAAAAGATCCAACAAAGAAAGAGAACTACAGGCCAATTTCTCTTATGAATATAGATGCAAAAATACTAAATAAAATTCTTGCTAACCGAATCCAAGAGCACATCAAAACAATCATTCACCATGATCAAGTAGGCTTCATCCCAGGGATGCAGGGATGGTTCAATATACGGAAATCCATCAATGTAATCCATTACATAAACAAACTGAAAGAAAAAAACCACATGGTCATCTCATTAGATGCTGAAAAAGCATTCGACAAAATTCAACATCCTTTCATGCTAAAAGTCTTGGAAAGAGCAGGAATTCAAGGCCCATACCTAAACGTAGTAAAAGCAATCTACAACAAACCAGTAGCCAACATCAAAATAAATGGAGAGAAACTTGAAGCATTCCCACTAAAATCAGGGACTAGACAAGGCTGCCCTCTCTTTCCATATCTTTTCAATATAGTACTTGAAGTTCTAGCGAGAGCAATTAGACAACATAAGGAAGTCAAAGGGATACAAATTGGAAAGGAAGAAGTCAAACTATCATTATTTGCAGACGATATGATAGTTTACCTAAGCGACCCAAAAAACTCCACCAGAGAACTTCTACAGCTGATGAACAACTTCAGCAAAGTGGAAGGTTATAAAATTAACTCAAGCAAGTCAGTGGCCTTCTTGTACTCAAAGGACAAGCAGGCTGAGAAAGAAATTAGGGAAATAACACCCTTCACAATAGCCACAAACAACATAAAGTATCTTGGCGTAACTCTAACCAAACAAGTGAAAGATCTGTACGACAGGACCTTCAAGTCCTTGAAGAAAGAAATCGAAGAAGACCTCAGAAGATGGGAAAATATTTCTTGCTCCTGGATTGGCAGGATCAATATAGTAAAAATGGCCATCTTGCCAAAAGCAATATACAGATTCAATGTGATCCCCATCAAAATCCCAACTCAATTCTTCATAGATCTAGAAAGAGCAATTCTCAAATTCATCTGGAGCAACAAAAAACCCAGGATAGCTAAAACTATTCTCAACAATAAAAGGACTTCTGGGGGAATCAATATCCCTGACCTTAAGCAGTACTACAGAGCAATTGTGTTAAAAACTGCATGGTATTGGTATAGCAACAGGCAAGTAGATCAATGGAATAGGATTGAAGGCTTTTTAAAAAAAATTTTATTTATTTTATGTATTCATCATTGCTCTCTTCAGACTCTCCAGAAGAGGGCGAGCCACCATGTGGTTGCTGGGAATTGAACTCAGGACCTCTGGAAGAGAACTTAGTGCTCTTAACCAGTGAGCTTTCTCTCCAGCAGCCCTTCCACCTCTTTTATAAGGAGAGAAATTCCATTCAAAAGAGCAGAGCACTCATGGCTTAGTCTGTTGCGTGTAATTTTTAAAAACACACTATTGTCTTTGTCTGTGACCTCAGCTGCACTCTGACCTCTCCGGGCTCCCTTTGCTGCATCCATCCGGCTTAGCCCAGGATCAATCACAACCATGCCCAACCCTGGAGAGCCAGAGGCTGGCGTTCCTCCCAGCTAGCTTCACTAGGCCACCAGCTACCTCGACCCTAGAGCAGCAGCCCGCATGCTGGTCCCTCCCCGTTTCCTTTAGCTCCCCCGGCTAGCTTCGCAAAGCTGCCATCACCGACCCGCTGGCTGTCTTTACCCACCTATACCCACCTTTGCTCCGAGGAGTGAAAATCACTCAGACAGCTTTATTATTTTAGACCTTGCCAGATAGCACAATTGCTGGGTGCAAAATCTCTTGTCCTAACCTTAGCAGCCAGCCTATACTGACCAGTCTTTGTCGACCTCTTGGGCTATCCGCCAGTGGCAGAGGCTGCTGGTTGTAGCTTCCCCAAGATCTTACATGGTTGTTTCATGCTTCTCCTGCCAAGGCCTGGCTGAAAAGCCCTTCTCTTTCACTGCATCTCCTCTCTTCCTGGGACCCGGGAGTTCCGCCTGTACCCTTCGCCAAGCAATTGGCTCCCACCTTCTGTACTGACAAAATCAAGAACCAATTAGGGAACCAGACTTTTAGTATTAGCACTTCCCCCTACAGTCACCTTTTCTGTCCAGTAAAAAGTAAAAATAAAATAAAATAAAATAAAAAATGAACAAAACATAATAATTAAGTAAATTATATATAGTATGAGGTACAGAGGACATTTAGTCTCTCAATTTGTCAATTAGACAAAGTGCGCTACCATATTTCCTAACTGAAAGAATTATGAGTCTATCCTTGGATTACATTTAGATTTTAGCTGTAATGTCATCTAAAAACCGTGATCCATTCTATAAACCCTCTCTCTCAATGTTAAATAACTTGAGTTTGATTATGAGACTAAAATTAGCCTTTAATCCCATCAGAAATCTGAGAGACTAAATATTACTTGAAAATATAGGAACAAAACAAAGCTTCTGAGACTTAATCTGTAGAGACGGGTGATTATTTGCACAGACCCCCATTCAATAAAACCTAGGAGCCAAGGATCATCTATCTGACAGACTTATAATGTAGAATTATTTGAAGGGCCATTGACCCTGTCTCGGCAAAGCCAACAGTCTATTATTCTGTAAAATGTGTCCTTCTCTGGACAGCACTGTCTGTAGATGAAATGGGCGGTTTCTGCCCGGTGGCCGCCTAGCCATGGTAAGCAGCCTTGTCTGGCGGTGAAGGAGCTCAGTATCTTCTTTGAACAGAAGGGGGAGCTGTCTGGAGAGGTGTGTCTCATTGTCAAATGATTAAATCACATTAAATGGCCTATTTTATGGATTTTTGATGTTTTTTGAAGACAGATATAAATACGGTAATCTGAACTGTTAAACTTTATTTTCAGCTATTTTTAATTGAAATATATTGAAAACGTCCTTTTGTAATTAAATCAGAAGTCTAACATAACCATGAGTTTTCTATCTGACCCTTAACTCACATTGCTCCATCACCTGAAAACCGTTCGTGACAGCAGTCACAGAAAGACTGGGTCTAAGCTTTGTATTTCTAAATGTGTTGTATAGGCACAATGCCTATCTAAGAGTAACAGTATTAATCTCAATTTTTGTATCAATATAAGAAATTTATATCAATGAAAACCTTAAATCTACATCAAAATAAATTTTGTGCCAATGTAAGAGAATAAAATTTTAACTTTGTATCAATTACAAAGATTTTTATCAATTAAAATTATGGTTACATAAGCAATTCCACCTATTTCCTCCCTGTTCAAAATTATGACCATTCTCAAATTTCCTTGAATGACAACCTTTTTATAATTTATAAAATAACCTTTACCAGATCCCCCAAACTCAGGGAATTGGGCTGACGACTCTCCATAACTTCTTTTGGTGATGAAAATTCCTTTTTTTTTTTTTTCCAAGACAGGGTTTCTCTGTGTAGTCCTGGCTGTCCTGGAACTCACTCTGTAGATCAGGCTGGCCTCGAACTCAGAAATCCACCTGCCACTGCCTCCCAAGTGCTGGGATTAAAGGCGCCACCACCACCCGGCGATGAAACATCTTTAAGGGGAGGAGAGGAGTAGGAAAGTTAGCAGATTTGGTTAGGCCTTGAGAAAGCCAGCCAGCAATTGTTATCCAGTCATTGATTCCCAGAAGGCCCAGGGCTTGACTGAAGCTCTGACTGGATCCGTCTGAAGGTTGAATGAGGAAAGACGACCTGGAATTCATACACAGGGAGACCAGCGCAGCGTCTCTAAGGGTGAATCTCACCAACGCTGCACACTGCAATATACACATCTCAAGACAGATTTAAGTACATCACGATATCTGTATGGATTGTGTTGGTCTGTGTAGGGTGCACAGAATAGTTAAGCATGAAATTCTGCTCCTTGTCTGAGCATGTGAAAGACAGCCATCCTTTTTATGAGGCGGTTTTAGTAATAACCAATCATAAGTCTTCATTCATGCCCTGTGAAGGAGGGCATGGAGAATCTTTACCTGTCCTGTTTGGTTCCCTTGAACTTTTTAGTTTTTCAGGGGGTCTCCCTCTGTCATATCTGATCTATACAACTCTAAAAGGGGTCCAGAGCCTAATCTCTTTTTCTGTCAACACAAATGTGGAGCCTTTCTCCCAAAATAGCATGTCCTTGAGCTAGTAATCAGAAAAACCTTTAGCTTGACCTCTGTCCCAGAGGAATAATAATATAACCACAAAACTCAAAATGGCAACCATTTTGATATTTAAAACAAAGTAAACTAAACAAATATTGTATGAGTCTATTTTCAGACTTTTTATTTGTCATGTCAGGAATATTTAACCCAAATTTTTCATGGAGCCCATGTTCAAAGAATTTGAGTTATCTTGTAAGATTTTTATATATTTCTTTAAAGCATTATCTTTTGTTTATTTATAATTTTATTTTTAGGCTTTTAAAAATCTGTCATGTCAGGAATATTTAACTTAGAATTCTCATGGAGCCCATGTTTGAAGAATTTGAGTAATCTTGTAAGATTTTTTAAAGGCCTCTCTACAGTTTTTTATATATTATCTAGCGTGTGTCTGTTATTGGAGGCAGTAGCCTTTTTTTCTCTCTAGTTTATAGCTGGGGACTCGATCTGTAAGCTAAGGCTCCCCTGAGTGTTTTTGTTTAAAGTTTTTAAGTTTTGAGTCATCCATGGGCTAAGCTGGATGAGCAAGGAGAACTGGGAGAGGTCAGAGTGCAGGCCGAGGTCACAGACAAAGACAATAGTGTGGTTTTTAAAATTACACTCAACAGATGGCACCCAACTTTGGTACCTGATTTTATGCATAAAACCAAGTGTTAAAATCTGCCTTTCTGAGCCTCTTTCTTAGGAATGGGATATTCTACTGTGGTAGTTTATATTGATTGTCAATTGAATATAGAATCACCCTGGAAGCGTCTTTGGGCCTGGCAATCATGGGCATTGTGGCTGTAATGTTCCATCCCACCGCCTTCACATGATGTTTTCCCTGGGTCTCTACCATCATACTCCTGAGTGTCCATCTGTGTCTACATTCGGATGCTGTGTTTGAAATTCTGAGGGCAGAAGAGGGTGTAGGGCCCGCTGGAATTGGAGTTACAGACGGTGGTGAGCCACCATGTGGGTACTGGGAGTCAAACACAGGTCCTCCGGAGGAGCCGGTGCGCCTAACTGCTGAGCTGTTGCTTCAACCACTCAGTTGTCTAAGGGTTCCTAAGAATGCCAGTCATTCTGTGGCTAAGATTAAAAACTCAGAAGACATCAGGTGTTGGCGAGGATGTGGAGAAAGAGGAACACTCCTCCACTGCTGGTGGGAATGCAAGCTGGTACAACCACTCTGGAAATCAGTATGGCGGTTCCTCAGAAAACTGGACGTGATACTTCCAGAGGACCCAACCATACCACTCCTGGGAATATACCCAGAAGATTCCCCAGCATGCAATAAGGATACATGCTCCACTATGTTCATAGCAGCCTTATATATAATAGCCAGAAGCTGGAAAGAACCCAGATGTCCCTCAACAGAGGAATGGATACAAAAAATGTGGTATATATACACAATGGAGTACTATTCAGCCATTAGAAACAATGAATTCATGAAATTCTTAGAGAAATGGATGGAGCTGGAGAACGTCATACTAAGTGAGGTGACCCAGTCTCAAAAGAATACCCATGGTATGCAGTCACTGATAAGTGGATATTAGCCTAGAATCTTAGAACACCAAAGACATAAATCACATACCAGGTGATGTCTGACAAGAAGAAAGGAGTGGACACTGGTGCTAGAATGGACCAAAGCATCATTGTGGGGGAGTACAAGAACAGTGAGGTGGGAGGGGGTGGATGAGGGAGCAGGGGGAGGGAAAAGGGCATGTGGGACCTTTGGGGCTGGGGAACCAGAAAAAGGGAAATGAATTGTAAATATAGAATATATCCAATAAAAAAAATATTGGACCAAGTTAAAAAAAAAAAAAAAAGAAAGAATGCTAGTCATTCTGAATCAGGCCCCACCAAATGACGTTTCTTTAAAAAAAAAAAAAAAGATTTATTTATGAGTACACTGTAGCTGTCTTCAGACACACCCCAAGAGGGCATCAGATCTCATTACAGATGGTTGTGAGCCACCACGTGGGTGCTGGGAACTGAACTCAGGACCTTTGGAAGAGCAGTCAGTGCTCTTAACCCCTGAGCCATCTCTCCAGCCCCCCACCAAATGATCTTGTTTTAATATTATTTCTGTAAGGCACTGTTCCCAAGTGAGATTTGCATCTAGAAGAACTGGACGCTAGTTCTTCCAGCACTGGATGCAGTTCTTGATGCCTCTGTCTCCCTTGCTTTTAGTCTCTCTCCCTGGTCCTTCAGTACTTCTAGCAATTGTCCTCTTCACTAAGTGGGGTTGTAACCACACTGATTAGACACCTTGGCCAGGACCATCTTTTTCTTTCTGTTCTTAGGGATTTGGGATAAGTTGACACTGCCAGGCATTCCATTTGGATGGATGGATGGATGGATGGATGGATGGATGGATGGATGAGGGAGGGAGGGGTAGATAGATGGGTGGATGGACGGACGGATGGATTGATGGATGAGGGAGGGAGGGGTAGATAGATGGGTGGATGGATGGATGGATGGATGAGGCAGGGAGGGGTAGATGGATGGGTGGATGGACAGATGGATGGATGGATTGATGGGTGGGTGGATGGATGGATGGATGAGGGAGTGGGGGTAGATGGATGGGTGGATGGACAGATGGATAGATGGATGGATGAGGGAAGGAGGGGGGTAGATGGGTGGATAGGCGGACGGATGGATGGATGGATGGATGGAGCTGGTCTCAATCTGTCCTGCCAATATCATTTCCCATCATTCCCATTCAAGCATTTCATCCTCAGTCTGACTGTTGGCTGCTGTTCTCCACACCATTCTTTCTGAAGGTCAGGTTCTAGTCTTCTCTCCAAAGCCTATCATAACCTCCACTTCCTGTGTGTCTACCACTGGGCCTCTGCTTATGGCACTTATACAGCTGGAGACCTGGGATAGGGGAGGCTACAAGGGGTCCATAGGGGTGACCTTTCCTGGGATTCCTACTGGCAGGGTATACAGAGACTGAAATGGCCAACTCCTATAGTCAGGCAGAACTTCCAGTGGAAGGAGGGGGGTCATCAACATCCCACACACACATAACCTTCAACCCAAAATATCTGTACTAAATTGATTTTTTCCTATTTTTATTAGATATTTGCTTTATTAACATTTCATATGTTATCCCCTTTCCTGGTTTCCCTTTTGAAAACCTCCTATCCCATCCCCCCTCCCCTGCTCACCAACCCACCCATTCATGCTTCCCTGTCTTGATATTCCCCTATACTGGGACATCGAGCTTTTTCAGGGCCACAGGCCTCTCCTCCCTTTGATGTCCAATAATGCCATCCTCTGCTACATATGCAGCTGGAGCCATGGGTCCCTCCATGTGTACCCTTTGGTTGGGAGTTTAGTCCCTGGAGCTCTGGGCAGTCTGGTTGGTTCATAATGTCCTATGTGGTTGAGAGCTCCTTCAGCTCCTTGGGTCCTTTCTTGAGTTCCTCCATTGGGTACCTTGTGCTCAGTCCAATGGTTGGCTGAGATCACCCACCTCTGTATTTGACCCGTACTGGCAGAGCCTCTCAGGAGAGAGCTATATCAGGCTCATGTCAGCAAGTGCTTGTTGGCATCCACATTAGTGTCTGGGTTTGGCGACAGTATATGGGGTGGATTCCCAGGTGAAGCAGTCTCTGGATGATCTTTCCCTCAGTCTCTGCTCCACACTTTGTATCTCCTCCCATGGCTGTTTTGTTCCCCCTTCTAAGAAGGACCAAAGTATCCATACTTTGGTCTTCCTTCTTCTTGAGCTTCATTTGGTCTGTAAATTGTATCTTGGGTATTTCAAGCTTCTGGGCTAATATCCACTTATTAGTGAGTACATACCATGTATGTTCTTTTGTGATTAGATTACCTCACTCAGGATGATATTTTCTAGTTCCATCCATTTGCCTAAGAATTTCATGAATTCATTGTTTTTAATAGCTGAGTAGTATTCCATTGTGTAAATGTACCACATTTTCTGCATCCACTCCTCTGTTGAGGGACATTGGGTTCTTTCCAGCTTCTGGTTAAAGTTTCTGTAAGGCAAAGTACAGTTAATAGAACAAAACAGCAACCAACAAATTGGGAAAAGATCTTTACCAACTCTACGTCCAACAGAGGGCTAATATCCACTATATACAAAGAACTCAAGAAATTAGACTCCAGAGAGCCAAATAACCCTATTAAAAAATGGTGTACAGAGCTAAATAAAGAATTCTCAACTGAGGAATACCGAATAGCTGAGAAGCACCTAAAGAAATGCTTAATATCCTTTAGTCATCAGGGAAATGCAAATCAAAACAACCCTGAGATTCCACATCACACCAGTCAGAATGGTCAAGATCAAAAACTCAGGTGAAAGCAGATGCTGGTGAGGATGTAGAGAAAGAGGGAAACTCCTCCACTGCGGGTGGGATTCCAAGCTGATACAACCACTCTGGAAATTACTTTGGCTGTTCCTCAGAAAACTGGACATAGTACTACCGGAGAACCCAGCTATAACATTCCTGGGCATATACCCAGAAGATGCTCCAACATGTAATATATACTAAATTGATTTATAATGAACATTTCCATGAAAACTCATGTTGCAAGCCTAGGATAGGAGTACATATCTTTAATCTCAGCAAGTAGGGGCAGAAATAGGCCTGGCCTACACAACAAGTTCCAGGCTAGCCTGAGCTACATAGAGAATGAGAACCTGTCTCAAAAAAAGTCCTTTTCACTTATGAAGGTAGCTGCATTTAAAAACTTGTGAATATGCCGGGCGGTGGTGGCGCATGCCTGTAATCCCAGCACTCTGGGAGGCAGAGGCAGGCGGATTTCTGAGTTCAAGGCCAGCCTGGTCTACAGAGTGAATTCCAGGACAGCCAGGGCTATACAGAGAAACCCTGTCTCAAAGAAAAAAAAAAACACCAAACTTGTGAATATTTGAAAACAAATATGTGACATATCTATGACAGACTTCGGAGCCCCATATGTAGAGAGGCTTGCCGAAACAATTCTGATGCAGGGTCAAGTGTGAGAACCATTAGTACCATCTAGCCCTTCCTTGTGGAGAGCCCAGATCACAACACTATCAAATGGTTTTCCCATCACAGGCATATCCGGGTATGTGCTTCTCAGTCAGATTTGGGCATCTTGGATCTAAGCAGAGCTACCCAGTACCTTGAGTTTTAAACCCCAGCCTCCTCCATGTGGGGCTGTGGAGCGTGTCTGCTGTGTCCAGCTAGGCCCCCCCCCCCAAAAAAAACGCTAGGTATTCAGGGGTGTATACTGTGAAGGCATTGAGAGTCTGAGCTATTCGGGGGGGGGGGGGCCTCTTCCTATTGAGTTCTCAGTTCTGAGTTAGCCTCGCTGCTCTGACGGGTGATGCGCCAGGCTTTGAGGCTGAAGCATCCACCCTGTGGAACCCCCAGCAGGGTGACTGGGGCACCAACGCGTGTGACAGCGTACGAGCTCCACAAGTGTTTCATCTTCTCTTCCTTGTTTTTTTTTTTTTTCAATGCTTTTAAATCCCCTTCCCTTTGTGTGGCAGAGGTGCCAGGGTGGGTGAGGGCAAGCAGAGTTCACAGGCCCCGGGCATGGGCTGTTCCGACACCAGGCTTCAAGCTGGGGCCGGTGTTTGAGAGACCTTGGGCAGGGGGTGTGATTTGGCCCTACGCCCAGTCCTCTTCCCAGAAGACTCACAGAGGACTTGGTTCCATCACCCTAAAGGCATGGCATGCCAAGGACCCAGGCCCTGAGAAATGGGCCGTGATCCCAGCTGTCGGGCACGAGAAGAGACCTGAGTGGCCGCGTCCCAGAGACAGTCTCACCTTTGTCGTCTGAAATGTTTTCTTTCCAAGTTTGATGTTTTTCTTGGGGCTTGGCCTTGAGCTTATTATATTCCAGGTAGATGTCTTCCTCATTCCTGGTGGCCCCGTCACTGCGGCTGCTTCCTTGATCAATTCCAGCTGAATGGTGTGGGTCTGTCTGTCAGGCTCACCTCGGCCTGCCTGGGAAAGGCTCACCTCAGCCTGTCTCCGCCCTACCCTAGAATCTCGCCTGTAAGTCATGCCTTTCTATTGCTGTGATTTAAAAAAAAAAAAAAAAAAAAAAAAAACTGGCAAAAGGCAAGCTGGGGAGGAAAGGGTTAACAACAGTCCCTCAGTGAGGGAAGACAGAGCGAGAACTCAAGCTGGGCAAAGAACCTGGCCGCAGGAGCTGATGCGGAGGCCATGGAGGATACCCCTATCCCAGCTCACTGGCTTGCTCCCCATGGGTTGCTCTTCCTGCTTTCTACGTCAGGGCCAGCTTCTCGGGGTTGGCACGGCCTACAGTGGGATTGGCCTTGGGCCCCCGCATATCAAACATTAATCAAGAAAATGCCTGCCAGAATTGCCTACAGGCAAATTAATGTATTGGAATTTTCTTAATTGGGCGTTCCCCCTTCCCAAATGATTCTGGCTTGACAAAAACCCAGCCATCATACCTGGTCCTTCCAAAGGGTCGTGAACAGAATTACTCTAATAAGGACTCCCTGGTCATGTAAATAACAGCAGGCCTAGGAGATGAGGTGAGCACAGGGCCCCTCCCAGAGAGCAGCCGAGACTGCGGGTGAACTTACATTCTTAGACCTACTGTGTGTATGTTGATTTTTTTCCTTTTCTTTGTGCCAACATAATAAACTCTTCTTCGGAATTCATTATCTAACCAGTAACTAGATGGGGTGGGAATACTCCATGGTGGTTCTGGGATAGGGGTATCCAAGAGTTGGGCTTTGTGATTAAAAACAACAACAACAACAACAACCACAACCACATTTACAGTGAATAATTCACAAGTCATTTGGCATTAAATTATTGATTTTTGAGGCAAACAGATACAATATAGATTGAATCGCACCGCAAAATCCCGAACACCATCTAAATTCTCATCTAGGCCACTGTTAAACTTTGGCTAATTAAGTCTCACTGCCGTTTGTAGATCCTGGTTGTGTTTGCATCTTAAAACATGTTTTCGTTGTAGTGATATATGCTTAATGGAATCTGACCTATATTACTCCGCCAAGAGGAATTTGGACTCACCAATTGGAGCTAATGTGCCAGAAAGAAGTAGCTCCCCCTCCCTGTCTCGGGAAGCGCTGGCATGGGGGAAAGCACTGAGTCAGTCATTTTTGTGGCTGACCGTTGCCACGCTGTAGTTCCATGAGCACACAGGATATCCCCAGAGATAGCGTGTTAGAGTGGAGACAGTGGAAGGACATGGACCAAAAGCAGGCTTCGTCCCTGGCCTCTGGCCCAGGCCGTTTATCTGAGCTCTGTGTGCACTTGTCAAAGCAGAGGGGTGAACCGAGGCACAGGCATTTTGTCTGCATGTGCTCCTGCTGTGTAGCCCATACTGGCCTTCAACCTGTGACCCTCTTGCCCCTGTCTCTTAAACAGCATACCTGCAGAATACAGTTTTTGAGACTAAACTTTGAGACAGTTCTTACTTTTTTTGGTGTTTTGGTTTGTTTGTTTGTTTGTTTGTTTGTTTGTTTGTTTTGAGACAGGGTTTCTCTATGTAGCCCTGGCTGGCCTGGAACTCACTTTGTAGACCAGGCTGGCCTCAAACTCAGAAATCTGCCTGCCTCTGCCTCCCAAGTGCTGGGATTACAGACGTGTGCCACCACCGCCTGGCCGAGACAGTTCTTACTTAACAGAGTAAAGGTCCCTTCCTTGCCCCGAAATTCAGCTGTGTAAATGTTTTTGGTCCTTTTATGTGGAAACATGATTATGTGAAATTTCAGTTCTTTGGGGGAATGTTGAAAACTACTAAATGAGAAAATTATTGCTGAGCCTTTGTGATCCACTGTAACACTTTGATCCACCATAACACCTGTGATCCACTGTAACACCTGTGATCTACTGTAACACTTTGATCCACTGTAACACTTTGATCCACTGTAATACCTGTGATCCACTGTAACACCTGTGATCCACTGTAACACTTTGATCCACTGTAACACCTGTGATCCACTGTAACACTTTGATTCACTGTAACACCTGTGATCCACTGTAACACTTTGATCCACTGTAACACCTGTGATCCACTGTAACACTTTGATCCACTGTAACACCTGTGATCCACTGTAACACTTTGATCCACTGTAACACCTGTGATCCACTGTAACGTCTTTGATCCACTGTAACACCTGTGATCCACTGTAACACTTTGATCCACTGTAACACCTGTGATCCACTGTAACACTTTGATCCACTGTAACACCTGTGATCCACTGTAACACTTTGATCCACTGTAACACCTGTGATCCACTGTAACACTTTGATCCACTGTAACACCTGTGATCCACTGTAACACTTTGATCCACTGTAACACCTGTGATCCACTGTAACGTCTTTGATCCACTGTAACACCTGTGATCCACTGTAACACTTTGATCCACTGTAACACCTGTGATCCACTGTAACACTTTGATCCACTGTAACACCTGTGATCCACTGTAACATCTTTGATCCACTGTAACACCTGCCTATCAGTGTCTGCACTGTTAGGTGTGCTGTTAGCAAGGGTCACTCACTCACAGACAAACTGTGCCCTGGGACCCTTAAAAGACCACAGCCAAAAGGATCTCTGAGGCAACAAGAGGATGCCTGGTGTTGTTCTAGACTTAGGCATACATAGCAGCATCCAGAAAAATCGATTCCAGGGTCTTCAGCAGAAGTAAAGTTGGCACTGGACTTTGTTAAAGAAAGTTGGAGCCTGAAGAGGCCCTTTTTCTTGTCTAGTCTGCCTCTTCTTGCAATGTTCCGGCAACTTTTCCATGATCATCAAGGAAAGTCTCCCACCTTCCAAACCAGACCAGCTAATCACCGCCTTCAGCTTTCTCCCATCCTGAAGAGGTCTGGCCTGGCTGCTCAGCCGTGGCCTGGGCCTTCCCACTTCCTTCCTCACCACCCCAAGGCCTCTTTAATGCCTCATCCTTCATAAAGTATTCCCTGACTCATGGAAGTGAAATGATTCAACCCAGTTCATAAAAGTAGAAGATGACTCCTCTGGACCAGAGAAACAGAGTGAGGAGCAGAGCTGCCGACCCGAACAGTGTGTAGAAAGGGGGAAGGCAGACGTTCTGTCCAAATGGGAAAAGCCCCCTGGGGAGGGGCGTGCACCTGTGGGGAGGGGCGTGCACCTGTGGGATGCGGCGTATTCCCTTCACAGCTGGGAGCTCCGCAGACATCATTAGTGAGTGATAATGATTTGTCA
Source organism: Apodemus agrarius (assembly GCA_964023405.1). Lineage (NCBI taxonomy): Eukaryota > Metazoa > Chordata > Mammalia > Rodentia > Muridae > Apodemus > Apodemus agrarius. The sequence continues at coordinate 149,392,999 of OZ030006.1, read as the reverse complement.
GGTGATAGAAATTGTTTCGGGGAGGAACAGGGTCTGAAATAGAGTCCTTCCCCTGCCTCAAGGGGAATGCGGAGACGGGCTGTCCAGGTGTATTTTCTTGGGGGAGCTGTGAATTCCTTGTGTGTAGCTACCACGGCATAATTGTATTTTTCTTTCTTAGCAATAGAGATCATCATTCTTTGTGTGTGCACGTATGTGTAAACACACACACTCACACCTATTTAAGATGAAAGAGTAGAAGGTCTCATTTCCTATCCGTCATGTAGAGAGGTTGGAAATCGCAACTCTGTCCCCCCAGCAAATACAGCAGAGCACTTGTGAAGTTCACAGTCCAGGGCACAAGCTCCCCGAAACACTGAGCTCTCATCTTAGGAACGTGGAGTGCCCCTCCCGGTCCTTGCACATACCCCCATGTTACCAAGTGGCTGTACGCAGCACGTTCTTTCACTCAGCCACTACTTAGAGTATGTTCACCTGTCTCAGTTACCTGTTGCCGCCGTGATGAGACACGGTGACCAAAAGCAGCTTACAGACATATTTGTTTTGGCTCACGGTCCCAGAGGGAGAGTCCATCGTGCTTGGAGGCAATGGAGCAGGAAGCTGAACACCTGCAAACTGAAAATGAGGAAAGCCCGCCCCCTAGTGATGGTCTTCCTTCAGCAAGGCTCTGCCTTCTAAAGGGTCCACAACCCCCCTGCACCCCCGCCCCCACCACACACATACATACAGTGCCACCAAGCGAGGACAAAGTATCCAAATTCATGAGCCTATTGGGGGGGGGCGGGAAACATTTCTCATTTCAAACCACCACACCTCCTGGGATTTAATTCCTCGGGGTGGCTGTGCTGGGAGGGAGGTGGGTCCCAGGAGCATAGAGTCACAGTGACATAGAGTCACAGGGTAATAATGCCTTTTCCCGTGAGTTCTTGCTCTAGCAGAACAGGATCAGTCCCCAACAGGCAGGTCATATGACCCAGCACAAATGCATCTCATCTTAGCAGGTTCAAAGCCCAGATGCTCTCCCAGGAGGGGAGGAAGGAGAAAGGCAAGTGGTGGGGACATTGGGGTCACTTCCAAAGTGGTGCTTCTCCGAGGAGAGGAGAGGAGAGGAGAGGAGAGGAGAGGAGAGGAGAGGAGAGGAGAGGAGAGGAGAGGAGAGGAGAGGAGAGGAGAGGAGAGGAGAGGAGAGGAGAGGAGAGGAGAGGAGAGGGAGCGTGGGCACTTTTTATTTGGGGACGTTTATGGGAAAGCACATTAGTGGTTGGCACATTCCTGAGCATTTTCAATTTAAGGTCATAGTTCAAAGCAGGAAATATGGAAGTTACAAGCACTGGTGGGCATGCTCAGTCCAACATTATTAGGGGCCAAATTTACTCTAAGTCTCCTAAAAGAAAGAGTGGCTTTGTGACTTGCCTAGTTTCCCACAAGAATCTTAGTTGTAGCAAAAACAAAAGACGAATGCAGGAGTGAGGGGCCCTGCCTACGATTTCCATTCTGTCTTCTCTGCCTGTGTGGTCCTGTCCTGCTTTCTACCTCGAAGCAAGAAAAGCCTCACCAGATTTGGTACTCAGTGACTTTCCACTCTCCAGAAACTTGAGCTGGAGGGAACTTCTTTCCTTTATAAATTACTCAGTTGCAGGTATTCTGGTATAGTAATAGGAAATGGACTAAGACATCAGTCATGTCTGGCTGTGAAGAAAAAAAAACTGCAAGACAGACTAAAATGCAAATAACGAGACAGAGTAAAGAGATCTTTGAGTATGTTCACCTGTATGAGTTACCTTTGACGCCGTGATGAGACGCGGTGACCAAAAGCAGCTTACAGACATTTGTTTTGGCTCGCGGTCCCAGAGGGAGAGTCCGTCGTCGTTGGAGGCTCTGCTGGGAAGGTCGGCAGCTTGTGAGCAACACGTGCGAGAGAGACGGAACAGCAAAAGCCACACAGCCAAGCCACGTAACAGAGGCAAGGCACGCCTTCGGTGGACACAGAAGGAGGAGTGAAGGGAGCACCAGGAGAAGCCACCAACACTGAGAATCCGGGAGGAGAGAGGGTTTGGGATGAAGAGCCGAGACTAAATGCTACGAGACAGCCAGGTGTGGCACACACCTCCTATCTCAGCACCCCAGAGGCAGAGGCAGGACGATCTCTTTAGGTCACCCCAGTCTACAGAGTGAGTTCCAGCCCAGACAAGGCTACACAGTGAGACCCTGGCTGGGACTCCCCACTAAAAATAGCACCATGAGACAAGTACAGTGGGCTGCTAACACGGTGACGGGGACACCAGAAGGACATGAGAGGGGAGGAGGGATTTGAAACGCCGTGGCTGAGAATTCCTGCAAGATAACATCAGACACGAAACCACAGATCCAGGAAGATCAAGGTGTTTCGAGCATGATAAGGGCCCCCAAAGGACACATTTTTAAATAACAGGAAGTGGAAGACAAACAATTCTGAAAGAACAAAAATTAAGAATTGCTCTGGCTACTCAGGGACTGGGCAAGCAAGGAGGAGAGGGGAGAGGATTGTTTCCAGGACTGAGAGAAAAGAGTCTGTCAACCTCAAGTTCTGCACCTGATGAAATCATCTTTCCAAAGGAAAGGAACAACTCCTTGCTGGCAAACAGAAACCGGGGGCATTTGTTACCAGCAAAACTGCCTTACAAGAACCTGTTAGAAGGACAAGCCAAGCACAGCGGTACTCAAGCAAGTTAACCCCAAGGAAGTGTTACCAGAAGGCCAAGCGTGGTGGCACACACCTTTAATCACAGGACTTGGGGGTCAGAGGAGGTGGATCTCTGTGAATTCCAGGCCAGCCTGGTCTACATGTTTTAAAAGGAAAAAGTATTACTAGAAACTTTGAAATGATCTAATGAGGAGCTGAATTTTACTGTGGAAATAAGCTTCTTTTTGGGTTCTTAGTCTTGTTAGTAAAATAATGTTAAGTAGTATGGTGGTTTGATTATGCTTAGCCCAGGGGAAGTGGCACTGTTAGGAGGTGTGGCCTTAAAGGAGCAGGTGTGGCCTTGTTGGAGGAAGTGTGTCACTGTGGGGGTGGGCTTTGTGGCCCTATGCTCAGAGCTCCCCCTGGGGCAGAGGAGACTCTGAGGATAAAAGTTTTTTCATGGCTGCCTTCGATCAAGGGGTAGAACTATCCGCTCCTCCAGCACCGTGTTTGCCTGCACGCTGCCACGCTTCCCGCCATGATGACTATGGACTGAGCCTCTCAAACTGTAAGCCAGCTCCAACTAAATGCTTTCCTTATAAGACTAGCCTTGGTCATGATGTCTTTCTCAGCAATAAAACCCAAACTATGACAAGTAAGATTTAATAGGAAGCTTGAAGTTGATTTTACTAGGAGTGCAGAAAAAACAACAGGTTGAGAAATCTGTACCTCTCAGCAGTCACGGGGAAGGGATATGGAGAAGAGGAAGCCAGCCAGCCATGCCTTTTGACCACTGTCTTAGTTACTTTTCTATTACTGTGATAAGACACCATGACCAAAGCAACTTATTTTTTTTTTTAATGTATAATTTGGGCTTACAGTTTCAGAGGACTAGAGTCCATGATGGCAGAGCAAAGGTATGGTGGTAGGGACAGCTGGGAGCTCACATGTTGATCTGCAGAAGGGAGGGAGGGAAAAAGGGAGGAAGAAGGAGAGAGGGAGAAAGAAGGAGGGAAGGGAGAGAGAGAGCACTCAAGAGTGAGCACTGGGAATCAGATCCGCTCCCAGTGACAGGGACACACCTTCTCCAACAAGGCCACACCTCCTAATCCTACCCAAACAATTCCATCAACTGGGAATCAAGTATTCAAATACATGAGCCTATGGAGCCCATCCTTATTCAAACCACCACAGTCATGGCCTCCTGCCTAGAGAACACTGGTCTCAGTTTCCATTTGTGGTGCTTTAGGAACTGTCCCCCATAAGTGAATGCATTGGAATACTTGTCCCAGTGGGTAGCTCTTTGGGGAGGCTTTGGCGATGTGGCCTCGATGGAGGAAGAACATTGCAGGGGGTGGAGCTGAGACTCTATAACTTCCCCTCAGTGTCACTTTGCTCTCTGGACTTCGTGCTTGAAGTTAAGGATGTGAACTCTCAGCCGCCTGCTCCTGCCACTCTGCCTGCCGCTTACTGCCACGCCCATTGCGACAGATTCCCATCCCTCTGGACCGTAAGCCAGAATAAACTTCCTTTCATAAGTTCCTTCTGGTCTGGGTGTTTTGTCACAGCCACAAGAAAGGTAAATGATCCAGGTTTCCTCTCTCACGTACCTACTGAGTGGATGTTGGGGACTTCCTCCGGCACCAAGGTGAGGGAGGTGTGGGAGTGTGAGGCGGGCAGAGGCAGCCAGCGAAGGGTGGTTACAGAGCCAGCGGCAGGGGGTGGCTGTGGGCTGTGGGAGCACCAGCCTTTGTGCTGGGTGGAGCACATCTAAGACTACCAGGGTCGGAGTTCCCACGGGCGGCTCCCGTCCGGCCTTGTTGAGTGCTGTTCCAAGGAGTGCTCGTTCCCGGTGCTCCATTCCCAGTAAGTGTGGGAGCTGGCAATGGGAGTGTGGGCCGCAGGGTACAGGGTTCGAGGTGGGGCGGGGACTGAGTAGACGTGGCAGGATCTTCTGTGGCTGCTACAGTTGCAAGCTGGGGGCAGGGACGGGCGGGGCGGGGCGGGGCGGGGCATCGTGTTCTCGGTGAGCGCCTTTCATCCAGGATACAAGGGCAGGCGTCATGAGCAGTTTTTGTTTTGTTTTGTTTGTTTTGTTTTTGTTTTTTGTTTGGTTACAGAGGGAAGGACAGTTGGGATTAAAGAGGGAGCAGTGTCCTTCTCAGGTCAAGGGTTCGGTGACATGTGTGCTGGGATTATGGATCGCTGTGGGTGTTTATTGTCCCCTGCAGCCTGTTCACAGGGTCTGGGTGGTGTGGCAGTGACGGGAGAGCTGAGGTGGTGCGGGCAGAGCACAGGCTGTCCCAGGCTAGCTCAGCACTCAGCTCCTTCCGCCTTGCCATCTTTGTCCCCAGCCAAGGACAGTGGCCAGTTAAACTTGCCACAGCCAGCGGCTGAGCGCTTCCTGTGTGGCCTCCGTTTATCACCAGCTGTGACTGTAAACCGTTAGCCCTGTGGAATAGGATCCTGCGCTACAGCTTAGCTATCCTTGAACACACCGTGGTTTTACCTGGCCACAGGTGCTTCCAGCTTAAATTGCATAGTTTATTTTTCCCCTACCCTAGAGGAAGGATAGGACCTGGGTTGTGTCCATCCCAAATTGGCTTCTAGTTGGCTGGGATTATGGAGACCATTTCCAAAGTAATGGGCTACAAAAGGTTTCCAAATGCCTGCACACATTCACCTGCCGGGCAGATGAGAGGAACAGCAGTGCCGACCCGTGTCCTTGAAACTGACAGTCAAGGAGTGCAGTGGGTGGGTGGGTGGGTGGGTGAGGGTGAAATGGCCTGTTAGCTCTCACCTACGTGACAGAGAGACCAGTAGGAATGGTCCCAACAGCTCACCACACGCGTTTCTTCTTTTGTGGTCTGGGCCGAGCATGCCATGCTAAGTGGGTCACTGTGAAACACGGCAAGCTACTTTTTCTCCAGTGGGGTCCTACTTCTACTAATTCTGACAGATTCGCCCTGCCCACTAAGTGTTATTGTTTTTATCATATGAAGGTTTAAAAGAATGTGTTGTTATAACATGGGAGAGGGAACAATTTTACCATACGAATCAAAGAAAAGACAGTGGGGGTGGGGTCTGAAGCTCAGTGGTTACAACGTGCTCTTGTGGAAGACATGGGTCTGTTCAAAGCATTTCCATCGATGCCTCACCGCTGCCTGCAAGGCCAGCTCCCGGGACCCAATGCCTCTGGCCTCGGCGGGCATCTGAACTGACATGTGCACAGCCATATACAAACACATTTCCTCCTCCTCCTCCTCCTCCTCCTCCTCCTCCTCCTCCTCCTCCTCCTTTTCCTCCTCCTCTTCCTCCTCCTCCTCCTCCTCCTCCTCCTCCTCCTCCTCCTCCTCCTCCTTCTTCTCTCTCTCTCTCTCTCTCTCTCTCTCTCTCTCTAAGTTAAAATTAGGGGTCGTTTAAAAAAAATAATCCAAGTGGCAGCTGAACTTAGCTGTAGGCTGATGCATGGACAGATGGACAGTACAGTAAACCAGAGTGTGCTGCTGGGTCTGGTCTGGTCTGGTTTCCGGCTTCTTGTGCTCAGGTTTTGGCGTGTCCCCTCTGTAAGGCAGAGATCTGTTTGAATCCTGTATGTTGTCAGTAGGTAAGGCGCACGTCGTCACACTTGTGTTGACTGCCTGACGCCCTGGATTCAGTCCCTAGCACGACAGACAAGGCAAGCAGCTTACACCGTCCCAGTCATATGTGTGTGTGTGTGTGTGTGTGTGTGTGTGTGTGTGTGTCTAACTCTATAATTATCTCCTTATAGCTAAGTGTGGTGACATGTATCTGTCACCCCAGAGCTGAGCTCTCAGAGATCAGGTCGAGTTTGAGACCTGCTTGGGCTACACAGCCAGTTCCAGACCAAGTAGGGCGGCAGAGACCCTGTGTCCAAAATAGAGGTTATCTCGGAAGAATGAGAGATAGCTCAGTCATCTGCCACACAAGCAGGAAGCCCTGAGGGTGAGTTCCTGGAACCCACATAAAAGCAGGACAGGGTCACAACCCCAGTGCCAATGTGTAGGGCCACAGGGAACACCTGTTGGCCAATCAGTGAGTTCCAATTTCACTGGGAGACCCCATTAGATAACTAATATGGAGACACTAATCAGATGCCTACATTGGCCGGGCAGTGGTGGCGCACGCCTTTAATCCCAGCACTTGGGAGGCAGAGGCAGGCAGATTTATGAGTTCAAGGCCAGCCTGGTCTACTGAGTGAGTTCCAGGACAGCCAGGGCTACATAGAGAAACCCTGTCTCAAAAAAACAAACAAACAAACAAACAAACAAAAAACCCAAGATGCCTACACCGACCTCTGGCTTCTACATGCAGGATTACCTTGGCAGGGACTCAGAAGTTCCCAGTCTTTTGAGTCCATGCTGAGATTTTAATAGATTTCTAGTAAGGTTTCTGCTGCAAGACGGTACCTGTCATGTTTTCAGTCATCGTTAAAAGTTCTGTCTCAAGCCAGGTGGTGGTGGCGCACGCCTTTAATCCCAGCACTTGGGAGGCAGAGGCAGGTGGATCTCTTTTGAGGCCAGCCTGATCTACAGAGTGAGTTCCAGGACAGCCAGAGCTACACAGAGAAACCTTGTCTCGAAAAACCAAAAAAAAAAAAAAGAAAGAAAGTTCTGTCTCCTCATAGAAGGCTCAGCAGAGCCCAGTGTAGTGGGGATCAGATCATCACCCTCGTCCTTCGAGTCCTTCCGGAAGTCACTCTGTGGGGACTAGCCTAGTCCCATGGGACTGGCTTTAACCACTCCATAAGGTAGCTCCTTCCTGACCAGAGCATCTAAAGACCACACCGCCTCTAACAGGTTTCTTGGGTGCCCTCTCAATTAGGGATCATATTTCAATGTGATTTTTTTAGGCAACAAATTAAATTCAGACTGTAGGATCCTGTAAAGTCATCCACTGTGATCAAAATACAGGATATTCCTCCACCCTAAAAGCTTCCTTCTGTCCCTTTGTAATCCAGTTCAAATAATGTGCCTGTCCAAACACGGGAATATTTGTTTATGTCGTGTGTGTGTGTGTGTGTGTGTGTGTGTGTGTGTTGTGCACATAGTGCACATAGCTGTGGAGGTCAGGGCTAAGCAATAGATATTCTTCCTTGATTTTGCTCCACTTTTGTTTTGGGGCTCTTTAAGTGAAATTTTAGGGTCCCCCGCCTTGCCTGGGCCCAGCTTTTTTTACTTTTATGTGGCTCTTACACTTACATGCCCCCAGTATTTTATTGAGCATGTCCCCAGATCCACAGGAATATTTTGACCAAATCAAAACACTGTTTATTATATAATAGGCCTTTTGGGTTCCCAGACGAGCCTCAGTTGACTAACACATAGCCCTCAGGGTACACCCCAAAGTCCTCTCGCTGGGCCGTCAAGCACAGAGTCCTGCCTCATTTTTGAAAGCATGCCAAGCTTCCAGCAGACTGCCAGACGGCCAGCAGAGGCTAAGAAGTAGCCTCTGAGCAGTAGTAAAGACTTCGAACCTGCACTACAGATTCAGATGTAGCCTGTAAACAAGAAGAGGCCACTGGGGAATTGTGACCCAGGAGATCATAGAGCCATGTCCAAACCTTAGGAAACAAAACACTCGTGGGTCCACATTAGAAAGGCTAGGATATGGCTTGTAGGTGGGAACCGGAGGACATGAGAAGCTGAGATTGCAGTCTCGGCAGGAAACGGTGAGGCGGCTGAAGCCTCGCTGGAAACGGCGAGCGGACAATCTCGGGCCTCTTTCAAAATCCAGGTCTGTGTGAATAAACTATACCCATTTTATGCATGGTTCAACATTATAGTTCTGAGAAGACATAAGATCTGGGGCCAGTGAGATCCTCAGCAGGTCAAGGCACTTGCTGCTGAGCCTGATTACCCAAATTTGATGCCTGAGTCCTCATACTGGAAGGAGAGAATTAGTCCCACAAGGTGTCTGCTGACCTCCACCCATGCAGTGGTACCCACTCCTGCACGCATACAAGCACACAAGATGAATATTTTTTAAAGAAAAACAAAGAAGAAGAAGAAGAAGGAGGAGGAGGAGGAGGAGGAGGAGGAGGAGGCTAGGCAGTGGTGGCGCACGCCTTTAATCCCAGCACTTGGGAGGCAGAGGCAGATGGATTTCTGAATTCGAGGCCAGCCTGGTCCACAGAGTGAGTTCCAGGACAGCCAGGGCTACACAAAGAAATCCTGTCTCAGAAAGAAAAAGAGGAGGAGGAGGAGGAGGAGGAGGAGGAGGAGGAGGAGGAGGAGAAGGAGGAGAAAGAAGAAGAAGAAGAAGAAGAAGAAGAAGAAGAAGAAGAAGAAGAAGAAGAAGAAGAAGAGTAGTAGTAGTAGTAGTAGTAGTAGTAGTAGTAGTAGTAGTAGTAGTAGGCTGGGCACTGATGGCACACATCTTTAATCCCAGCATTCAGGAGGCAGAGGCAGGTGGATCTCTGTGAGTTTAAGGTCAGCCTGGTCTACAGAGTAAGTTCCAAAGACAGCCAGGGCTACACAGAGAAACCCTGTCTCAAAAAAAGAACAAAGGAAAGAAGGGATGGAGGGAGGGAGGAGCAGGGAGGGAAGGGAAGGGGAATGAAAGCCAGAGGCAGTGGTGCACGCCTTTAGTCCCAGCACTGAGGAGGCAGGTGGGTCTTTCAAGTGTGAGGCCAGTCTGGTCTATATAGGAAGTTTCTTGCTGGCCAGGGCTATGTAATGAGAGACTTTTCACCAAAATAAAGAAAACGTGAACAGTGAAGAGATGGCTTCATAGCTAAGACCATTTGCTGTGTGATAGTGAGGACCAGGGTCTGAATCCCAACACCTATGTAAAAAGCTAGATGGTCATACATACATGCCACTCCAGTGACACATGACTGGTCACACATGTGCCTGTCACACCGGTGCTATCAACTGGAGGACTGCTGGGACTTACAGGCCACCAGCCTAGCAAACCTGATGCAGTGAGGAACTTTGTCTCAAAAGAATAAGGTGGACAGTGATAGACCAGGACACTGCATGTACTGCAGTACATGTACATATGTTCCTGTATGCGTACGCATTCGCCACATCCTCCGCCCCCCCAAAACACACACACACACACACACACACACACACACACACACACACAATTCTAATAAGGATAAAACTGTATTTGAAAGTTCCCGTGGGACTGATGTGATGGTACCAGGGCTAGCCTAGGCTACACGAGAACCTGCCTCATATAAAAATGAAACAAAATTCCTGTAAGTCAGTCAGAACTATTTTCCTTTATGTAAAGATCAATATTTGAATCATTAATACTTGAGCCATTTTTTTTTTTCAAAATTGTAGGGCTAGGCAACTGTGAATGTAGTTTCCATTCTGTGGTGTAATAAAATAAAGCAGGGTTGACGGGCATGCGGTGCTATGTGCTGTGCTTTGGGTGTGTCCCCCGAAGACTGTGTGCTGGAAGCCGCTTTCTGGTGTGGCCATATTCCTGGGGACACAGAACCTTGAAGGTCAGGCCTGATGCGGGGCTTATACATCACTCCCAGGTCTGTTGCTTAGCCAGGTAGTGCCTTTCATGGAGACTATAAATTCGGGCGAGTGAAGGTTTGGAAAGAAAGCTATTTAATAGGCATGTATTGGATTGAGATGTCTGGAAGGCGCGAGTGGAGGTGTCTGGTAGTTGAGTCTATAGACCCAGAGATTTGGACTCAACCGTTCATTAGCATTGAGTGATGCTTGACTTAAAATAGATTCGGGGGCTGGAGAGATGGCTCAGGGATTAAAAATAGATTCAGGGGCTGGAGAGATGGCCCAGGAGCTAGAAGCACTTGCTGCCCTTCAGAGAAGTTATTACCATATATTTGACCATTCCGTGACCCCTGAGATCGTGTTATTTACTGAAAAAAACTTTCTAGTTGTGGTGTGGCTCAGCCCTTCGCACACACCCTAATCCCTCCGGCTGGAATAGAGGCACGCCCTTAGCACCCACCTTTAAACAGTGAAGGTAAAGCGAGTTTGTAGATGTACCCATGTTTGAAAGTGATGTCTGCCACTCAAGAGAGCAGTGCAGAGAGAAAAGAGAAGGGGAGGAGGCAGTTTTACCGGGACAGTTACCGAGAGAGGGGGAACAAACTAGACACGGGCGAAGACAGAACAAGCCAGACAATGATCGGGAGCCAGGAGAGCCGAGTGAGGCCCCACATTGAATCAGCTCAGAGAGGAGTTTGAGAGAGAACAGCTGAGTCGAGCCAGCCAGCCGGAGATCAGAAAGAACTGGAAAGGCCGAGCTTATTCAGCAGTGAGTCTCAGAGGCAGAGACAATTCTAGGGCTAGATAAGACTGTATGGAGGTTAGAGGCTTCCAGGACTGGGCCTAGGTTAACGGATGGCAGCAGTAAGCAAGCGTCAGGGGTGACAATTACCTCGGGCAAATAAAAGTGACCTTTACAAGAGGTCCAAGCTTGGGTCCCAGCACTCGCTTCAAGCAGCTCACAACTGCCTGTAACTCCAGCTGCAGGGGGATGACACCTCTGCATCCTTGGGCCCTACACTCACATGCACACAGCTACACACAGACTCATAGAAATACACGTGATTTAAAATAATAAAAAGAAATCTTTAAAAAAAAAAAAAGGAAGAAATAGATCCAGAACCTTCCAACCTTCCAGTAGCGCTACTGAGAACACAAAGGTGAGTGAGTCCTGGCTCTGTCCGTCTGTCTGTCTTGTCTGGCATTCTCTGACACCTGGACCAGATGAGGATTGGGTTCCAGATACAAAACCAGGTACTTGTCTTATCACAGCAGCCATCACAGAGCTGGGGACATGGCTCAGTGGGTAAGGTGCTTCCTACAGGAGCGCGCGCGCGCGCGCGCGCGCACACACACACACACACACACACACACACACACCAAAACAAAACACTATCACACATCTAAGGATTATCACAACTCTCTCTTCCTGCCTCGCTACAAGCATGTCAGCCTGGCACTAAGGTTTATTCTGTGCTGTCTCCTCCCAGCTCAGAGGTATGTGTCTTAGATGGACACTGCATACTTACACACCTGTCACCTAAACCTGTCACAAGCACCCATGATGACTGGGCCCTTCTGCACAGAGACGGAAACACAGAGATGGCAAGTGACCTCAGACACAGTGTGGGGCACAGGACAACGCAGTGAGACTTTTATGGAGTTCCTTTGGGCAAGCCCACAGAGGCAAATTCCCCAGTCAGACAGGGAGGGAAGAGTTTCCCAGCTAGACACAGCACATTCGTGGAAGGCCATGGAGGACTGAGTGGTTGGTTGTGGCCTGATAAAGACTGGGATTTAGGAGGCTGCAGTTCCTAGGAACACCGGAGGCTTGGAGCCCCCATTGTGAGGGGCTAGACTTTGCTCATTATGAAACAGGCAGCGAATGAAAACTCTAAAGCAGACTACCTTTAGATCAACTGCATTTTTAGGAAGTAACATCTAGGGATAAGTGGGTGGCAAACCCTGTTCTCCCCACATGTGTATCACTGGCAAAATGGTGGGTCAGATGAAAATCTGAGTTAAAGTTGCTGTCATGGCGGGCACTTGAGGAGGTGGGAACAGAGGACACGGCCACCCAGTTAAAAGCCTGAAGGAGGTTTCAGAGCCTTTCCCGTTGATCCAGGCTCATCCGGGATTTGAAAACAAAGCATCTAGCCACACAAAGCGTTGAAGTCCTGCCTCTTGCCTGCGTGAACAATTGGTTGTGAGCACGGAGCTTTGGGGATGCGGTCTTGCCAGTGCACCGTCAGCAGAAGCTGCCCTGCCCTGCCTGGAAACCCTGCCCAGGCGTCTCATGGAGGTTATGTAACAGTTCTAAGACAGTTCTCGCTGTGCTGCCGAGAAGGTCTCGTAGGGATGCGCTGAAAAAGTTAGGAGACTTTTTCTTTTTCCTTCGTCTTTGAGTTCATAACCCAGTAGTGTATTTCCCAAGTACCTTTGGCTAGCAGTGAATTAACAGGCCGCCCCTAAACTAGATGGGGAGACCGAAATGCATCCTCATATGACTCCAGAGCGTCCCTGCTGCCTTTGAGAGTCTGTGCAAACACGTGTGGACAGGCTGGACTCTAAGAACAATATTTTTGCATGGACTTACATGGATGGATAAACAAAGCCCCAGGGAAGGGGGAAAAGCTTCCTTAAAATGGTAAGACAACTCTCCTGCAGGGCTGTGCCCTGCCCTGCTCGCTGGGGTGTCTTTTAGCTTTGAAAGCTCAGGATGCTGCTAGACTCGAGCAAAAGAAACCTCTCGCATCTGTCCTGTGTCTGTGGACTCGGCAAAGCAGGTCTTGGTGCATGACTTAATGGCAAGGGGAGGGGACACTAACACAGTGCCACCGGGGGTCGCCTGGGAGGTGCTCCTCTTCATCTATCAGGGATAATCCAGTGTTGCCACCCTCAGAAGTGCCCATCAGAAGCTCTGGAGGGACCCTGGTTCCCATCGGGCCTCTCTGGGCCAGGCATCTTGTCTTCTGACCGCATTTTGTGTCGTGATCCGCATCTGATATCCATAGGCACTCAGGAAGATAGGTGGTTTCTTTTATTCTGTTTCTTTTGTTCTGTTTGTTTGTTTTTGTTTTTGAGACAGGGTCTCACTATGTACCTTTGACTGGTCTGGAATTTGCTAAGTGGAACAGGCTGGCCTCGAACTCTTAGAGAGCTGCCTGCTTCTGCCAGGCGGTTTCTCAGTAAGAGATCAGCACATGCGTGCGGGCGGGGTACATACGCTTTACACATGTGTCAAGGAAGCTGATGTGAGCGCCGGGGGAGCTGACTGTGCGTGGATTCTGGGGAGTCATGATAATGTGGCTGTCCCCCCTTGGCCAGACCCTCAGTGGAAAGGTCCTGTCTAAGGAGGTGGCTGGAAGAACTTCCCTGTGTGCTAAGTGTGTGTCATTGTTAAGAAAATGGACGGGTGTCCATGCAGCCCGGCAGATCTCCTGTTTACACTGACATGGCCCTGAACAGCGGGAACAAGCTACGGCCTTCCCTTTTCTTCTCACAGATGAAACAAAACTACTTGGAACAAAGCTTGCCCGGCACCCAGGGCCTGTGGTGGCATGGCCTCCCCCGCTTCCCCCAAACGTGGCCTGTTGAAGAAGCCAGGTGGGCAGTAGGCAGGTAGCAGGCCCGGTGATGAGGTAGAGTCACCGTGTGCTATTCAGTCCCTCTCTTTCTAGTATTTTTTTAAGAAGTATTTATTTATGTATATGACTACATTGTAGCTGTCTTCAGACACACCAGAAGAGGGCATCCTCGGATCCCAGTCCAGATGGTTGTGAGCCACCAGGTGATTGCTGGGAATTGAACTCAGGACCTTTGGAAGAGCAGTCAGTGCTCCTAACCACTGAGCCATTTTTCCAGCCCCCTTTCAAGTAAGTTTTTTAAAAGATTTATTTATTAATTATATGTAAGTACACTGTAGCTGTCTTCAGACACTCCAGAAGAGGGCATCCGATCTCATACAGATGGTAGTGAGCCACTGTGGGTTGCTGGGATTTGAACTCAGGACCTCTGGAAGAGCAGTCAGTGCCCTTAACTGTTGAGCCATCTCTCCAGCCCCCACATTACAATTCTTTTTTTTTTTTTTTTTCTTTCCGAGACAGGGTTTCTCTGTGTAGTCCTGGCTGTCCTGGAACTCACTCTGTAGACCAGGCTGGCCTTGAACTCAGAAATCTGCCTGCCTCTACCTCCCAAGTGCTGGAATTAAAGGCGTGCGCCACCACCGCCCAGCACAGTATTTTTTTAAAAGCTTTTATTAAATTTGTTTCTTGATAATTTCCCATATGTATACAATGTGTTCTGGCCCCTCTCAACACCCCCCTCAATCTGGTACACACACACACACACACACACACACACACACACACACACACACGAGTTCTGCTAGGGCCATCTAGGTGGACTCGGGTTTGGGGTTGCCCCCTGGCTCTCGGGCTCCCCAGCACTCCCCTCCCTCCCGGTGTTTTTTGTCTCATTGAAGTAGAATATTAAGTGACAAGTGACAGTGCAGGGGTAGGGAGTGGCCAGTGCCCAACTACTGTTACAGTGAGAGGCGCCTCAGCATTTGTGCGGGTACATCCGTGAACCCCACTTTTGCCTCTGTCCACCGACGACTGGCTTCTTCCTGCCTCCGAACCTCAAACACAAGCTGCTATCCCAGTGCCCCCCTCCCAAAACAAATAAAAAGCCCAACAATCAAAGCAAGGGGGGGGATGCATGAGAGAGGGGGAGGGGCGCCACCCACGGGAAAGTCAGAGCAGATCCCCTGCAGGGGCAGTTCCTGGGGTAGCCTGGGAACTTCTCTCTGGCAGCAGAAGAGACGCCTCCCTTACAGCAGAGAGCCGGAGGCACTGTTCCGTAGCTCCTGGGGGTGCACAGGCCTGTAATTGCTGCTGAACGAATACTAAGTGAAAGACAGCCTGGAATCTACACTCATTTGTAATTTTTACATTCAGAAGTCATTCTTAAACACCAGCAGTTTGAATATATAGTTAAAGGCATCCCTGGACTGGTGGCGTACACCTTTAATCCCAGCACTCAGGAGGCAGAGCCAGGTGGATCTCTGGCCCAGGACTACACAGAGAAACCCTGTCTTGAAAGACCAACAAAACAAAAGGCATGTGAGAGGCGCACTCGCCCGCAGCTCCGCAGGCTCTTTAGGGCCGTTGTCTGTACCTCAGCGGCACCAGCTTTCCAGCACCTATCTGAAGAGGTGGACACCCTCCTCAGGGTTCCATAGAGATGGGAGTAAGAGCCTTAGGGCTGAAAAAAATAGGGCAGTGGCTGGTTAGGAGCACTGGCTGATCTTCCAGAGGACGCTGGTCCGATTGTCAGCACCCACAAGGTAGCTCACAATCATTACAGCTCCAGGTCCACAGGGTCCGAAGCCCTGTGCTGTCCTCACAGACACACATGAGCAGGCAAACCACCGTACACATAAAAAGAATTAAAAAAGAAATAAGAGTCTCCCATCAGAGTCAGCTTGTGGGGGCTCTGATCACTTTCCTGATGTTCAAACTAAAAGTTGGAGCCCAGTCTAAGAGGACCCAGCTCCCTGTCACCTCGGCCACCTCAGGGGAAGGGTAGGGCTAAGTGAGGGCTGAGGAGGCCCTTTACCTCACCTTCTGACTTCTATTCTGTATGCACTCATGCAGACCTGTGGGTATATGTGTGAGTGAGTGAGTGTGTGTGTGTGTGTGTGTGTGTGTGTACGTGAGTGTGTATGTGTATGTGTGTATATGAGGAGTTGGATATGGGCTAAGGGTCTTGTGCCTGCTGAGCAAATGCTCTGCCACAGAGCTACATTTTGAGTCCAGCATGATTTCTTAAAGGTGGATTTATTAATTTTCCAGTTTATTAGTTGCCCCGGCTTTGAATAGTTCTCCAGCTTCAGCTTCCTGAGTATCTGGGACTGACTATAGGATCGTACCACCATGCTTTTTAAAGATAGTGATTTTTATATAAAGTTCAAGGTTTTTTTCATGCATGCGTATGTGTGTGAGCTTGCGTGCCATCTGTGAGCCTGGTACAGTGACGGCCAGAAGAGGATGTCAAAGCCCACGGAACTAGTTATGAGCAATAGGGAGTTGTCAGGGCAATGCTGGAAACTGAGCCCCTGTGCTAATCAAAAGGAACACTCCAAACTGCGAGTCACTTCCACAGCTGTGTGTTTGAAAGAGTCATCTTGCCTGGCAGTGGTGACCCACACTCAGGAGGCAGAGGCAGGCAGATCTCTTGAGTTGGAGGCCAGCCAGGTCTACAGAGTGAATTCCAGGATGACCAGGACTACACAGAGAAACCCTGTCTCAATGAACGAACCCTAAGTAGGAAGACATGTTTTCCTAAAAACTGAACGGTTTTGAGAGTCAGGGGGCGCAGCGGTAAGCACTGGGCTGGGCCTCTAGCACTGCAGCAAAATAAAAGCAAGAGTGGGTCCTGAGATAGCCCATCAAATAAGGTAACTGTCACTATTCAGGACACAGAGTGTAGACGGAGTCTGAGGAATTGTGGGTGCATTGAGCTGGGTGTGGCAGAGCAGGGTCAGCCCCAGAGCCAGAAGGTCAGAGGTGCCCGGGAGGGTCTGCAGATGCTGAATTGGTCACCAAAAGGTGAGGCCAAGGGCAAGTGCACCCAGTAATGATGGCAAAGAGTGAGGAGGCATGGGGACAGGGGAAGATGAGCTGGCAGAGGCGGGAGGGACGAGGCTGTCGCTGTGGCTGCCGGAGAAGCCGCGTCTTAGCTCCATGGACTCAGGACAGCTCAGGTATCTGAGGTGTACCTGGACACAATGAACTTTGGACTCATTACATTTTGACATTAAAATGTAATTTCCTTCTTTATCCCTGATCAAGGCTTTCTTTACTTTTTGAAGTCCTTGGCTTGGTTGTTAGGTTTGGTGTGGTGTAGTGTAGTTTGGTGTGGTGTGGTTCAGTTTGGTGTGGTGTGGTGGTTTGGTTTGACAGTGCTTGCGGCCGGGTCGGGGGATGGGACCCCAGGGCCTTGTCCATCCTAAGTGCTGTCTCCGCTGAGCCGCGTCAGCCTGAGGAGTCTGTGTACACAGTCTTCCTTCTGATTGTGTTCATCGTCGACTTTGAATTATGAGGATTCCTTTACGTACAGGAGTCTCGGGTACATTTACATCCTGAAGTTCTAAAGCTCTCCACTGCCCTGAAAAACCCTAGTTGCACTAACAGTGTCACTCAGGCTAGCGTCTGCAGAGCTGGGGGCACAGCTCAGAGGCTGCCCTGTGGCCTCCGATGTACAGGACCCTGGTTTGATAGCCAGCACTGGAAAAAAAAAAATCAGTGTTTCCAAATACTATTTTCCTTTTACCCAAACTGGTATTGGTAGGAAAAGTTACAATTTTTAAACTTATTCCAGCGATTGATGATTGATTGATGATTGATTGAGTGTGTTATGTGAGCCTGGGTGTTCTGTGGTGTGTATGGGAGGTCAAAGGACAATCTGCAGGAGTTGGCTCTCTCTCCTTCCACCTAGTGGGTCCCAGGGATGGAATTCAGCTCACCATGTTGAAAGTGCCTTGCTGGAAAGTGCCTTTACCTGCTCAATCATCTTGTCAACACAAAAGTAACATTTTTAAAGGAACATATGTGGGTGTTTTGTCTACACATGAGTCTCTGCACCGTGCACATACTTGATGCCAAAAGAGGACATTGGGCCCCTCGGTCCTGAAGTTACAGAGGGCTAGGCTACCAAGTGGGTACCTGGGTCCTCTGGAATAGCAGGGCATGTACTAACCACCGAGCTACTTGCCCAACCCCTGTGGCTTTCTCAGAGGACCCAAGTTCAGTTCCAACACCCATGTAGGGTGGCTCATGACCACCTACAACTTCACCTCAAGGGAGTCCTGTGTGCCCTTCTGGCCTCAGAGGATGTATGGGGCACGCATTCACACAAGCATACATGTGCACACTTATAAACGTGAATAATGTTTTTAAAAATTCCAAAATAGTATTTTTTTCAATGTGCTCTAAAAAGGAAGAGGAACTTGGAGAGTAAAGACAAATGGGGGGAAAAGGTGTTAAGAATTGTAATGTGGCCGGGCGTGGTGGCGCATGCCTGTAATCCCAGCACTTGGGAGGCAGAGGCAGGTGGATTTCTGAGTTCGAGGCCAGCCTGGTCTACAGAGTGAGTTCCAGGACAGCCAGGACTACACAGAGAAACCCTGTCTCGGGGGGGGGGGGAAAAGAATCGTAATGTGGAGGCTGGAGAGATGGCTCAACAGTTAAGGGCACCAACTGCTCTTCCAGAGGACCTGAGTTCAATTCCCAGCGACCACATGGCGGCTCACAACCATCTGTACTGGGATCTGATGCCCTCTTCTGGGGTGTCTGGAGACAGCTACAGCTACAGTGTACTCACACACAAATAAATCTTAAAAAAAAAAAAAAAAAGAATTGGACTGTGGAGCTTTGGGACAGCTCTCTATGACACGAACTGCCGTCCACACGTGTCCCTTAATAAGGAGTCAGGGCCCTGTGGGCTTTGTGCCTACTGTCCTTGTCTCATTTCTGTAACTGCGATGAAACACCCTGACAAAAAGCAACCCAGGGAGAAAGGCTTTGTTCAGCGCACAGTCTCAGCAGGGAAGTCCAGGCAGCAGGAACTTAGAACTAGTCACACCGCATCCACAGTCCAAAGCATAGAGAAGTGTCTGCTTACCACGAAGCTCATCGTCTTCACTCTCATACAGCCCAGGACCCAAACTTAGGGAATGGTGTCGCCTGCTGTGGGCTGGGTCTTCCCCATATCGGTTAATGTAATCAAGCTATCCTCAGACAGATCTGGTCTAGGCCGTCCTTCACCAAGACTCGCATCCTGGGTAGTTCTAAATTGGACCAAGTTGGTTGAGGCTACCCATTACACCCGTGAACACCTCACATCTTTTTGAGGTGGCTCTTCTTCATCCAAAGACTCATAGATATGACTCACTCCTGCAGAAAACAGGCGATTCAACAGCACTGTCCGCACAGGGAGGGGGCTCTGAGAGTCGACTCTCAGCCTAGGGCTGTCCTAGTTTAGATTTCTATTGCTGTGATGAAACACCCTGACCACAGCACCGTGGGGAGGAACAGGGTTGTGTGACTCACACCTGCACAGCACAGCTCATCAGCGAAGGCAGTCAAGGCAGGCACCCATCAGGGCGGGAACCTGGAGCCGGAGCTGACGCAGAGGCCATGGACGGGTGCTGCTTGCTAGCTTGCTCCTCATGGACTGCTCAGCCTGCTTTCTTTTAGAACCCAGGGTCTATCACCAGCCCAGGGATGGCAGCACACGCAATAGCCTGGGTCCTCCCCCTCCAATCAATAATTTTAAAAATGTCCTACAGGCTTGCCTCCAGGTCTTAGGGAGGCATTTTCTCTAGAGGTTCCCTCTTCTTGGATGACTATAGCCTATACCAAGTTGACATAAACCCAGCCAGTACAAGGCGCATGCCTAATATGCACAAGGCCCTGGGTTCCACATACAGCACCCAACCCAAAAACTAATGAAAGAATCCACTCTGATCACTTTTTGTTGTTGTTGAGGCAGGGCCTCTACAAAGCCCTGGCTGTCCTGGAACTCACCTGATAGACCAGACCGTCCTCAAACTCGGGTCAGTACGCCTGCCTCTTACTCAAGATGCAGGTGTGCACCATCACGCTGGCCGATTTATACTGATGAAAACATGTGTGTGTGTGTGTGTGTGTGTGTGTGTGTGTGTGTGTGTGTGTGTAGCCCTGGCTGACCTGGAACTCACTCTGTAGACCATGCTGGCCTCAAACTCAGAAATCCACCTGCCTCTGCCTCCGAAGTGCTGGGGTCAAAGGCGTGCGACACCACTGCCCGGCTTGAAAACATTTTTTCTTTTTGTCAGTGATTGTTTTGTTCCTGATCAAAGCTTGGGAGGCAGAACTGGAAGCCGCCCAGCTCGGACATTCAGTGTGCATTGCCCGCAAACGTTTAAGTTTCAGAGATGAGCAGTGGGACATCCCAGAATGGGAGTAGAAATCTGCAGTCAGTTTGCAATCCATCACCAAGAGCTGGGATTAGTAAGGAGGACAGCTACCTCGGCTGATGGGGGAAGACAGGGACTCAAGGCCAGGCTGTGAGCTGTCGCCAATTTGTGATTAATGTCTGCTCAGTGACGTGTGTATAAATGACACCCGAAAAGGTCCTGTGAGACCCAGACAAACTCCCTTGTGAGCTCCTGTCCTCAAAGACTGCAGTAAGCAGTGCCTGGCGTTGCGGATCGTACCCAGACGCCCACCACCTTGAGATTAAGCATTGGCGTGCAGTGGACATTTGCTCGGTGGGGAGGGAGGGGCGGGGTGTGTGTGAAGGAGGGTAATGGGCGAGGTGGGAACATGACCTTTTGCCCTCCAAAGCTCAGCAAGTCCCCAGTGAGTGCTCCAGACCCTGGCAGTGCCTGGGCACTGGGCGAATCCCCCCTCGGCATACAGGGCAGGGGTTAGAGGTTAATGAATGAGTTCACGCCCCACACCCGGGATCCTGTTGGACAGTGGTTTTATACAGGAGATCTTAAATGGGGTCAAAACGGGACTTTCAGGTTGTACCCAAACTCTCTCTTTCTCCAACAGTGGTGTTCAGAGGTGACTGCCCCTCCACAGGGAAAGGGAAGAGTGAGGCTTTGGTCTGCGAGAGCAGGACCAGGCCTGGACTCCGTATAGTCTGAAGCAGGACCAAGGGGGAAAGCAGGTGGGGCGGTCATGGCTGCTTTTATTCTTCTCTAGTAATCCCTTAAAAAATAATTGCAGCCCAGACCTCTGCCTCCAGCACATTTTCCACTTGATTAGAGGCCTTTGTGGGGTAGGCAGAGGGGCCTGCAGATGTGGACATTATGCTGGGTCCTGCAATGGCCAGCTGGGACTTTTTCCATCAAAAGGGGATTTTAGTAAAACCATTATCAGGGGCTTAGAGGACAAAGGGCGCTGAGCTGCAAACCAGGGGCAGATTAGTGGCAGCGCCTGTTTCGGGCCTGCGGAAGGGTGGGAAGGAGCTTGCAGTGACTTGGAAGTGCCTTGATTTCTGTTAGTTCCTGGCAGCTGAGGAAGTGGGGTAAGGGCAGCAGCTGCGGCTGGGGAGTGACTGCAAGGATGTGCGAGGCAGGCCTGATGTCTGCACAGGTTTCTGGCTATATCCACCTCACCTAGAGTCCTCCACTGTGACAGCTCACAGTTCACAGGAGAAGTCAAGAAAGGCCCATGTAGCCGGGCAGTGGTGGTGCACGCCTTTAATCCCAGCACTCGGGAGGCAGAGGCAGGCGAATCTCTGTGAGTTCGAGGGCCAGCCTGGTCTACAGAGCAAGTTTCAGGGCAGCCAGGGCTACACAGAGAAACCCTGTCTTAAAAAAAACCAAAGAGAAAAAAAAAAAAAAAAAAGGAAAGAAAGAAAGGCTTGTGTTAGGTCCCTTCTCAGGACAGATGGACACCTTTTCAAGGAGACACTGGGGGACTAGGGAACAGAGGGAGGGTCGAGAGAACATTCTCTCCTGCTATTAGAGCTGTGGGTTCCTTTGGGTGGATGTCTGGGGAAAGTTGTCTAAAATGTAAGCTTCTGTCATGTTGGGATCCTCCACCTTGGTTGAGGAAGTAGAATTTCAGGCCATGGGAGTCAGCTGCCTCCCGGAGGGCCCATGAGGGATCCAACACCCTTCCTCCCTGGAAGGCCCTGGCCTCTCCCTGAGTGCATCAAAGCCCTGTGTTGACATTAACCGCCGACTGCAGGCCCTTGGAGTGCCTGCTGCCGGGCTCCGGACAGAACATTCCAGGCCTGAAGTGCTGAGTATTTCTGCCTCAAGTGAAAGTCACAGAAAATCTCTGTTCTTTAAAAGTTAAGAAAACTTACAGGGAGTGGCAGGAGAGGAGACGGAAACAGAGAGGACAACAAATAACTATAAAGGCTGCACCGGGCCGGAAGTGAGGCTGTCGGTGGCTGCAGATCAGAGCCGCCTTCCCTCCGCGTGCCCAGGGCTACGAGGAGTCTGTCCTCCAGCCTCCTCAGTCCTCATGTGGGGACCTTTCTCCTTTCTGCAGACTCCTTTCCAGGGATTGTTCTTTCTGAACCCGTCTGTTCCATAGCGTCATTCAGAGACACGTTTCAGCAATGGTTTCCATAACGGGCTTCCATAGTCTCCCCTGGGAGATTTCATGATTTTCTAAGAGTTCTCGTGGTAGTTCTGGGAATAGTAATAGTTTCATGCTCAAGCTGTGTGCTAGAGGTCTGTCTTATTCATTCTCTAACAAAACAAAACAAAACAAAACAAAACAAAACAAAACAAAACAAGACAAAACAAGAGTCCTGTATTTTTGAACTAATAATGGGGGCTCACCCGGCTCACAGGCTGGTAGCAGTCTCCCCCCCACCCTTTGTCCCACAGTAGTAGCAGCTGCCCCAGACCCACGCTTTGATTCTCTGACCCCAGAGCCTCAAAGTGTCAAGAGGACAATTCCCCGCCCTCTCTGCCCCCAGCCCAGCCCGCACTGCAGCCTGCTGTGGAATCCGGCCAAGGGGGCTCCGCAGCTCTGTGTGTTGTCGTCAGCTGCCTTTCCCCTGCTCCATTCTGCATTTACATCGTCCAAAAAAACCCTTCACTTCCTTGTTAGACCTAGCAGGGTCTTGTTTCACGGGCCCCTTTAGATTTTACAAAGATGTCTTCACTTGGGCAGTGAATATACTGTATTCCTTTGATAAGTTAAAAGAATTAAAACAAAAACGTAAACTCCCCGCTTGTTTTCTATTTTCCTTTCACAGTAACAGGATGCTTAGCTCTATCTTCATGTATGATTGTAAAATTTCTCCCCACTTGCCAAACTTCACAAACATAGCACTCCTGACAATTTTCAAGAATGGGAGTTTTAAGGATTCAGTTGATATTCCCCCCCCCAGGGCCACCAAAGCAGAGCTGCTAGAACTGAGGGACCCCCATGAGACAGTAACACCCCCGAGATGCAGTGCTAGGAGTCACCTCACTGGTACTTTAAAATTCAGTCCTGGGCTGTTGAGAAGGAGAAGGTGCTGCCAAGACGGACTAACGGACACATGCGCACCTGCACACATACACGTACCAAAGGGTGGAAAATAAAAAATTCAAAAACTCAGTCCCATTTTTGAAGGAAATAATGTTTCAGTTAGATCCTGGCAGAATTCTTGGGAGTCGGGGAAACATCAAGAGAAAAGGCTTGTTAGCCTAGCTCGCAAAGCAGCCACCAAATCATAGACAATGCTGCCACCTGCTGACAAGATGCAGAAATTGCAAACTTGGTGGATAAATTCCTCTGCTTTCTGTCTTCACCAGAGAACAAACTGTGTCGTCTACACTTAATTTTACTGCTTTATACTGACTCCAAAACCATTTTAATAAAGTAAAAGCAAAGGAAAACACGTTTTTCTATTTGCTGCCTCTAAAACTGTTTGGACACAACTCAACCCCATTAACAGTCGGACAGGTAAATCCTGTGTACAAGTCCCAGTTTTATCAGAAAATGAAGAGTGTCATGGAACAGGATGTGTTCTGTCCTCCCTCCTCTGAGCTGAGATAGGGTCTTATGTTGCCCAGACGGGACTTGAACTCCATATGTAGCTGAGGACGACCTTAAGCCAGACCCTCCTCCCTCCACACATGCATTTTTAAAATTATTGATTGAATCCCAGCACTTGGGAGGCAGAGGCAGGCAGATTTCTGAGTTTGAGGCCAGCCTGGTCTACAGAGTGAGTTCCAGGACAGCCAGGGCTACACAGAGAAACCCTGTCTCAAAAAAACCTAAAATTATTGATTGGAGGGGGAGGGCCCAGGCTATTGTGTGTGCTGCCACCCCTGGGCTGGTGATAGACCCTGGGTTCTAAAAGAAAGCAGGCTGAGCAGTCCACGAGGAGCAAGCTAGCAAGCAGCACCCCTCCATGGCCTCTGCGTCAGCTCCGGCTCCAGGTTCCCACCCTGATGGGTGCCTGCCTTGACCGCCTTCGCTGATGAGCTGTGCTGTGCAGGTGTGAGTCACACAACCCTGTTCCTCCCCACGGTGCTGTGGTCAGGGTGTTTCATCACAGCAATAGAAATCTAAACTAGGACAGCCCTAGGCTGAGAGTCGACTCTCAGAGCCCCCTCCCTGTGTGGACGGTGCTGTTGAATCGCCTGTTTTCTGCAGGAGTGAGTCAGCTTGGCACACCTATAACCCCCATGGGTTGTGTGTATGCTAAATCAAGCCCTCTACCAAGTAATAGGGAATAATGTGCCTCCATCTTGTAGAAATGTGCCTTTTGTAATTCTTTTTGTTGTTTGTTTGTTTTGACACGGGGTTCTTCTGTGTAACAGCCCTGGCTGTCCTGGAATTCACTCTATAGACCAGGCTGGGCTTGAATTCAGAGATCCGCCTGCCTCTGCCTCCTGAGTGCTGGGATTAAAGGCGTGCGCCACCACTGCCCTGATGAGTTTCTGTCATTCTTATTGGGTCTTTGGACTATCAGACTCTTCTGTGTACGGAAACGATGGGCTAGCTCCTGTCCTGGGAGGCCAGCTGGTTCTGTCTCCCACCTTCTGACACACGGTGGCAGGCACGCTGACCTCAGCAGAGTGGGAGAGTCACTCACCATTCTCATCCAGGCTCGGCAACCCTGACTCACATCCAGGCTCGGCAACCCTGACAGCCTTCTCTGTCCCCAGCGGTGGCCAGCTGTGAGCCTGGTAAGGCACAGGGATGGCATAGCCTGTTCTTGACAGATTCCTGAAAGGCTGGCTGTGTGGTGTGCACGGGGGATGAAGCAGGGAGGGGACACTTCTCGTTCGCACCCTTGCTTACGCCATGCCTACGGCCATCCTTATTTGAGGTCAGGCAGTCCTAAGCAATGAGCCTAAAGTTTAAAATCCAGAAGGCCAAAATGGAAGGCCCTGGATGGTTGTCCTTCATCTAAGAATGCAAGGGCTATTTGTCTTGTTTGATTGAAGACAGGGTCTCACTTGTTGAATTAAATATTATGAAATAAATCTCAGCCGTGGGTTCACCACCTACCTCAATGGTTTGTGTTCCCAACTGAAAGACACATACACAGTTGAGCTGCCCTCTGGGTCCACAGCAGTCAGGATGGAATACAGAGTTTAGTAAGTAATAAGTCAAAATTATTGGCAGGAGGTGGATTTGACCACGTAGAGGTTAGGCAGTAGCCCAGACATATTAAAATTAAAGGCTGTGTGTGTGTGTGTGTGTGTGTGTGTGTGTGTGTGTGTGTGTGGCTTTCATTTGAGAACAGGAAGCACTGAGGCAGGCAGCAAACCCACTGAAATATTACTACCTTCACCATTTAGCCTTAGTTGGCCTGTTACCCCACTGTGTAGACCAGGCTGGCCTCTAACTCATTGCGATCTGCCTACCTGTGTAAGGGCTGGGATTACTGGCATGTGCCACCATGCCTGACCCAAGAATTATTCGTCTTAATGGTCTAACTAGTGCCGTATCTCCCTCCCTTATCTATCTGTTCGGTTCCAGTCTCTGTAACTTCCTTCCAGAGTCTAAGAAATACGAGGACTAGCTGGGCAGTGGTGGCACATTCATTTAATCCCAGCACTTGAGAGGCAGAAGATTTCTGAGTTCGAGGCCAGCCTGGTCTACAGAGTGAGTTCCAGGATAGCCAGGGCTACACAGAGAAACCCTGTCTTGAAAAACTAAAAAAAAAAAAAAAAAAAAAAAAAAAGAAAGAAAAGAAAAGAAATATGAGGGCTGAGGAGTATGGCTCCTATTTAGAGATCACTTCTCAGCAAGCCTTGCCCTGGCCTGGGAAACGGAAGCAGATGTGTACGCAAACAGGGGAGAGTTTCGGGAGAGTTTCCTAGGCAGATGCAACATCGCCGACCTTTGTGATCTTTTGTGCCATTACCAAATAAGGAAAGTGGCATTCCCCAAGCCAGTGCCGAACAACCCCACACTACTTGAGAAATAGTAACTATGTCTGGAACTGTTTCCCTACCGACAAGTTCTCATATCCTGGGTCCAGGGTCTGAGTGGCCGTTACGGACAGACAGCATGGCGTGACTGGTTCTTCCGGGAGCAGGCTATGCTCGTGTGCCTAGTGCTATCGAGATGAGCTGTGCACTGTGATTCCATTCCTTCTTGTTCAAGAGCAGTTGTGGCCATAGAATGGGTCTGAGGACGGCACCGGCTGCATGAGACCCTGCCTGCAAGGAGGGGCTTGATGGTAACAGAGGGCTCGCTACGCTTGGGCCACAGCGAGGCATAAGGGAACACCGGTGAGGCCAAGCCTTTCCACCCTTCAATAGAAGAACTAGCCAGAGTTCCCGCAGCTGGATCCTAAGTTCGGTGCAGGCCGATGAGCACAGCAGGTTAACGTGTGAGCACTTTCTCAGTTCCGAGGTTTTCGGAACACAGGCTTCCGGCATTTGGACTCCACGTTACTATTGGAACTGCTGTGGGACCTGGCTCAGGCCTCTGGCCACAGTGAACAGCACACACAAATCCACTGGCTCCTCCAGCACCTCGTGGGCTATTTGTCAACCCGAACTTTGACCAGCTTCAGGAAGTGGCCTGGACACGGTGTCCATAAAACATATCTAAGTTTGCATGCTGCAGTTCCGATCAAGCAGCAGGAATAACCTAGGGCATTCTGGGGGTTTCAGGGTTTCTACTCCCAAGATGCTCCAGTGCAGGACCTTTCTGAGGGGACTGGGATAATGTGTGGTTCCAGAGGTGGCCGTACACCGGCCATCTTAGTGCTTATTAAAGTCTGTGTCGGCGTCCACTCTGAGGCTCATGTCACCTGCACAACATCTTACTGACTCTCCAAGTATAAAATCCAAATTGCTATTTCTGCCATCTATCGGCTGAGCTCTCCGGCACACCATGCCAGTACTGCTGCCTGCTGTCACAGGCCAGCTCCCTTTTTTTGTAATCGAGATACACTGTTTTGCAGTGTCACAGATATATAATAACTTGTTCTCTCATCCAGGGCTAGAAATGGAACCCAGGACCTCCCTCAAGCATGCCAGGCCTGTGTTCTGTTGCTGAGCTGCACCCCCAAAACCTCCTCAGTGTATAAGGTACTTGATCCTCAAACAATTAAAAAGAAGAGTAATGAGCTAATAAGAACTCCCGCCCAGGGCATGGTGGTTCGTGTTATGATCCCAGCAAAGTCTGAGGCCAGCCTGGGCCACCTGGTGAATTCCAGGTCCGTCTTCGTTAGAGTGAGACACTGGCTCAGAGAACAACAATAACAAAAAGCAGAAGTTTGTTTCCTTGCGTGGGGAAAGAGAGTACAGTCTCTGGGCTAACTTACAGCAGCCAAGATACTGGAAATTGTAGTTGTGTTGGCACTAGGGTTGTGGCAGTAACGTCACCTCAATGGGTGACAGGGTCTGCAGAGCACGTGCTGAGCGGCTAAGGCAGTCCCAGCAGGCAAGGTCAAAGTGACCCCTGGGAAGAAGGAAGAGACTAAAACTGATCGTTGGCAAACACTTCCGAACGTCTGCAGCGACCCAGAAATGCATTCGCACTCAACAGTGAGAACAGCCTGAGGTGGCCCTGCGTTTACATGTCGCCAGCTGTAAAACTATGAATAGTCGACAGTGGTTTAAATCAGATTTCTTACCTACTTTGTGAGGTTTGCTTTGAAAAGTACCAACTTACCACTTAGTGCTGAACATGTGCGCTGACAGAAATGAGCTGTGTGGCCCGCGTGGGAGCGCAGGTTTGGGTGTCGCTGGCTTCCAGCCCTGCACCGCTCATTTCAAAAGCCTCACACCGCATTCCAGGGCCGGTCGTGGCAGAAAATGTAGGTCTTTCCTTCTATCAAAGGGATAGAATTAGCTTTCTAAAGGGGTGATGTTGGATGCGGGAAGAGAGGGGATCCCGTGACTTCTCTAGCTCCTCCCTTCTTGGGCAGAGCAGAACCAGGATCAGAAGCCAGGCCCTTTTCCTTTCAGAACCTGGAAGGCAGCCGCCAGCTAGCTGCCTGAGGCCTTGGCTTTGTTCCACAGATCTTCTCTCTAATGAAAAGGCTCTTGTTCCCTGAACACTCAGCGGTCGGTCCCCAGGGGCTGAAACTTTCTCCTTTGCCTTTGAGAACATAAGTTCAAAGCTATGATTTATGCCTGTAATCTCAGCACTAGGGAGGCTGAAGCAGGCGGGTAGCTAGCTATTCAAGTTCAGGGCTAGCCTGGACATCTCGAGTTCCAGGCTAGCCAGGGCTGCCTTGTGAGACCCTGGAAGGCCTGTGGCAGCAGCAAGAGGCACACTTTGACACACTGGAAGGTAGCTCACATGCCCTTCTTTGTTTGTGGGGTTACAGGCCAGGTTCTCATGTAGCCCACCCAGGTTGGCTTCCAATTCAGTAAGTAGCCAAGGCTAGCCTTGAACTCCTGTTGCTCTGAGTATGAGGGATGCCCCACACGCCCAGCTTTGTGATCTGTGGAATGCATGTGAGCTGCACCCCCAGCTCCCACATCCTTAACTTTAAGAAAACTGAAAGAGGGGCTGGAGAGATGGCTCAGCGGTTAAGAGCACTTACTGCTCTTCCAGAGGTCCTGAGTTCTATTCCCAGCAACCACATGGTGGCTCACAACATCTGTAATGGATTCCAATACCCCTTTTCTGGTATGTCTGAAGACAGCTACAGTGTTCTCAAATATATAAAATCAACAAATCTTTTTTAAAAAACTAAAAGAAACACATACTTTTAAAAAGATGTTTATTATAGATTTAAATTAAAAAAAAAAAAATCCGTTTCTTTTTTCTTTAAGAGTCCTGAGCCGGGCGGTGGTGGCGTACACCTGTAATCCCAGCACTTGGGAGGCAGAGGCAGAGGCAGGTAGATTTCTGAGTTCGAGACCAGCCTGGTCTACAGAGTGAGTTCCAGGACAGCTGGAGCTACACAGAGAAACCCTGTCTCGAAAAACCAAAAAAAAAAAAAAAAAAAAAGAGAGTCCTGGCCCAGCTTTCATTTTTAGTAGATGTGAGGTGGGCAGATAGTCTTGCTGCTGCCACATGCGGAGGAAGTCCAGACGGACTTCCTCTCCTGCTGCCTGCAAAGCTCGAGGGGCGCAGCAAGGGGGAGAAGTTTACACCATCCCCCAGCATGCAGCCAGAGGTCCACTGTGGCCCCCGGACACCGCGGAAGCTGTCTGAACCCCGTTTACAGCTGTGTTTCTAGGCATTAAAGGAGAAGGCTACTGTTGGTGAGACGCCCGAGGAGGAAGTGCTTCTCCAGTTTCTGTGGCAGATGACTGATGGACTATAGGGTTTATGATGAATTCGCCTCCCCACCACCTCAGTGGGTCTCGCTATGTAGCCCTGATTTACCTTCAAGTAATCCTCCTGCCTCAGCTTCTGTTGGGGGTCACAGGCATGAGCGTCCACGTCCAGCCTTTCCATTCCTTGAGTTTCAGCAGATCCTGGGCCGCCCCTTCCAGCCTCCCAAGCTTCTGCTATGTAGGCAGGGACCAGCCTTCCTGTAGTCTTTACCCTTCTCTCTCTGAAGCAGTAAGCTGTGGTGCAGGCCTAGCCACGCGGGCACACCCAGCTCCCACTCACTTCTCTGAGGGTCATATCACAGGAAACCCAGGTAGGGTCGACAGCTAGTCCTCCAGAGAAGGGGGTTAGCTCAAACTGTGGCGCCCTCCCGGGGTAGGCGGTTTATGCCCCACTAGAAAAACAGGGAGCTGTTTCAGTAGGTCGCTTGAAGGGTTAAAAATTTAAAGTACCATGCAAGGCCACGTGGGTTCCGAATGTGTATTTTGGTTTTTGGTTTTTGTTTCTTTTTCCATTTAAAAAGGGAGAGATGTGGGTCCTTGGTCTCCACCACCAATTGTAAAATGTTAGTCTCCCTTTTCCAGAGAAGTTCTGTATGCTTGCTTAGTTCAGGCCGTGGACACCAAGACCCATGATCTTAACTTGCAATTGCTAATTTACCAACCCTTAAAGATTTACTTTTATTGTGTGAAACGTCCATGTGTGCCTATGCACATGAGAGCAGGTCCCAGGGGCCCCTGGGGATGGCGTTCTGTGACACCGTGAGCGGCCTGACATGGGCGCTGGGGACGGAGCTTCAGTCTCCTGCCAAAGCAGCCCCTGAAGCTTACATTAAAAACAAACAACAACAAACCAGAAACTGTTCCAAAGTATTGGTTATGGGATTTTTTGCACATCAGATGGAGAGGATTAAGATGGTGTCGCTAACAGACCGGACCAGGTGGAACCCTGGGGGCTGGGTCCGGTTCCCGGGAAGCAGGATTCAGACTGCTACTCTCTAGGGTTCCTACTTTTTGTTGTTCCTGTTTTGTCTTTAGGGAATTAAGAAATAGAAATCTGTATCGTCCCCAAAGAAAGGGAAGCCAGGTCTCTTGTCAGCCTCACTCAGAGCCGACTTTGGTGACTCCACAAAGGGACAAGGCAGCTTTGGTGTTGCTCATGCTTAGAGTGTGGACATTTTACACGCAGCACACCCCCACGGCAGCCTGGGTTCATCTAGGAAACCTCGGTTCCTAGGTGGAGAAGGTGATCCCGGAAACAAAGCCCACCAATGTGAAGCCAGGGCTGTGACTCACTCCCGTGTTAGCTCCCCCAGGGTCTCTGTCCCTCAGCCTGTAGAAGTCACCCTGCTCTAAAACTGTTGGTATTCATCTGTCCACCCTGCATTCAGCCTAGACCCTCACGGGTGGCTGAGTGGCCAGCCTGGACACGAGAAGGGCTTAAAATGAAAAATGTGCCTGAACTTCTGACAGTCGCCCTAGCCCAGCAGGGGTCTGCATCAGCCAGGCCCGAGGCCCGAGGCGGAAGGCTAAAGGCACGGCGCACTGCCGCCCCCTTCCGCTGGACCTGCACACAGGCAGGAGCCCGCAGGACGAGCGAGGCCAGGCAGCGAGGAGGCCAGGCAGCCGGGACAGCACTTTCAACTTCCCCAGAACAATGGCTGGCAGGGCTCCCTCCATCCCTCACCGTGCTCCCAGTGTGAGGACACCCATTTCCAGAGCTCAGGACCGCTTCTTCTCGGTTACCCCCGGATCTCACCTCCACCACCACCATTCCCAAAAAGAAACTGGCCACTCTGGGAAACTGACTCTTCCAAGTCTGGTTTCTTAATAAAAAGTTTCATTTTCTTCATTTTCTTTCAGTTTCAATGTTGACAGTTTAAAACCAAAATTTATAGAACTCTCCAGTCTGATCACATTTCTAGAGACAGAGCATTTGGATGTCAGTGGTAAATCTTACACAGAAGAAATTCTCAACCATGAGCTTACACCACACGAGCAGCTGAACTCCACCTTAGTTCCAGTTCCTGTGCACACACCACCTCCCACCTGAGCACGTACCAACACACAATGGCTTAAAAATAATTCACAGATACAAGGGGGGAATTTTGTGCTTTTTTTTTTCAAAAACATACTTCATATTTCCTCTTTTATTATATAAATATCAGTTTAACCTTTTACTGTAAGAATATAAACGTTTTAAGAGGATCTTTGTTATCATTTATACAAATTCACAAACAGTACAATTAATTGATAAAGGTCTCTGGGTTTCTCCATGGTCTCTCATGTTGCTGTGGAGGACTCTAAAAAAATAAACAAACAAAATATCCAACAAAAATATACATCCTACTCAAAAGCGATTTGTTTTAAAGCCACAGTCCCAACCCCCCACCAAAATAAAGTCATCTATTCCTCCATGTAGAAACAAAAGTTTTTCAAACCCACAAGCTCCCATTTCATGAATAGAACACAGATAAGACATGAAGTTCAGTCTCCTCCCCTCACACAGCCTCAGGCTCTCTGCCCACTCCGAGCTCCTCACAGGACAGGGAGCCTCACTAGCTAACCTCTCAGTGGGAAAACTTGCAAGAGGCTTGGGGTGGGGCCTAATTTGCATATATAATACTCCTCTTCAAGACTCAGTCTGCATCTCAGACAAAAAGGAAGGTCTGCTCTCATTTCTCCCATACATCTGTGCTATAAATTAAATCAATATTTAGAAACATGGTTGGGTCATCAAAGCCCAACAGACAGGGGACAGTCATAGCCAGGATGAGGAAGGGGGCACACCGGGCAGAGGGAGGTTGGGAAGAAGCCAAAACCAAAACACAGATACACACCCAGTGGGCATCTCTCCAGTCTAGGCACAAAAATGTTTCACTCTCAGAATATCTCTCTTGTAGAATTCCAGGGCTTAAGAGAAAAAAGTAAACTAAAACGAGGTAGCCAGACACATATTATATATATATATAAAATAGAATATACTCAGCAGAAAAAAAAGGACAATGATTTCAAATTTCTTTGAAAAACTAAAAGGAAAGCAGATTTAAAAACAAAACAAAAAAGAACAAGAACAAAACCCAAACCGAAGTGAGTCGCAGATGCCGAGGGGGCGGCGACGAGAGGAGACTGGCTACAATGTGGGTGAGAAGGCTGTTGACGGTGGGCTTGCTTTCTACACATTTCGAAATAAAAGCCAGATCACAGTATCCAAATGAAAGTTAAGTGAAGGCAGACATCTTCCCTCAACTACCCGGGGTTGAAACGCCTAGTCCCTCCCCGCCACCACCCCATTTCCAAATGCAGTGCCCCAGGATACAGTTGTCGCGGCTGAAAGTCTCCATACCCTGCAGAAGAGTGCGCAGAGGAGCAGCAGGGTCCGTCTCTCCACTCACTGGGAAAGGAGCGGGAGTGGGTAGAGGGAGCAGAGCCCCATACGCAGCGGGGAGGGAGCCAGACTGGGAGAGAAGAGCCCAGGCTTCCGGCATCGCGGCCACTGCCCTGAACGTGTAAGTGCGCGCGTGAGTGTGCGGGAACAGTGGCGGGCCTGGGATGAGCAGGACGGGGCAGGGGAACTGGAACCGCCGCCCTCACCTGACCTTCTCACTGTCGGTCATCTGCCAAAGTCCCAGGTTAAGTACCTTGAGGCAGGGCAGCTGCGTGATGCGCTCCAGGCCGCGCTTGGTGATCCTCGTGCAGCCGTACAGGTCTATGCCCGTGAGCTGGCTCAGGTGCTCAGCGATCAGCTCCAGCCCCTTGTCCGTGATGCGCACACACTGTCCAATGTTGAGCGTGCGCAGCCCGTGCATCTGCCGCACCATGCGGTTGATGCCATCGTCACTGATATGGCAAGAGCAAAGGGAGAGGGACTTGAGGCCGTCCAGTCCCTGGGCTATGTAAGCCAGACTCTGATCTCCCACCTTGTCACAGAAAGACACATCCAGACCAGAAAGGCGCAGGCTGCCCATGGCCAAATGCATGATGCCCGTGTCGCTGATGTTGTCGCAGGAGCGCAGGTTAAGGCTGCGCAGGCTGCCCATGTGCGACAGGTGCAGAAGGCCCGCGTCCGAGATGCCGCCACAGAAGCTGAGGTTGAGGAGCCGGAGGCCCGTCAGCCCTCGCGAGATGTGCTTCAGAGAGAGATCCGTGAGTTTCTGGCAGTCCTGCAGAGTGAGCTGCTCCAGGCCCAGGCAGCCCTCGGCGGCGCTGCGCGTCATGCCGGCCAGGTGCCCGATGCCCACATCCGAGAGGTGGCGGCAGCTGCGGAGGTTAAGGCTCTTGAGGCGCTGCAGCCCCCAGGCAATGAGCAGAAGGCCGGTGTTGGTGATGTTGCTGCAGCCGCCCAGCTCCAGCACCTCCAGGCCCTTGAGGTACTGGGCTATGCGGCCCAGGCTGCTGTCGGTGATCTGCTTGCAGAGGCTCAAGTTGAGAGCGCGCAGCGAGCCGATCTCCTGCACGAACGCGTGGCCCAGGCCGTTGTCGGTGAGGTTGTAGCAGCCGCTGAGGTTGAGGCTCTCGATGTTCGCCATGCCCTGGATCACGTAGCTGAGGCTGCGGCGGAGGCTGAGGATCTGCACGCGGCGGATGCCCCGGGCCTGCAGGCTGGGGAACAGCGACGGGTTCGCCCGGCGCAGGTGCAGCTTGGCCTCCACGCCCCGCCACACCGACTTGTGGTAGGCGGCGTCCCGCCAGGCCGTGCACACCTGCGCCGCGCGACCCTTGTCTCGGACGTCCAAGTAGCCGAAGATCATGGCCAGCAGCTCGGGGAACAGGCACGAGATGTGGGTCTCCATCTTCCTCCCGCCGCTACGCCGCGCCGGGTGCAGGAGGCGCGGGCGCCGCCGCCGCCCCGGGAGGCGCCGAGAGCGGGCCGCCGCGGGCCAACGGCCGCCCCTCCCCGCCTTCCGGCCGGGCCGCCGCTCCTCCTCCCGGCGCGTCCGAGCGGCGCTTCCTTCCTGCCGCCCTTCCCGCCCCCGCGCGGCCGCTCGGGCCTCACATCCCGGCCGGGGCGGGCGCCGCGTTCGCGCCCGCGCGCCGCCGCCGCCCCGCGCCCTGCGGCATCCCGCGCCGGGCCGCGTCGCTGCTGCGCGCGCCGGCGAGGCCCGGGCCGGGCGCTCGGGCTGCGGACAGCTTCCTGCTGCCTTTGTCTGCCGTCCGCGGTTCAAACTGCCCAGCCCCGGGCTGCTCACACTCGGCCGCGGCACGGGGGGACTCCCGAGGCCGCTGCGCGACGCTCCTCCCCCGCCTAGGCCGCGCGGGTCCGGCTCACGACCGCGGGCAGCAGGACGCGGCGAACTCACCGGCGTAATCGGGCCCGCGCCCTAGCAGTCGGCCGGCCGCGCTGCGCCCTCCGCGTCCTCCGCGCCGGCTCCCCCGCTCAGTGGTACGCGCCCGCGCCGCCGGAACTGGCGGAGCCGTTTCCCTGGAAACCCGGCTCTGCCCTCGGCCGCGAAGGTTTAACCCCATCCGCGCCGGGATGGCTGGCAGCCTCTCCGCACCGTTGCAGCCCTTAAGCGCGCCAGGTGTCCCACGGGCTGCTCTCCTCGGTGTCCATGCTTACTCCACGCCCTCTCCTGCCCGCATACTCCATCCTCTCCCACCCGCATACCCCATCCCCTCTTGCCCGCATTACTTCTCAGAACGCCTTTAACCATCTCACCACACCCACTGCGCCCGTCGGGCGGCCTTCCCACCATTCCTTTCTCTTCGGTATTGGGTCTTAAATTGGAGGAGAAAGTGGGTTTTAGTCAGCATAGTTTGACAGTTCTCGTTCTAGAAACTTCTGGAAGTTGTCCAGAGTGCCAGCCTTCCGCAATCTTGTTTCCATACCCCCATGTGGGTTCCTTTCCCTTTCAACTATGTGTCAAAACTTCCTACTGCTTCTGCCCCTGCCTTGCTTTCTAACCTACACTTGGTTTTGTCTTTCTCTTCAGTCTCCTAGATTAGATTGCATGGCCCATGCTGACACACATACACTAGTTTGGTTAAAGATGCTCCAGCCTTATGCTTTATGTATATTTTATGAATCTAGGGCAGAGCTCAACTCTATACAATGTAGCCTCGGGTCTTAAATGTCTGCATGAAGGATAGGATTTCAGAATTGTAATTTTACCACCGCTAATGCCAAGAGTTTTTAGTTCAGAGAAAAGGAACCTGAGAATAATTAAGTAACAAGTTCATACATCTAGATACAAAACAACCTGGCTTATCTGTTTCCTTTACTCTTTGGGAACCAGAACAAGACATTATTATTATCATTACATTGTATTTGTTTAATGGGGGAGAGGGCATGTTCCACAGCCAGTATATAGTGGTCAGAGGACAATTTAAAGAAGTCATTCCTCTCCTCCTATCACGTGGATTCCGGGATGGAACTCAGATCAGGAGACTTGGTGGTAATGACCTTACCTGCTTGTGCGGAACAAGATTTGGGATGTTGTCCGAATTTGATCTTAGCTCTTAGCCACTCCTCTCTCCTAAGTAACCGATACTTGTTAGACCCAAGTGCGTTCAGAACACACAGGCACAATGGACAGTAAATCCCACCCCGTAGGTCTTAATCAGGAAATGCAGAGGCTAAAATTCCTTTTTATTTTTTTTTAATAGTTTCAGCATTAAGCTTTCAGTTTTGTTTATTTTCTTTTTTTTAATTGAATATTGTCTTCATTTACATTGCCAATGGTAAAACCTTTCCCGATAGATATCCCCCCTCCCCTAAGACTAAGATCCCCACCCTCTCCCCCTCCTCCTTCCCCCTGCCTCCATGTGGAGGCTAAAATTCTTGCAGGCCCATCTCTCACATTTCACATACAAGGCCCGGTGACTTTTATGACCTTCCTGAATAATGGACAACATTGTTTGTCCCCAAATAATTCCTGATGTACAGTGTAACAATTCTGGCTAAACCTCAGTTTGCACTCTTCTCCTGGGGTCACCTGGAGATAACCTGGGTTATCTTCTGTTTAGACAGCCCCAGGGCCATCTGTTCTCCCGGTCTACTGTGTGAGTGTTGGAGATAGCCCTCAGCTGCTCAGACTTGGCAGTAAGCACCTTTTCAAGCACAAGCACATTTTAATGACATTTTATTCGGGGTGTGTGTGTGTGTGCACATTCACATGCATTTATTAACACGCACAACTGAGTTCCATGACACACCATTTGGAAGTCAGAGACCAATTATTTGAGAGTTAGCTCGCTCCTGTGATGTGGGTTCCAGGAATCAACTTCAGGCCCTCAAACTTGAGAGCAATTGCCTTTCCCCACTGAGCCGTCTTGCCTGCTCTGAAAGTCACATTAAAAAAAAAAAAAAAATTACTCTCTGAGGCCAGGCGATGGTGGCGCACACCTGTAATCCCAGCACTCTGGGAGGCAGAGGCAGGCGGATTTCTGAGTTCGAGGCCAGCCTGGTCTACAGAGTGAGTTCCACGACAGCCAGAGCTATACAGAGAAACCCTGTCTTGAAAAAAAAATTACTCTCTGGCAACTTCGTATGTGCTTTTGGTCATTTTCGCCCCTCCTTACCCTCAGCCGTCTCCTCCGCTCTCCCACTCCTCTCGTCCCTGCTTCCCAACACATTCCCTCCTATATTTGGGGTCTAGTTATTTTGTGATGTGCTGTGTATGAGCAGTTTTTTTTTATGACTTAGAAATGCTTTATTATTATTTAAGAGCTTCATAACTATAATTATGAGGTTTACAAATATTTTGGCAATTATTACATTTGCTCTTCCTTTTTTGCATGTAAAATTTTTTATTAGCTATATTCTTTATTTACATTTCAAATTATTTCCCCTTTCCTGGTCCTCCCCCTCCCCCCCAAAGTCCCATAAGCCATCTCCCCTCCCCATTCCCCAATCAACCTCCCTCCCACTTCCCTATCCTCGTAGTCCTGTGTATGAACATTAATGTAGTGCTATTTATGAGAGCACGGAAGAGTTACCGGTGAAAAGTCATTCATTTTATTTATTTATTTATTTATTTATTTATTTATTTATCTAGGAGACAGGGTCTCACTTTGAATTCCTGACTGCCTTGGAACTTGCTGTATTGGCCAGCCTGGCATGGAACTCACACAAGCCATCTGCTTTTGCCCCCCTGGTCCTGGGATTACAGGCAGGCACCACCATATCTAGCTTAAAAAAAAAAAGATTTAGCAGAAGTGTGTGTATATGTTTGTGAATATATATGCCACGTGTATGTGAGTGCCTGAAAAGACCAGAGAAGGTCTTCAGATCCCCTGGTCTGGAGTTAGGAGCAGATGTGAACCTCCGGATACGGACACTGGGAACACCAAGTGCTCTTCACTGATAAGCCGTCTCTCCAGCCTCACCACGGTGTGGTTGAGCACAGATGTCTTCGTGTTTACTCAGAGCACCCTCACGTAGCTTCTCCATGCTTCTTTTCTTTCTTTTCTCTTCCTGGCTGACTCGGAACTCACTACGTAGCCAGAGCTGGCCTAGATGTAGTGGTAAGTCCTCCTCCCTCAGCGTTTAAACGCTGAGATTATAGGTGTGAGCCACCGTATCGAGCCACCTTAGTGTGCCCTAACCCCATTTCACACAAAACACAGTGATGGGCCTAAGCCGTGCAGTGTGAACGCTGGAGATTTTGCACACTTACAAAGGTCATTTAGAACAGCCGTCCAATGGCACCTCTAAAAAGGCGAACACCTGGTCCTGCTTCCAGCAGAACTTTCTTGAGTTTAACACTGGAATTTTACTAATATACAGCTTTTCATTTAAGGTGTTCAGTTATGAATTGCAAGGCGTTTCAGAGTATGATTATTACCACGTTCAATAACAGCAGGAAACATTTCAGGAAGTAACCCCATAGAGAGGAGATATAGCATAGCACTAAAGGAGTCTGTGCCGAGTCACCGGCAGCCTATTGGCACTGTGGAGATGACCTCCCTCTGGCTCACAGTTTTCTAATCAACACTAGATAGCATTTGGCCCGGAAATGTTCAGGCATCTCCCAACAGTAACTAAACAGAGCCCAGACTACACATCTGGATAACCCCTTAGTTCTGGGATGTGCATTGATTCCAATTCAGGCTTCAGAAAAACATTCTTCAGAAGCTACTGTACTCTCAATTACTAAGGGAAACCGAGGTGTGTCAAAGCAAATCGAGGCCAGCCTGGGCTACATGGGAAGACTCTTTTTAGAGGTCAGAGGACAACACTTTGGAAGTTGTTCTCTCCTCCACTGGGGGTCTAGGGGTTGAGTTCATGTCGCTGGGCTTTAGGTAAGTTTTCTGGCTGGGCCATTGTACCAGCAAGACCTTGTTCCCCATTCCTATAGACTCTCTTGGTTTTCTGAGTATATATCAGAAGATGGCCTTGAACCCCTGATCCTCTTGCTTCTACTTATGCTGGGATTCTGGGCATAGATGACACATCCAGTTCCTGGTGGGCTGGGCATCAAGCCTGGCTTCCTAAATGCTAGGCTAACACTGGGGCTTCCTATATGCTAACAGTCTACAAGCTAAGCTACATTCCCAGCCCGTCCCTAAATATTTATTTTTAATTTTTAAAAAAGATTCCTTTTTAATTTATGTATATTCATATTTTGTCCAAATATATGTCTGCATTATATGTGTGCCTGGTGCATGGAGGCCAGATAAAGTCTCAGATCTCCTGGAACTGGAGTTACAGATAGTTGTGAGCCACCATGTGGGCGTTGGGAATCAAACCTGCCACACACACACACACACACACACACACACAAGAGCAGCAAGTGTTTCTTAACCACTAACATCTCTTCGACTTCTATCCCTAGATAGCTCTAACCAGCAGAGTATCTTGGGTCACCCCTCAGTTATAGTATAACCAAGTTATAGTATAGCCAAATAAGAGAGGATGCAGAATGGCCGCTCATGGCTTTAATCCCTGCAGCTTCAAAGCTGAAACGGGAGGACGACTTTTGAATTTAAGAGTTCAAGGCTGGAGGACT
Organism: Apodemus agrarius; assembly: GCA_964023405.1. Classification (NCBI taxonomy): domain Eukaryota; kingdom Metazoa; phylum Chordata; class Mammalia; order Rodentia; family Muridae; genus Apodemus; species Apodemus agrarius. Next base: position 149,353,612 of record OZ030006.1, on the reverse strand, counting down.
CATTAGGCAAAAACAGCAACAACCCCACTAACAACCCTGTTACTTCTCAACTCGTTTGAGAAGTAAGTCTCTGAAGATGCTATACAAATAGGGTGCTAATGTCTCCAGTTATGGAAGTTTAAGTCAAAGCCAAAGTAAAAATACGACCTCGAATTTTAGATGGCTGGATTAAATGAAGCTGAAAACCAGTGTTAGTGGCGGTGCAGAGACAAGGAGGAACCCTGGTGCCCGGTTAGCGAGAGTGTAAAATTACACAGCCACGACAGAAAGCAATACAGTGAGTGTGTGTGTGTGTGTGTGTGTGTGTGTGTGTGTGTGTAAAATCGGAAAACAAACGATGAATTCCTCCCAGCTGGGGAGCTGAAAATCGGTGGTTACTGTTAATGGCTGTGGCGCTTACCTTATGTCTTTATGAGGCAAAGTCTCACTGTGTAGCCCCGGCTGGCTTGAACCAAGCTGGTCTCCAGTGCGCAGCAGCCTGCCTGTGGCTGCTCCTAGCTGGATTACAGGCATACACCACTGTGCCTGTGCGGCTCAGTGTTCTCTGGATGAACAGAACCCCTAGAATGACTGCTAAAGGAAGATTTATTACTGACTTCTGGGGTGCAGAGTAGTGCAGCCATGGCTGCCTCTCCCTAGAGAGGCCAAGGACCTGGGGGTTGCATGAGCCCCAGCCTGCACAAAAGCACTGGAAGGTTCCTGGAGAGCCACTGATCTGAAAGTCGGTCTCAGAAGAAGCCAGTTCTAATCCCCAAGAAGCCATCAGCAGTAACAGATACTTAGTAGATTATCAGGCAAAAGTGACATCTTCTTCCTTGTCCTTTAATCTGGGCTGCATCCTTCAGTGTGTATCTCCCTACTTGTTATCTGATCATGAAAACGCCTTACAGAAATGCCCAACAGGCCGAGCAGTGGTGGCGCACGCCTTTAATCCCAGCACATAGGAGGCAGAGGCAGGATTTCTGAGTTTGAGGCCATCCTGGTCTACAGAGTAAGTTCCAGGACAGCCAGGGCTACACAGAGAAACCCTGTCTTGAAAGAAACAAAATACCAAAAACCAACAACAACAACAACAAAAGAAATGCCCAACAGCTTGTCTTTTAGTTGCTTACAGACCAGTCAAGTTGAAGTCCCTTGAGGAATGCTTAGCATTGTAGTGTCCCATAGCTTTAATATGATAATATAGATTTACAACACTTTGCCACTGATATTATTTCAACCAATGTTATAGTACATGATAAGCAATAGAGACAAGGAAACACAATAACTGCTTAATATGTATGTATATAAGCATAAATTATGTTTGCACGTTAGTACTTCGGCAACCTAATAAAAGCTAGTGCCACCTGGGAGAGGGAACCTCAGTCTGAGGAAATGCCTCCATCAGACTGGCCTGAAGGTAAGTCTGTGGGCTGTTCTCTTGATTAATGATCAATGTGGGGGCCCAGCCCCTGTGGGCAGTGCCAGTCCTAAGCAGGCAACCCTAGGAGGTATAAGAAACAGAAGCCCAAGCCATGTAAAGATTCCTTCGCTTTAATGTGTGCCTCCAGGTTCCTGCCTGACTTTCCTCAAGGGTGGACTAATTAGAATCCACTTTCTGTAGCAGGTCACATGGCCTGAGCTGTATTCCTAACTCCTTCCTCCCTCTGCTCCCATTCTGTATTTCCTCCCCTAAGCAAGAACCCCAGTGAGTCTTGTTCTTTGCCTTGAGGGATGACCCATGTATTCATTCTTGAAGGGTTTGGGTCACTTATCACTCTGCCTGGATTGAATTGTAGTTTCCCATTAATCACAGGATATACTAATACCAAGAGAACACCGTAAAGGTTCTCCTATACTCCAGGCATAGTCTGCCTTATCTCCTTTGTGGAGAATCGATCCAGGGGATGGGAGCCTCTCAGCGGCTCTAAGGGATAGCTGGTAGTCTGGAGCAGTCGGCCTCCTAACAGCTCTTCTTATTTTAGCCTGTTGGGTTCAGGTCATTGGAAACGGCAACATAAGGAGGAGGAAATCTGAGCTTCCGGTGCAGTGGAATGTTTCTTGTGTCTCCTGGCAGAAGCATTCTTCATTCTGGAACCAAAACTTCTTCTGGGCAAGCAGCGGATAGTCCTGTGAACAGGAAACAGAAACTTTCTTAGTGGGCCACTAGGGGTGACAGTGGGTGGAGCCAATTCCCTTTTCCTGCCCTGTGAAGCTGTGCTCTGTGGTCCCTGTGAATACTGGCTTTAGGGAAACAGTGCCTGTGTATTGGATGCTGATTCAAGGCATGTACAGCCTTATGGAGAACTCTTCCCTACGTTTCTAGGTTGTCACCACCCAGTTGGCCCTGGAGCTGTGTATTTAAAAAGAGATTACACTGCTCTATCAAGCCAGCTGCTCCTGGGTGTGGCAAACATATTAAGATTGGTGGATCCAATGAATATGGTCCTACTTTTGTGACTGTGAAGACAGTTTCTTGGTCAGAAGCAATGTTGTGTAGAATACCATGATGGTGGATAACGTTATGGTAGAATAATTACATTCAGGAAAGACCAACCCTGACCAAAATAAGTACTGATTCCAGTAAGAACATGGGGGACATGCCCCAGTGTAGCAGCTGGCCTGCTGCTGGTCACTAGCTCATCGTCTGTGGGAATAGTGTTACATCGGGGGCTTGTTATCCATCTCCGCAGCTGGTACATTTGGCATGCAGTGGTGGCTTATCCAGTCAGCCTTGGACCGTAGCTGTCTCCGTGTCTGTGAGGGAAATGTTTTCCTGAGCAGTTGCTTCCGAGGACTCGGAACCCTTCAGCTTCTGCTTTTTTTTTTTTTTTTTCTTGAAATAAATTTGAATCTTTATGAGATCTTCAGCCACCTCTGAGGGCAGGGGTTGTGCCCTCAGGATACATTTCCATTCTCTCCGTGCAGTGTAGGAATTTCACGTCAGAGGAGCTGATCTCTCTATTAGATACCCCTTAGCGCCGCTGAGAGGTGCTCCCATTCCCTTAGTGGCACTGAGAGGTGCTCCTATTCCCCTAGTACCACGGAGAGGTGCTTCCATTCCCTTAGTGGCACTCAGAGGTGCTCCCATTCCCTTAGTGCCACGGAGAGGTGCTCCCACCTTGATACTTCCTCTGCTAAACAAACCGTTTTAAGTTCAACTTCACTCAGAGTTTCAAGACCTGGGAAGAATGAAGCCAGATTCTCTGCCAGAATATCCCATGACTGGCCCCTCCCCGGTTCCCGACAGCCCTCCCTCTCTGATGCTCCTAGGCTGAGCGTTCACACATCTGCACACCTCTACACACTGTTCTCTCCCAAGCTTCCACTGTCACCCAAACTTCAGTGGCTTTTCTAGCCCGACATGCCAAACACTTCCACATTGCTCCCACAAAAGGCTCCAAAGCCACAGCCGGGTTTATCCCAGCAAAGGCCCCACTTCCTCAGTGCCCCGGTTTCTTTTTTTTTTTTTTTTTTTTTTTTTTTTTTTTTGGTTTTTCGAGACAGGGTTTCTCTCTGTGTAGCCCTGGCTGTCCTGGAACTCACTCTGTAGACCAGGCTGGCCTCGAACTCAGAAATCCGCCTGCCTCTGCCTCCCAAGTGCTGGGATTACAGGCGTGCGCCACCACCGCCCGGCTTAGTGCCCCGGTTTCTTGTCACTGTGATAAAATACCCTGACATAAAGCGACTCAGGAAAGAAAGGTTTGCTTCAGCTCACACTTCCAGGTAACAGTCAGCATGGCAGAGACGTCAAGGCAGGAACCCGACGTTTCTGCTGTCACCAGTCACACCCACAGTCAGGATCAAAAAGGAAGGACTGTCTGGGAGTGTAGTGCTCAGCTAGCCTTCTCTATTCCACAGTGCGGGGCCCAAACCCAGGGAGTGGGGGCTCCTGCTTCCAGGCCAAGTCTTCCTAAAATTATTAAGGCAATAAATCCCTCACAGACATGCCCCTCGACCAGCCTGATCTAGACAATTCCTTCATTAAGACTCTCTCTAGGTCCATGGTTCTCAACCTGTGGGTTGTGACCCATTTTGGGGGGTCACACATCAGATATCCTATATATTATATATTTACGTTATAACTCATAACTAGCAAAATTGCAATTATAAAGTAGCAATGAAATCATTTTATGGTTGGGGGTCCCCACAACATGAGGTACTAAAGGGTTGCAGCGTCAGGGAGGTTGGGGAGCACTGCCCTAGGTTGTGCCACATTAACAATCAGCGCCTTCCTGGAGGTTCAGTTCTACCACGGAGAAGAGCTCTAGAGGCTGGACATGGTGATGCACACCTCTAACCTCAGCACCCCAGAGGCAGAGGCGGAGGCGGAGGCGGAGGCGGAGGCGGAGGCGGAGGCAGAGGCAGAGGCAGAGGCAGAGGCAGAGGCAGGCAGAACTTGGTGAGTTCCAAAACAACCTCTTCTATAACAGTGAGTTCCAGGTCAGTCAGGATCTCCTATTGTGTGTTCTTGTGTGCACGTGGGGGGCGGGTTAGTGTAGGTGTGTACCACATGTACAGGAGCCCACAGAGATCAGAACACATGTTAAAACACCTGGGAGTGGTGTTTTACAGTCATTTAAGAGCTTCCCTGTGGATGATTGGGACTGAACCCCAGTCCTGTACCAGAACAAGCTCTTAACCAGAGCTGTCACACCGGCATCCTAGTCTCATCTCTTTAAAAATAAAAAAAAAAGCATCGAGCATGCTGGCCTATATCTTTTTGTTGCGTCTTTTGTTACTGGACTATGGATGAACAAAACCTTCTGCAGATACGGATGGTACAGACGGACAATCATTGGTTGTTAAACTTTCCTTAGACTTTATTTCCTGTTTAAGTAAATGTAGAAGTTAGAGAACCAGAAACCCAGCAAGGGGTAGAGTTAGATCTGAGGGAGCAGCTGCTTGTGCCTGGGCTTAGTTTTGAGCCTATTTCACTAACCAAAACTGCTCGTGAGGAGCAGCCCAGCCCCACCCTCTGAGAGCCAGGGTCTGCACCTTCGGCTCAGGTCCTGCCTCCCTTCCTGCAGCCTTTCTGTTCTTATGTCCAATTCTGTCTCCCAAGATCTAACTCCAGATTTCTGGATGGAGGAGGGTTGTATTTTCCTTACATTTCAAGTACTGCCGAGGCTGCTGCTGCCTGCCTGCTGCCCACTGCCTGCCTGCCTGCCTGCCTTCCCTGTGGTCCCCAGCATGAGAGCCCTGCTATCTAGTAGTGGCTTTGTTCTCTTTAGAAGGATGCTGGGGGCTGGGGAGTACCCAGTGACTCTGAGTATTTGCTGCTCTTGCAGAGGACCTGGGTTTGGTTCCTAGCACTTACTTAGCTTCTTATGACTCCAGTTCTAGAGGATCCCACACTATCCAACCCTTGGGCACCTGCACATATGTGGTGCACATAAATGCAGACAGGCACACATATATACATAAATAAATTTTTTTCAAAGAGTTGCTAAATTTAAAGTGCACTTCTTCTGCAGAGTGTGCATTTAGTGTGCACGACGTCCTGGAATCCTTAAAGGCTTCTCCCTTTCCACCTTTGTCTTGTAGACCACGTTCCCTTTGGTACCCACAACGTGGCATAGTGAAAAGAACACTGGGTGCGAAGGCACAGACAGACACAGCACAGACACACCGCAGGGAGCCTCCCTCTCCTCTCCGAACTTGACCTGATGTGTTCCATGGCTGAGGAGTTTATGAGAGCCAGGCAGCTTGAACACACACAGCCCCAGAACAGGGTGAAGACGGCCAGTGCTTACTGAGCAGGCGCCGTGGAGTAGGCGCTGGTCTAAAGTCCGTTCAGACTGCCATGGCAGCTGGTCTTCATTCCCAAGCGAAGAAGGAGGGTATGAAGGAGGGTACAATGAGGAAACCACTGCCAGGAAGCAGAGAGCTGGCAGAACCAAGTTGTTGTTGTTGTTGTTGTTGTTGTTGTTGTTGTTTTCAATTGGGGTCTCTGTAGCACAGGCTAGCCTTTTACCCATGATCCTCTTACCTGTTCTCTTAAGTTCTCTGGAATTTGAACTTTCCAGACCAACCCACTGTGTTTCCCTCGTGGATACAGTCAGTATGTGATGCCGTGAGCACCAGCCATTGGCACTGAGTGAGCTGCTAACTGTTCTGTGAGCAGATCTGGCTACAGGAGGTGGGTCAGAGTGTGTGCGCGTACAAGCGTGTGTGCGTGTACAAGTGTGTGTGAGTGTGAGTATGTGTGTGTGTGTCTAGGGAAAGAATGCTCTCTGGGGAGGTAAGCTGCTACAGTTTTTAATTCCTTCAGGCCTATGCCTACCTCTGACTTTGAATAAAAGCCCTTGTATTGCTTGTATGTAATTCTGCCACCCTCTAGTGGTCATGTGTCTCTTAGCCCTGGACCCATAAACAGCCCTGATTTTGCCCCCACCTGCTGGGATGGAGCCCCTGGCCTCACACCAGCTGAGCACTCTGGTCCCCAGTGAGCGTGTAGATACCCGTTCTTACTAATGCGCTTTCATCTGTGTCATGGAAGGCTGTGTGCAGGCCTCCAGGGCTGAGGGCTGGAGCAGGAGAGGAGAAGCACTACTTCCAACCGGTTTGAATTTTGTTTTCCTAGGGAAGCAGGCCAGAGTGACTCAACTCCAAGATTGCAGCATCCTGGCCAACAGGCTGCCCGCTGCTTCTGTCCCTCAGGCTGTGCTCTCTCTGCCCCGAAGGTCCTTTGTACCGTGTACCAGGCTCCTGTGTGACCACTGGATCGAGATAAATATTTCAGAAGGCTGGAAGGGGAGGGTCAGCTCACTTCAGCCTGTCTCAGACTGGTCTAGGACCTCAATGTCTTGGGCCTGGCTGTGCTATCCTAAAAGCGGCAGGCGTGGGTGCTGGGCACAGCAGGCCTTCTTGGAAAGTCCTGTGAGGGTAAACCAGGCATAATGTCTTACATAATGTCAGATCCACAGGAATCTTGGGGATCAGCCCTGTTGGAGAGTTCATATCCAGGTCCTCTTCTCTGCCAAGAGAAGGTTCAAGGTCTAACACGAAAGTTAGACTCTAAGGAGGTTAAGAAAGGCCCGGCCTTGCTGCTCCTCATTCCAGGAGCTGGGGAGAGACAGTGTGGCAGTCAAACCATGTCTTTCTTGATAGCAGGCGCTGCTGGGGCTCTCTGAATGGCAGCTAGGTGCCAAGAGGTCAGTGGTTAGCATAATTCTGTGTGGAAATTCTGCCTGGAGTTTTCTAGGTTGGCACAGCTTTGGTGAGGTTCCTGTTTGTTATTTAACTTTCATGTTTTGTTTTGTTTTTTAATCTTTGGAGATGGGGGTCTCACTACACAGTCTAGGGCACCCTGGCACAAGCTCTTCATCTACCCGAGCCTCCCTGGTACCAGGTTACAGGTACCACTATCTTCAGCCTTTTATTTTCAACTTTCCTGTTAAGTAGAGACTCAAGTAATCTACTCAAGTGGTGGATGTTACTAATGTAACCAGTGTGAGGTCTTTATTATCTTTGTAGTTTTGTTTCTGATGTTTGTTGCATTTTGAGTAGAGCCCAGGGCCTCCTGTGTGTTTGCCCAAGTGCTCTGCCTCTGAGCTGATCTTCCAGCTGAGGAGTCCTTGGTGTAACTGGTGCAAGGAATCTAAATGAGTGTTGTTAGTTTCATACACATAGTAACGATCGTCGTAATTAGATGGTAGCATTGTGGTATGGCTGTGAATGTCCTATGTAGAGATTTAATGACCGCTCTTATTTTACAAATGAAGAAAATCAGGCACAGACCTAGAACCACCTCCCTTGGGGTCCTGGGAGTAGTCATGGTCTAGTGCATCTGTCCTCTGACCCCCGGAGCATCAACTTGCACTGATGCCATGTGTACTGGGGCCACCTGACCTCTGTGCTTAACATTCCAGTAGTGCTGTGGGATTTAATAGTAAGATATTGGCAGGGTGCTAGAGAAATAACTCAGTGGTCAAGAGCACTGCGTGCTTTTCAAAGGACCCGAGTATAATTCCCAGCACCCACACGGCAGCTCACAGCTGTCTGTAGCTCTGCTTCCAGGGAATCCAACGCCCTCACACGGGTGTACATGCAGGCAAAACCCCAGTGCACATAAAATGAAAATAACCTATAAAAGTTTTTTTAAAAAGACATTGGCAGAAGTATATGGACATCTGATCACGAATTCTCTAGGTGACTAGGACAGATCACTGATCCAGCTGCAGTCAGGGAGGGAAAGAGGAAATCCCAGCAGTGGGTGTGCCTGTCCCCACCCACCTTCAAAGCAGGAGAGGGTCTGTGGGAAAATGGAGAAAATGGCGAGGACCAGCTTTGGAGTCCTCTTTCAGTCCTCTGTTTTTTTCTGATCGAACACCTATGAAGCTTTTAAAGTATTACCATACATATGGACTAAAAAAGAGCCCTGCGGTTGGCTTAGCTGGCGTTGTGACTCCATCCACAGTGTGGTATTCTGTGGTTCGTCACCGTGGGAAAGGCCCGGTGGATACATATTTGCTCTTTTTGTTGCCTTTAATATCCAGACAGACAAGTCATCTCCGGGTCTCTTCTTCCACCCCTCCCTCCCTTCTTTCTTCCTGTGGTGCCCGGCATCTAGCCTAGGGCCTTGGATGTGCCGGGCCAGAGCGTTCCCACTCTCACATCGTGGTTTTCACGGTAGGCCTGTCATTCATCAAAAATGCCCTGTAAATCGAGGCCTCAGCTACATAACAAGTTCAGGGCCAGCCTGTCTCAAAGGCAGAGGGAGGGGAAACCAAACACCTGTGAGGTATATAACAAGATAATTTCTCTTTCTCTTTCTTTTTTTTTTTTAATATTTATTTATTTATTATATGTAAGTACACTGTAGCTGTCTTCAGACACCCCAGAAGAGGATGTCAGATCTCATTAGGATGGTTGTGAGCCACCATGTGGTTGCTGGGTTTTGAACTCAGAACCTTCGGGAGAGCAGTCGGTGCTCTTAACCACTGAGCCTTCTCTCCATCCCAACAAGAGAATTTCAATCACTACATAAACAGATGAGTAAACTGGTATTCCATTGTTTACATAGTATTACATAGGAAATGCTTATATTTAGAGCATTTAAAATTCCTTGAATGTCATGGACAATATTAAATCCCTGAAATTGCAGGGATCTAGGCGGGAACAACTCAGTTCCATTCCGGTGCATTCATCGTGTCCCAGGGGGTTGGTTTTTAACCTGTTCACTTGGATTCTGAGACAGATCTGGAAAGGAGAGCATTAGAGACCCAGATGACTTCATAGATCACTGCTGTTCCACCACAGAAAGCTTCAAACAGAGGCAGAACCAAACCAAACCAAACCAAACCAAACAGGGAGCGGCGGTGTAAGTACCCGCAGTGGGAGGTGAACCCAGGGCATGGGAAATTCAAACTCATCAGCTACCTAGTGAGCTCCTAGGCCAGCCTGGGCTATAAGAGACCCCTGCCTTAAAACACACTAACACCAAAACGAACGAAAACAACTAACTCCAGAAGCTTTTGGTGCTGTGAGCCAAGGTTTCACATGGTGGTTAGACTGCTTCGCTGGAGTTTGTGCTGGAGTAAGCTAAAACTTGAACGTTTTCTTAAGCGTTAAAACTTGCCCCCTGTATGTGTTTAATTGACTACCCACCCGCCAGCTCCCTAATGAGAGCAAATTATCTAAATATGGGAACCAAAACAACAATAACAAGTTGTAGGTTTAGAGGAGAATTTGCAGTGATGATGGAGCCCAGGGCCTCAGACGCTGTCAAGTGCATGCTTGCTCTACCACCCAGCTGCACCCCAACCCCAAATACCTTGCAGGCACATCAGCGACGCTCCTGGAACCTTCTCATCTGCAGCAGTGCGCTGGGTTGGTTTGCTGATGGTCAGATGATTGAGTTGTGTTTGTGGGTGAAAATACAGCAAGCCTTGTGTTTAAGAATCTACATTTTATGCTAAGTTCTGTCTCAGTTAAAAACATTGTTTAGTAGGAAAGGAAGAAGGCAAAGTATCTTTATTTGCAGATGAAATGATTCTGTACATAGGGACCATAAAGACTTGGTAAGAAAATGTTTCTTTGTTTCAGAAGAAAACTCTTAGAACTGATAAGCACTTTCAACAAAGTGGCAGGATACAAAATCACTACACAAAATAGTAGCAGCCTTCCTATATCCTAATAACAAACTTGCTGAGAAAGAAGTCAGGAAAGGGGGGAGGGGCAGCTGGAGAGATGGCTCAGCAGTTAAGAGCACTGACTGCTCTTCTAGAGGTTCTGAGTTCAGTTCCCAGCAACCACATGGTGGCTCACAACCCTCTGTAATGGGATCTGGTGATCTCTTCTGGTGTGTCTGAAGAGAGCAATGGCGGTGTACTCATATGCATAACATAAATAAATCTTTAAAAAAAAGTCAGGAAACAGCCCCACTCACAATAGAAAAAGAAAGAAACCAAAACCTTGAGCCTTGGAATAAAACTACCAAGGATGGGAAAGACCCAAATAATGGCAACTTTAAAGCATTAAAGAAAGAAATTGGAAAAGATCTTAGAAGAGAAAGCTCTCACGCTCTTGGATTGGAAAGAATTATTATTGTAAAATGGCTATACTAAAAGCAACCTGCAGATTCAATGCAATCTAAATAAATAAATAAATAAATAAATAATAAATAAATGCTATGCTCTACAGAAATAGTAAATCAAAAATAAAAACCTCTTGATACGGAAGCCCAGAAGACCTTGAATATCCAAAACAACCCCAAGGAAAAAAGCCTAGTATCACTGTGTCTGACTTCAAGACATATACAGAGTCTAATAAAAGCTGTTGGGTTCTGGCTCAAAACAGACACACATACTGATGGAGTAGAAGATCATTCAGATACAAACCCATACCACCAAAGCTACGTAATTTTTGACAAAGATGCCAACAATCCACAATGGAGAAAAAAAACAGCTTCTTCGACAAATGGCACTGAGGAAGTTGGGTGTCCATGTCCAGAAGAATGGATCCTTCTATCTCATCCTGCATCAGAGGCAACCTCAGATAGATCAAAGGTGTCAGTGTAAGACCTGCAACTAGAGAGGGGAAACACCTCAGACACAGGCTGAGGGCTTTCCCAGCAGGGCGCCAGCCACTCAGAAAGTAAGGCTGGTGATGGGTAATGGGAACCTCCTGGAAGTGAAAGCCTTCGGTACAGAAAAAGAAAGAGTTAGTTGAACAAACAGATAGTCGATAGAATGGAAGAAAATCTTTGTGCACTATATATCTGATGAAAGATTAATATTAGAATATACTACCAAGAACAGCAACAAGAAAACAAACAGTTCTGTTGGCAAATGGCCCAATGAAATGAACACACACTTTCTCAAAAGATGAAATACAAATGACCAGTAATCACAACTTCACTAGTCCTCAGAGAAATGTAACCGCTCCTCTGAGACTCCATCTTTCCAGTCAGAAATGGCAGTCACCAAGAAAACAAATTAACACGCACAGGGGGGTGTTTTCTTCCATGTTTAACCCCAGTACTTGGGAGGCAGAGGCAGGCAAATCTCTGAGTTCGAGGCCAGCCTGGTCTACAGAGTGAGTTCCAGAACAGCCAGGACTGCACAGTGAAACCTGTCTCAGAAAAACAAACAAAAAAACAACAGAACAACTAATGCTGTCAGGGATGTGGTTAAAAGGGAGCTGCTAGTGAAGGCTTAATTTAGTCTAGAAACTGTGGAAGTCAGTGTGAGGGTTCCTCTGAAACTAGCAGCAAGGCTCCGTGTGACCCAGCTGCTCCTGTCCACGCCAGCGCCTCCCAGACGCTTGCACACGAGTGTTTACGGCAGCACTCTTCACAAGCGCTGTGCTCAGGAACCAACCCAGATGTCCATCAGACAGAGGTCAGTTAGGAAAACGTCACCACATGCTGCCAGTGAAACCCTCGAGGACTTTGAGAGGCTTCTCTGCTCTAGCTGCTAGCCGGGATGCTGCCTTCCCGGAATGAGGCGGCCTGAGCCCCGGCCTCCCAGCATCGCTGTAACTGGCCACTCTGTCATTTACTCTGGAACTTTTTACTAATTCCAATTAATGAAAAATTCAAATTAACATCTTAGTTTTTGCAGCTGATATTGGAATGTGTAAATTTAACCAATATGACTAAAGTGTCGAGGTTATCATGGAGACACCTTGGACTGATGTTATAAATGAGTTATGTTGATATATATGAGTGGAAACTCATAGTTACACAAGTAACATTAAAAGAAAAGATGAGATATCATGGGAGAGATAAGCTATTGTCCCCGAGAAATAATACCTTTAATTCATTTAAATGATATCAATCTAACGAGGTGACTATCTAGTTCTTATGGTAGACATGCACAACACAATTAAAATACTCAAACTTGCCGGGGCGTTGGTGGCGCACGCCTTTAATCCCAGCACTTGGGAGGCAGAGGCAGGTGGATTTCTGAGTTCAAGGCCAGCCTGGTCTACAGAGTAAGTTCCAGGACAGCCAGGGCTATACAGAGAAACCCTGTCTCAAAAAACAAAAACAAAAACAAAAAACAAAAAAACAAAAACAAAAAACAAAACTCAAACTTGAATAGTACAAATAAGGTTTAAAAAAACAAATTATATACAAATGTATTTTTCTAATGGAAATAAACTAGACATGTGTAGCTTACAACTTAAAAGGCTGTTTCCATAAAAGGGTCTGGGAGAATTTACTTCTGTGCATCCAGATCAGTCAAGTGCTTTGTGTTCTCCAGCAGACCTAAACAGAAGGTCGTGTGGCCCAGCCTGCAGCCCCCAGGACTCTCACCCGTGCTTACTGCCTCCTTATAGCTATGTCTGGCCTGGCCACCTATGCTCACTGCCAAACTGGGCCAAGACATCTTCAGCGCCTGGCCTGAGGCTTGAGCTAGAGTCACTCTAAGCTGGGTGCTACACTTCTCCCCTGTAATCCCTGGGGAGGTCAGAGGAGGGTCCCTTGAGTCCAGACGTTGGGCTAGCCTGAGCAACACAGTGAGACCCCATCTCAAGAAGAACGCATTGGGGCTAGGGGTTAAGAAGAGATGGCTGTAAAGACACTTGCCACTAAGCCTGAGTGCAGTCCGAGATCCACTTGATAGGAGAGGGCCGCTTCCCACAAGTTATCCTGACACAGACACATAAATAAGTTATTAAAACTGTGACAAAGATGAATTCTGATCATTGTTTCCTTGGTTAAGTGTTGGATTGTGGGAAGTTCGGGCAAGAGAGATGGGGGGGGGGAGAGATTGTTTTTAAATCTACAGGGTCAGGGGAGCTGCCTGGACTTGAGTGGGAGCCAAGAGAGAAACTACACAGACAGATCTGCTTCCGCCTGTCTTTGGCGGTATTTTCTTAATGTTGGGAAAATGCAGTAGTTTTTCTTATTTGCCGCCCACCATCTCAAGTGCTCCCCTGCACGGACCACATCAGGTCACATTTGTGTGATACTGGGCTATTTTCCATGTTGATATTGGCTTTGGTGTTTGGACGTGTGGTTTCCCCAGACACAAACACGGACTCATTTCTTATCACTGAAAATTTCTTAGGGTGCTAGCGTTTCAGGCTGGAGGGGACCTGAGGGTGGGTGCACGCCCCTCCCTCCGCTTGCTAAGGTACACTAAATGGGCTACATCTGAGCAGAACAGAAGGGAGACTGGAACTGGTGAAGAGCAGTAGCTGCACAACCTTGAGAACCAGAGGTTGGGTACCAGCACCCACATAATCCAAGCATCATGCAAAAGAAAGACGCTCTCCCAGACCCAACATGCACCGTGTTGAATGTATGCATGTGTGCATACACTAAATCATATACAAACAAACCTATAAATAAAATCTAAAAGCAAAGAACAACAAAAAGAGTTCACTTGCAGACAGCCAAGGAGAAGGCAGTGCTGGGCACCTCAGCACACATCTGTGGACCTCAGAGCTTATGTTTGCTACCCAGACAGGGTCAGGGGGTCTGGCCTTCCGTAAGAACTGCGAGCATTCCTTCCTCCCATTTCAGCAGCGTCTGTGCGGATCTGCTGGGCTTTTTACTGCTCTTTCCCTGACTGTAGCTTTGGGTACCAGCCTTTCACAGTGTTTACAGAAGACACGCAGAATTTCAGAAATCTCCAGCCAGTTTCTTTTTTATTATTGTTATCATTATTACATTTAATTACTTGCTATTTTTTTTTGTGTGTGTTTGTTGTGTATGTACAAGTGCACATACACTATGGCAGGCACGTGTTGCGGTCAGAGGACAGTTTTTGGGAGTCGGTTTCCTTCTTCCACCATGTGAATCCCAGGGGTTGGGTTCAGGTTGCAGGTCAGGGGGCAGACACCCTTACCTGCTGAGTCATCTCCCGGTCTCTGTTAGTTTCTTAAAGGTTTTTAAATGCTTTTGAAAATGTTACTTCCTTTTGTTAATAGAAAACAGATGGTTCTAAACTGCCAGGGCGAGGAGCCTTGGTGTTTTCCCAAATTTGAACCACTTCATGGGCACCTTGTCATCTAGACACAGAGGGTGACTTCAGGACATCTTAGTGGCTTTAGGGCATGGTTAGGTTTGGAAAAGAGACTGGGCAAAAACAGACAAAGGAAAACCAGGGAAGGTTTGCAGGGGAGAGAAGAGACCTTTCCGATTCAACACTTCCTCTCCCAGTGTGATATAAGTACATATCTGGTTACAGGATTTATTTGGCAAAAGCATTTTAAAAAAATTAGATTTGGTTGGGCATAGTGAGTGTCTCCCTGGCCCTGGCCAGTTGTTGAGGCACGCTCTGCAGACTCTTTACTGATCCAGGAGCAGAAACTGCAGCTCAGCCAAGTTCCAGGTCCTGGCTGAGATTTGGAATCGCTGTGACCTCAACTGAGAAGACTGTGTGTGGGTGTCACAGAAAGCACAATTGTGGAGACCCCTGCACTCTGCTTACTGTGTTTCTCTTCCATTTTCACACTGTGAAAGACAGGCAGGCATACTCGGGGAGGCATGGGGCTGCACCAGGTTGAAGACCAAGTGGACTGAGCTGATTTAGATACTGCAGCTAGAGACACAGGGGCGTGCCTCCGTCTGGAAGTGTCCTAATTCTAAAAGTCAATGGTCTATGGACGAGGCACTGCAGTAGCTAATAGACATGTAATCTGTGCCTTCACTGAGCATCAGAGAAACGCAGTTTTAAAATGTGCTAACTTAGTGTGAATACCAAATGCCAGCTTAGTATCTTATTAGGCTATATTTTCATCAAAAGCTGGAAATTCTAAAAATAAATGTATTCGAAAGTGTAATTTCCCGGTAAACGTAATAATTCAACTGAGCCAGACCTGTTCACTGGTCAGTAGGTGTGAAGGGTATTAACATTGGAAAAAAATCGTGAGGCCTCGGCTCTGATGCCCCCTCCCCCACCTCGAGGGGATGGACTGGGCAAGCGCTCTTGCCCTGAGCTGCACATCCCGCCTTCTCTCTCATTATCCCACAGAACTGGATAGGGCTGGAAGAGTGTGGCTTGTCGAGGGCCGTAGCTGGAGTTGCATTAGTTAACTAGGACACACTGTCCCTTAAGGCTGGAGAGCGGCCAATAGCTTTGTGCGAGCAGCTGGGAAGGCAAGGTGGGTAATGCCACTTGCTGCCAAGCCGTAGGAGCGGAACCCGTCCCAGGAACCCACACGGAAGAGTCAGAAGAACTGGCTCTCACAAGGTGTTCTCTAATATGTCTGTTTTCGCCCGTACATACCATGTGTGCACACATACATACCACAGGCACACGCACAGTGGGAAAAACCACATGGAAATTTCAGCTTTTTTTTTCTTTTTCTTTTTGGTTTTCTGAGATTAGGTTTCTCAATGTAGCCCTGGCTGTCCTAGAACTCATTCTGTAGACCAGGCTGGCCTTGAATTTAGGAGATCTGCCTGCCTCTGCCTCCTGAGCACTGAGATGAAAGGCGTGCACAGCCACCACCCACCTAGATTCAGCTTTTAAAAAATACCTCAGGAGTGTCGTGTTTTCCTGTCTTCTCAGATAGGCAAGGTGTCACAGACCCCCAGGAGCAAGGATCAGAGTATTGCCCCCTCATTCTCTGTCCTTAGAGAAAAGGTCACGTCTGCCTTTTTCAGGGGATAGTAATGGCATAGTTGAAGTGCCCTTGATAACCCTAGAACCAAAACTCCAAAGCCTCTAAATTCTGAGAGGTTTTGTTGTTGTTGTTGTTTTATTTGTTTTGTTTTATGTAAAATGGACAGCTATTGATCAAACTACCGACATTTAATTATAGAGTACTCCTGTGATGGTTTGTATATGATTGGCCCAGGAAGTGAACCTATTAGGAGGTGTGGCCTTGTTGGAGTAGGTGTGTCATTGTGGGTGTGGGCTTAAAACCCTCACCCTAGTTGCCTGGAAGTCAGTCTTCCACTAGCAGCCTTCAGATGAAGATGTAGAACTCTCAGCTCCTCCTGCACCATGCCTGCCTGGATGCTGCTATGTTTCTGCCTTGATGACAATGGACTGAACCCCTGAGCCTGTAAGCCAACTCCAATTAAATGTTGTCTTTTATAAAACTTGCATTGGTCATGGTGTCTGTTCACAGCAGTAAAACCCTAACTAAGACAACTCCTTTGCTGAAACTATTTCCCCCCTTAATGGTCTCTTTCTAGTTTCCTAGCCTCTGTCCACTCCCTCAATCCCAGATAAATACACATATACAAACATTATGATGAGAGGCAGCTTGCACAGTTAAGAGCAGTCATTGGGTAGGGTGGTGGTGGTGCTTAGACCTTAGCACACACACAGCAAGCAGGTGTCTGACATCTGCCTGTTATCCCGGTTCCAAGAAGAGTAGAAACAGGAGCGTTGCTGGGGCTTGCTGGCTTCCTGGCTTGGGGGAGAACATGAGCCTGTGGGCAGGGGAAACCCTACCTCAAAGAACTAGGTGGAGAGAGAAGACACCTGACACCTGGCTTCCCTGTATACACGCATGCACACACATGCACATATGCTTGTATAATGAGCAAACGAATGAATGAACAAATGATCTTTTAAAAATTTAGAATCAGGGTCCGTCATAATGGCATACACTTTTAATCCTGGTACTCAGGAGGCAGAGGCAGACAGATCTTCATGAATGAGGCCAGCCTGGTCTAGGTGGTAAGTTCTAGGCTAGCCAGGCTGTATAGAGAGACCTTGTCTCAAAAGCAAACAAAAAAATAAAAGATATGATCTGCATATGAATGAGAATAAATGAGTAGTTTGTCTTTCTGGCCCTGGGTCACCTCGTTTAATAAAAGTCTTTTCCCAGCTCTAACTTCACCCATTTCCCCTCATAGTACATAACTTTATTTATAAAACACGACTGCATTTAGGCAGCCCTTTTTCATGTTCATCTGTTGAAGAACATCCAGGCTGATTCCATTTCCTGCCTGTTGTGAGTTAAGCAGCAATCCTAGCAAATGAGCAAATGTCCCTGTAGTGGGTCGCAGAGTCCTGTGGGAACGTATTCAGGAATGATATGATTAAATCTCGGGGGATTCAGCCAGGCGTGGTGGCACATGCCTATAATCCCAGCACTTGGGAGGCAGAGGCAGGCGGATCTCTGAGTTCAAGGCCAGCCTGGTCTACAGAGTGAGTTCCAGGACAGCCAGGGCTACACAGAGAAACCCTGTCTTCAAAACAAAACAAAACAAAACAAAACAAAACAAAACAAAACAAAATCTCAGGGGATTCTAGCTTAGTTTTCTGAGAAACCTGCACACTGAGTCCCATAGCGGTGACCATGTTACACTCAAAGAGGGACAGTTTTCAAATACATCAACAGACACATAGACTCGTCCTCTTGGACAGCGGATGCAAGTGGTTCACAGGTTCAAAGCCCTTGGCTTGGGCAGCTTACAGGGATCATGTCATGAAGCAAGGGCAGGGGTGTGGCTCGATCCTAGCACCTACCTAAGGCTAGGTTCAATCCACAGCAACAACGCTATCAGGAAAGTGTGCAGATGAATCTGATACAACGTAGACTAAGATAAGGCTTTGCATTGGCTGAGTTTATGTTGACCCTTGGATTGTGCCACCCCCCCCCAAGATGGCTCTAAAAATTGGTTCTAAACAGCTGTAGCTAGGGCTGGAGAGATGGCTCAGTGGTTAAGAGCACTGACTGCTCTTCCAGAGGTGCTGCATTCAATTCCCAGCAACCATATGGTGGCTCACAACCATCTGTAATGGGATCTGGTGTGTCTGAAGACAGCTACAGTATACTCATAAACATAAAATAAATAAATCTTAAAAAAAATAAAAAATGGGGTGGGGGTGAGTTCATCCTCATGGAGACGGGGGAGTCGGGAGAATGTATGGGCTGTGGAACAGTTGGAGGGTGTATTGGGGGACATAAAATCTGGAGTGTAAAGAAATTAATTAAAAATTGAAAAAAGATTTTTCTCAATAAAAGGGTAACAAAAATAATAAAAAAGAATTTTTTTTATTTTTTAAAAATGCTGTAGCTTATTTCTATTTCTGTGTAAAAAAACCAAAGTAGATGTTCTATCGTCAGGACAATCTCCACTGGTCATCTGGGGGCCTGGGCAGCTTTCTGTCTTGAAACTCTGTCTTCGGCTTTGGAGGCTGTTCTGTTAGGTACAACTTTGAAAGAGGAAACAGTTTCAAGTCATTGCTGGCTGTGTTGCTTTGGGGCAGATCCTCATGGTGGGTACCTGTGGCAGAGGAAGCTCTTCACTCCGCGGCTGAAATGCCAGGGAGACAGACTGGGAAGACCCGAGGGCTTCATATCCCTTCAAAGGCACAACCGCAGGGACCCAGCTGCCTCTCCTGAGCTCACCTGGGAAAGGTTCCATCGCCTCCCAGTAGTGTCCCAGGCCGGCCCATGGTCCCATTCACACAGGGACCATGTTCTAAACAATAGTGGCTGTTGTGGTCATGGTCATCACAGAAGGGATGAGCTTGGGGGCTGCTCGTTGGAGGGTTTTGTAGGCCACCCCTGGAAGCTACAGAAGCTCGGGAGATCTCAGTAATAGAGACATCCTAGCAATAGGAGATGCAGACACACTATGTGCCATTGGGTAACTGCACAGTTCTCCACCAAGAGTCTGAGCAGGAAGAGACATCCCAAGAGAACGGAATGATTTCTTTGATAAATGTGTGCAAATCTAGAAGCAAAGGTTACATCACTGCTCATTCACTTGCTCTGGTTCTTGAGAGTGCACTTCATAAATAGTGAGTGACTCTTTCTGATCAGTGGCCTGGGTTTGTAAGGTAGATAGATTTCCCCAGAGATTAAATGTGCTTTAGCCTCCTAAGGTGACCTTTAACATGGTGGGCTCTTCCCAAGGCCATGTGCAGATGGAGACAATTGTTTCTCTCTCTCTGTCTCTCTCTGCAGTGCTGGGGTAGAACCCAAGAGTTGTTACAAATGCTTGGCAAGAGCTCACCCACCAAGTCCTATCCAGTCTCTCCCTTTAGTGGTGACCCAGGGTTGGCCTGGTGAAATCTGAGAGCCTACGTGAATAGATAGATAATCCAGTCCTGCGCTGGGGGCTGGTTCTCAGCGCCGACTCCACCCCTTTCCCTCTCATGTGACCCCTGTTCTCCTTCTGCCCTGAATCAGGTTTCCATGGTTTCTGACTCCTCTGCTGGGGAGCCCAGCTCACAACCTTTCACCCCCTAAATGCCATCAGCCATTATTGTCATTAAATAGTCATGTTTCCTAAATACAGATCCGATTATGCTTCCACCCATGTGGTGCTTGGAGCAGCTCCTGTAAGCCACAGAACAAAGCCCGGACTTTTTGGTGGGTCCCCAAGGACCCCAAGAATTGGCCCCAGCGTGAAGGTTCTGTTACACCAAGAACACATAAGTTCTGTTGTCCCTGGATTTTGACATTGTACCCCATTCTAGCTTGCTACCTGTTGCTGTGATAAACTATCGGAAGGACTGGAGAAACAATTCAGTGATTAAAAGTACCTGCTGCTCTCGTAGAGGACCTGAGATTGATTCCCAGGACCACAATGGTGGCTTTTCAATTTGTAACTCACACAGACAGACAGGTACACACACAGGCACATAGATACGCAAATACATAGACACAGACACACACATAGAGATATACAGAGACACGAACAGACACACAAAGACATACACATAGAGACATTGACACAGACATACATAAACACACCAACAAATACATACACTGACATACACAGTGAGACTCACACATAAACACACAGATACATACACAAATGTAAACACTCAAACACATGCACAAACACTGACATATACACACAAAAACACAGACACACATGGACAGAAATACACACAAACATCAGCAGACACACACTGACCCAGTGTGACTCACAACACAGAGAGACATATATACACAGACACATACACAAACACTGACATAAACACAGACCGACATAGACACACAGACACAGATACACTATAGAGTTGTTTAGAAAAAAAGAGTAATGTCTTTCTGAAAATTGCATATGTGAGATAGAGTAAGAAATGTGAATGAATTGAGTAAAATGATC